>JARYHS010009186.1:218530213-219043217 GCA_031002005.1 Vandiemenella viatica | reverse complement strand
TGTAACGGATAGCGTTCTGGCCTCGCATTCGGGAGGCGGCGGTTCGAATCCCGTCCGGGCATCCAGATTTGGGTTTTCCATGGTTTCCCCAAATCACTCCAGGCGAATGCCTCGATGCTTCCTTCAAAAGGCCATGGCCGAATTCCTTCCCATTCCTTGCCCCATCCTTTCCCGTCTCTAAAGACCACGTTGTTAAAAAGGAACGTTAAACTGTTACAAAAAAAAAAAAAAAAAAAAAAAAAAAGACACCGCCGACCACTGACGCAATGCTTCGTAATTTGGCGACCTCTAGTCACCTCCACTTATTACCAAGAATCCCTCTTCTTGATAATACACTGCAACTTCGCTGCGCCTCGAAGACCTCCCGCCTTCTTTACTTTCCTTGTGACGACCTTCATTCGTCTTCCGCCAATCAGCTGGTAAAGTCTTCTCTGACAGTTACGCTGATCCCAAAAATACTCCTTTCTACCACAGTGCACTATTTCCACCTTGACCAAAATCCCCCTTTTACACTACCAAATTTTGCGAATTTTCCAATCGGAAAATTATCGTGGAACACTCCAAGTGAACTGCACTCCTCCTTGAGTCCTCATGACGACACCTTCGTCACCTCCCTCATATGCTACCCTTTAAATTATTGCATCTTTCCTCGACACAATTTCATCTACCACTTATTCTCTATGTATTTATTTCTCCCTCGTAGCACTCACGACCGTTCACCTAATAGTCTCCTCGCTGATACGTATTATGATTAAAATTGTGCGTAGCTTACTGCTGCCCTCGTTAACTTATTTTATTTATTTTACTGCCCTATGTTTGTATTATGCCATGTTAAACTCCCTTTAAATATGTTGATAATTCATTTAATATGCACTGACTCGTATTCGCCCTTATTCACATTTATTAATCTCTTAATATCACATAGCACCATCTTATTAAAGTTTCATTTTAACAACATTACTTTTTTCCAACTACTTTGGTTCAATATCTTCAAATCTAAACTTACATCATGACCAATGACATATATAACTCGTGAAAGAAAATCTTTACAATAGTTAAACACTCTTATAGTAGTTACTTACAACCACGCTGTAATTCGTTTACTTAAAAATTCAATATTTTTTTTACTTCCTATTTTTTTTTTTATTATATCCACTGTAAATTCCAATGTTTTTAAATGCCATTAATATTAGCTGTTCCAATTGAGTCATCCCTTCGTATTTCACTGCAACTGAATCTTTACTTAAATACCCTTAAAATTTCTGATAGCTTACGTTAACGCATTGATTTCTTAAGTTCAACTAACATGCTGATTTTTTTTGAGTTTTTATTTCTTCCAGAGTTTTTACTTACTCCCTGGAGTACTGTTTATTACTATTATTAAAGGAACTCTTATGCGATTACCCACTTTCAACTGGACGAAGTAATTCATCACTGCTAGTATACATTAATTTGCAGTGAGTCTAATTCTGTATTACTCATTCTAACAACCGATTACAATTTCTTTGTATACTACCATTTAATAACTAGTATGGACTTGAAATATTATTTTACTAGACGACCCGTGCGAAAATTTCGCGAATAAAATGCGATGAATAGTTAGGTTGAATGCTTGTAATATGATGATAAGTGGAAACGTACTTTTTTTTTTAGTGTAAAAGTTTTGAGACATGATGATATTTGCCCCTTAAGGGTTGAATTTGGAGAAAGTTTTTTCTTAAAATATGATGTGACCATAGCGGATAATTTAATATTTAAATCGATCCTCATTTTGATTTCGGTTTGGTATCAAGGGAAATAAATAGCTCGTGACAGATGCGTTGTAAAAACATTAATACTTTTGCCCTCTAATGTTAGAATTTAAAAAAAGTTCTTCTTAAAATGTGGTAAGGGAACCGAAGACATTACGAAGACCTCAATCTTTTAAATCATACCTCGTTTATCAATTTTGTTTAATTATCAAGGGAGATAAATTACTCGAGACACAATAAGCGCATTTAGAAATACGTATATTTATGCCCTTTAAGAGTTCAATTAAGAAAAATTCATTTTTTTTAAAAAAATTGATGTAACCACAGCGGAGACCTTAATTTTTAGAATGATACCACATTTATGTATTTGGGTTAGATATTAGTGGAGATAAATGGCTCGTGACACAAAAATGCGTTGTAGAACCATTTATACTTTTTCCTGTTAAGGGTTATATTCCAAAAACATTCTTTCTTAAAGTATGATATCACAAAGCTGAGCAATTACTCCTCATAATCCTACTTCATTTATCGATTTTGGTTGATATCCAGGGAGATAAATGGCTCGAGACACAAAAAAAACGCATTTTAGAAAAATGACATTTTTGCCATTTAAGGGTTGAATTATGAAAAATTCCTTGTTAAAAAATAATGTTATGACGGGGAGACCTTAGTCTTTAATATGATATCTCATTTATCCATATCGGTTAGATATAAGGGAGAAATCGCTCGTGACACAAAAATGCATTATAGAAAAATTTATACCTTTTCCCTTTAAGGGTTGAATTCCAAAAACATTCTTTCTTAAAGTATGATATCACAAAGCTGAGCAATTACTCCTCATAATCCTAGTTCATTTATCGATTTGGTTTGATTATCCAGGGAGATAAATGGCCGAGACACAAAAAACGCATTTTAGAAAAATTGACATTTTTGCCATTTAAGGGTTGAATTATGAAAAATTCCTTTGTTAAAATATAATGTTACGACGGCGGAGACTTAGTCTTTACTATGATACTCATTTATCCATATCGGTTAGATATTAAGGGAGAAAATCGCTCGTGACACAAAAATGCGTTATAGAAAAATTTATACTTTTTCCCTTGAAGGGTTGAATTCCAAAAAAATTCTTTCTTAAAGTATGATATCACAAAGCTGAGCAATTACTCCTCATAATCCTACTTCATTTATCGATTTTGGTTTGATATCCAGGGAGATAAATGGCTCGAGACACAAAAAACGCATTTTAGAAAAAATGACATTTTTGCCCATTTAAGGGTCGAATTATGAAAAAATTACATTCTTAAATATAATGTTACCAAGGCGGAGACCTTATTCTTTAATATGATACCTCATTATCCATATCGGTTAGATATCAAGGGAGATAAATCGCTTGTGACACAAAAATGCGTTATAGAAAAATTTATACTTTTTCCTTTTAAGGGTTGAATTGCAAAAACATTCTTTCTTAATGTATGATGTCATCAAGCTGAGACATTACTCCTCATAATCCTACTTCATTTATCGATTTTGGTTAGATATGCAGGGAGATAAATAGCTCAAGACACCAAAAACGCATTTTAAAAAAATTGCCATTTGTGGCCCTTAAGGGTTGAATTACGAAAAATTCCTTTCTTGAAATATAATGTTACCATGGCGGAGACCTATTCTTTAATACGATACCTCATTTATCTATATCGGTTAGATATTAAGGGAGAGAAATCGCTCGTGACACAAAAACGCATTGCAAAAATATTGATACTTGCTTTGCCTTTTAAGGGTCGAATTCCGAAAAATTTCTGTCTTAATATATGACGTCACTAAAGCGGAGATCTTAATATTTAAAATTATACTTCATTAAATGATTTCAGATAGGTATCCAGCGAGATAAATGACTCGTAAGAGAAATCAGCATTTTAGAAATATTGACATTTTGCCCTTTAAGGTCGAATCCGAAAACTTCATTCTTAAAGTATGATGTGACCAAAGAGGAGACCATAAGTTAAATGACATCTCATATCATTGGTTTCGGTTAAATATGAAGGAAGATACAGGCTTGTGACAAAAAATACTTATAGAAATAATATATATGATAAAGAGTGCTGTTCCTACTGGCTTTACTAATTATAATCTTAACTACAACAGATCATGCTTCACCGGAATTTAATAACTCCTGATTTTTTACACTTCCACTGAAATCGTAGAATGGTTAAAATAATGAAACATTTTTTTACGTCCTTAGCTCGTTCTCTTAATTTGAGCGTTCATATTCTAGTCATCTATTCTATCGCGACATCAGAAAACATATTATTTTAATTAACCATTTTACTAACTCACATCTTCGACATTGCTAATTTCAGGATTCCACAATCAACACATTTCCCTTTTAAAATTTCTGAAACAATTGCATTATGTTGGCAAGGGACTGAATCGTTGGCTTACGCGAGATTACGTAATATTCGCTTACTTAATGACAAATATTTCAACATTTACTGGCTGCTCGTATTACAGGCATCGATTTTCATGAAATACTTTTTGTACATTATATGTTGTTTACCAACATTATTTTACTATTGCTTCTGCACTTAAATTAACAAAATTTACTGTAATGATTGTTCATTCCCGATTGCTTTCACCAGATGTACTCATAACTGTATATTTTAATCATATAATTCCGGCAACTGAAGATAGACTCGTGACATCAAATTCGACTTCTTCACTTAAATTTCATGCAACTGCGCTGTAATCACTAGCGTTACACATTTTATAAAAGTTAATAAAGCTGCATACTTTTCCTTAGCAACTTCATGTGACAAATTAATTACATGGGCATGAAACAATTTCTTAATTTAGAGCTTCTTTGAGGCATTGCTACTTAGATCTTGCGATATTTCTCCCACGCCTATTGCTTGCGTCACTTACGTCAGAATCGTGGCCTCCTTAGGATCTGCTTACAACGGTTTGCTCACCGCTGTCGCTGCATCGACATGTTGCCATTCATGCGTGCTGACTGTTGTTTGCAGACGCTGTTTCGCTGTCCCGTGCCCTCGGAACTCTGATATTACGCTAACTCTTCTGTGGCTCTACCGTATGGTTGGAACATGGCCTAATTCTGCTTGCATATTTTCTCTTTAATTACCACTACATAACAAGCTGTAACGTCTGTTCTCGACGTAAGGGCTGTGCTTCAACAGAAGTACACCAATGCTGGAATCCCCTACTGAAGACGAAAACTCCTCGATCCCTATAATACTCTCACAACGATGATATTGCTCCAACAACTGACCCTGGTGTGCTGTTGGTCTTTAACCCCACATCTGACCAACACTGTAGTGCCCCCACCTGGACACCGGTAAACCTATGGGGACCTATGGCGAACCTGGCAGCAGGCCGAGCGGAGACTTGGCCAGATTCGATGAGAGGAATGAGCGAATGGGTAAGGATTGATCATAGTGTCGATCTGGGATCGGAGTGAGACATTCGTGGTAGGATCATCAGGGTGAATGATTTCATAAACATGTCATATATACAATATTTATTATCACGACTGTACAAAATATACAAGTGGTATGCTGAATACGCAAGGTGCTATTGGGCTACCTTCAGACATCCTACTATGACATATACTGAATACTGAAAATGGTTGATTATTATAACTGCATGGGTGTGAAATTTACTTTGAGGACAGCAAGAGCTTCTTTGACTGTGGGCGATTATCTATACCAGAAATCCCCAGCTTAGACATTGTAGAGGACCCTAGCTCCCTATCTACAATTTAACGACGGCTTTCCATGTCCAACCATAACCTACAGCAGAGCCAACCTGTTATGCGCTGTTCATCTTCTTCGTGTGCGACGCCACCCCGCGGCCACGTCCGTCGGAGGGCGGCTCGACGTCTTCGTTTCTCTGCTCTGACTGTTGCTGGCTGTGACTGATTGATGAAGACAAGACAAGACAATACAAGGCACTCTCCAATGCCCATGTAGAGGTTTTTACACCACCTCCCACTACGGTCCTTAGTGGAGGGGCAAATTGTAGACCAATGATGAGGCCGATCCATGCCGTCATCTGTCCTCCTTAGCTTGACCATTGCGCACTTTTTCCTAACTGTCAGCTCTTTAAATCCCCGGTCGATGCCTCTGTATGGTTTCTTAACATGCTACTTGCCGTCCTCATTTCATAATTAACAAATATGTAATGATGAACCAAGCGAACAACAGCTTAAATAAAAATGACAAGAATACATGTTGCCGCTCACATAATAACTCCAGCCGAATCATCGTTAATTCACCAAAATCGCAATCGGTTCTAGAGGTCAATATCCTTGTGTTGTGGCATGTTTATTGTCTGATGTGTGAGCGGAGACTTTCCCGGCGTATCAATGCAACAAAATCTTCTCGGGTATCCAGCCAGATGGTGGTGTAAAAACATGACGTTTCGACAGCTGACTCTGCTGTCTTCATCAGGTATCTTGTAGTTGTTCTCAGCTGACTGTCTCTGCCTTGACTGGCTTGGCCGCCCATCGAACCTCCTTTGAGAACAACTACAAGATACCTGATGAAGACAGCAGAGTCAGCTGTCGAAACGTCTTGTTTTTACACTACCATCTGGCTGGACACCCGAGAAGATTTTGTTGCATGTTTATTGTCTGTTCGAAAATGAGTAATACTGTCCCATATTTAAAATATAATAAAAACCATAATACCACTAAAAATTTAAACAAAATTGGAAATGTGGTGCCATATTTTGCTGCAGTTTTATTGGAACTGGCTCTTTACTAAGGCATCTGCTGCTGAGCAAATCACTGTGAATCATTTCATTCAAATTTCAGCATGTTAGTGCCATTTGTTAATCATTGGCCAGGTGACAGTGAATCTGGTCCTGTCAATTCGAGTGACACAAAACTGAAATAAAGTTGATGTAAATAACAAAGAATAAGGAACATAATCCATCATTCACACAAAACAAATGCACTTGTACAATATTTTGGTCTAAAAGTTTATTTGTGCATAGATCAAGCCACTTTGCAAAGAAGGTGTGTGCACACCAAGGCTTATTGCATAATTTGCATGACCTTGAAGACCAGGTTGGGGTAGACGAGGCAGTGTGAGGTGTAGGGGATGAACTAATGTGAACTGCCAATAACTCTAGGGAGGAAAAAATAGCTTCTTCTTCCTATCCAGTGTTAGACCTGGTAGTCTTCCTACATCTCTACTGCCTCTGGGTTGGTATTTGAGGATTTTTCGTGGGATCCAGTCTGTCTTAATTCTTAGTACATGGTCTTTCCGAGGTGTTCTGTAGGTTTACACAGTTTGCAGGACTGGTTTGACTTTGAGTTCTTTAAGGATTTCATCAGATCTCTTTCTGTCTCGTAACGTGTAGCTAGCTGTTCTCCTCACAAATTGCATCTCAACCGCCATTAGCCTCTTCCCATCACCTTTGCAGATGTGCAGTGTCCAGGCCGTACAGTAGGGCACACCATTGAACAAGAGATGTTCTGAAGGTGCTATTTATTATTCCTGTAACTTTCTTGAAATTTGTGATTTTTTTGGTTGCATATCGGTTTCTAGGGTGTAGCTGAGGTTGTAACCTAGGTATTTAAATTCTGCTACTTGTTTCATGGGTGTTTTTTCTATTGAAATTTTGTGATTTTTTTCTGATTTAGGCCATAACTTTAGTTTTATTGAAGGAAATCTCCATGCTGTACTCTTCTGCTGTCTTATGGAGGTTATATACCCAAAAAAAAAGCTTATCAAAGTATTATGGATTTCAGACATCCAACTGGCATCAGTTTTCAATTAGATCCTACCAGCAAACCCAATGCTCAGTTGTTTATTAATAATTAATTTTTTTCCTATTACCTCCTTATTTATTTACTATTCAAGTTTACATTTTTTATATGCATGCATATCTACTTTGGTGTTCCAGCACCAGCTATGATTATATGTATAGTAACGATGAAATAATTGGTGCTAACTAGCAAAAGGAATTGTAAATTAGTATAGGAAAATTAACCACTGCTTACCATGGATGATGTCTATATAACATGAACACATGTAACTGACACAAACACAAAAGACATTGAAATTTATGAGTCTATGTCCTTCATCAGCAAGTAGCAACATTGCGAAGGTTGGGTGCTGTAGAAGAATGTCTCACATAGTGATTGTTGACCAAGGAACATGGTCCATGGTGGGGGTATATTCAAACAGAGGACAGGGAGTGGAGGGTGATGATTTGAAGCTAATACCAGAGCATTGCAAGGTATCAAAACTAATAATAGGGTGGCAAAATAAAAAAAAAGGCAGATAAGAAATACTATAAAATCTTAAATGTGTAAGTATAAATAAATTAACATGACCATTGAAACAAAACTATAAAGTTAAACATCACCTCTGGTTAGCGGTGGTTCAAGAAGAAATGGGGAGGGTAGAGAAAAATAAGGGTTAATGCAGTGGCTGAGTGTTATTTTAAACTGAGGTCAGGTGGTTGCCTAGAGCCTGGTTTGAACTGGTAAGCTAGCCCCAACATTCTGAGCTCAGAGAAGCTGTGCCATTGGGAGGACTTTAGTAGCATGGTCCTTGAAGCAAGTACTAAAATTAGGGGAACTTTCTCCAAAAATGTCTGTTCTTCATAGCCCATGAAGAGGTTAGCATAAGAGGGGGTCATGCAGGTGCCACAGATTTGGTAATGAATTTTACATTCCTAAGAGAAGTAGATACTCAGTATCAAGTGAGCCACAGTGGTGAAGTAAACAGTGCTGGGGTGGCTGCAGGAAGGGAGCTGAATCTAGGAAGTGTTCCATGGCACTGAGACTTATTAATCCTAGTGTTATTGATGGTTCACTTATTACTTTACCCCTCCACTCCAACCACCTCTACCAGCCACATCACCGAGCATGGTAGGTGAGTGGTTAACACTCTGGCCTCGCATTCGGGAGGAAACTGGTTTGAATCCCTGTCTGGACATCCAGATTTGGGTTTTCCATGGTTCCCAAATCACTCCAGACGAATGCCGGGATGCTTCCTTCAAAAAGGCCATGGCCGGATTCCTTCCTGTTCCTTGTTCTCAGTTCCATCCCGTCTCTAATGATCTCAACGTCGACAAGGCGTAATGCCATAAGCAAAAAAAAAAAAAGAAGAAAAAAAAAAAAAAATATATATTGTACATCTTTGTTAGTCTCCTTTTTCTATATTTGTTGCAGCCCCCCAGCCAAAATTTAAGCTAAATGCGATGGAATGTACCCTCCAGTGGCAATTTCCCTAAACACCCATTTCCAAACCCACCTGCTTTTGCCTTCTACAAATTTTAACTTTAAATTCTTTCATCTTTTTTGATAACTTAATTTGGTAATTTATTCCAGTCCCTGCCCCCCTTATCTAGAAAATAAATCTTCCTACACTTATGCCTGAAAACGAGTGCCAGATGGTGGTCATGGTCATCTTTTTCCTTCTGTTGTAAGACAAGTGGAGGTGTTACACAGAAAGGCTGAAGGAAGCTTAAGCCAGGTTGTGCAACAATTATGATAGTGGTTCAAGACTCTTAACTATCCGGCTACACGTCCGTAACCAAACAAGCATGCTGATAGTATATGGATAGAGTTAATTTTAGAGGTTATACATGCATTTCACCCCACTACTCATCAACATTTAACTACCCAATTCTGTTTAATAGGTCCGCATAACTAACGAGAGCGACCACAACGTCTTAGCAATTTGGAGGGTTTATTTAATTATGCCATCCCTGGACCCATCAAGTGCTGTTTCCCAACTTGTAGTTAGACGGCGACCTCCATTGGCTGCTGAGGGCGTTATCCATGATCAGCACCATACCTGGCCGGCATCGGTTGGCGAAGAGGGACTGAGTGAGAATGACCTCTTTAAATCACTGCAGGAGTCTTTTAAAGCCTAACATCCCACCAACAATCCAGGATTGGGGTCCTGACTTTCTAAAACCTACGAGGGTCAATGTACTCCATTGCCGTGCACTTTTCGGCACCTGTTAGCAATCTACTAAGCAACCACTGCCTCGAAGTTTCGCACTCATATACGCTTTTTGTCGCTGGTTGCAGTTTTGCATTAGGCGTACTTATTACACTTCCATGCCCCTCTCTTAATTCTTCCACCAATATCTTTCCATCCCTAATCACCAATATGTGCCCTGTATATTTCCATACTCTCTTCTCCCCTCCTCCCGTTTTCCAATGGATCTCATTCCAGCTCCTTTATCACATCTGTTACTGATTATGTTCTGCCGTAATTTCCAGAGAAAATCTAGCAGCCTTTCTCTGCGCTCCTACAACTCCTGTATTTAATAACCAAAACATGGTCCCATACTACACCACCAAATTCAAAGTTTTGGTCTATATCTTTGTTGCTAATTGAAATGTGTAATGTGGAGTTTTTGTACTGCAATTGAAGATGTACCCAATATTTGCTTAAACGATTACAGAAAATTGTCACAAATAAGACCGTTACACATTTGTGTGCTTTTATTTCACACTTAACCTGTCAGTATGGCAACATTGCCAAAATGCTAGGTTCATAAAGTACGTAACACAGGCATTGCTAGTGTACGTATGTTCTTTAGCTTTCATCTACATCTACATAATACTCTGAAATTCACAAAATTGTGGGTGGCAGAGGGTGCTCAGCACCAAAGCTAATCTCTTTGCTGTGCATTCCAATCCCTAATGGTACGAGGGAAAAAAGAATTCATATAAGAATCAGTCCGGCACCTTATTTCTCTAATTTTATCTTTCCTGTCCTTCCGACTCAAATAGGTTGGTGGAAGAAGTATTTCACTACACTCAAGTGAAAGTGGAGTACGCATGTTTTCCAATAAGTTTAAACGAAACGTGTGTCGTCTATCTACCAGAGACTCCCAACCTAATCTACTAATCAGTTCTGTGACGCTTTCATAAGGACTGTAGCAAGCGGTCACGAATCGAGCGGCTCTTCTCTGTACTTTCTCTATACTTTCGATCAATCCCTTACGAAACGGGTCCCAAATGGCACAACAATAATCCAAATGTGGACGCACAAGAGATTTGTACGCTATCTCCTTTGTTTGTTCATTACAATTTTTCAAGATTCGACCTATGAATCGCAGCCTAGAATTTGCTCTACCTACTAAAGAATTAATGTGTATGTCCCATTTCATGTTCCTTTGTACTGTTACTCCCAAATATTTCATAGAATCGACCATATCAATAACTGTATTGTTTAACTCGTATTTCTGAACAATCGGATTCTTTTTGTTAGTTATGCTCATTGTCTTGCACTTTTTACATTTAGAGTAAGTTGCCACTCAGCGCACCAAGCCAAAATAACATCCAGATCGCGCTGAATTTCTAAGCAATCGGCCAAAGTTCTTACTTCCCTATAAATAACCGCATCATCAGCAAACAATCTAAAAAGGCTTTTCACTTTGTCTCCGAGATCGTTTATAAAAATTAAGAAAAGAAGTGGTCCTATTACACTTCCTTGAGGTACACCCGATGTAACATCTAGATTAGAAGAACTTTCTCCTTCAACGACAACATACTGCGACCGACCAGTTAGAAAATCCTTTATCCATTCACAAAGCTGATCCGATATACCGTACGCTCGAAGCTTCGCTAAAAGGCGGTTGTGTGGCACAGAGTCAAAGGCTTTCTGGAAATCTAAAAAAATTGCATCTACTTGTGAACCTGCATCGATAACTTTCATTACGTCGTGTGTAAATAGGGCCAGCTGTGTTTCACATGATCTTTTCTTCCGAAATCCATGTTGATTTGTTGTAAGCAAATTATTATAATCTAGAAAATTCATAATGTTCGAGCATATAATATGCTCCATAACTCTACTACAAACAGATGTTATAGATATGGGACGATAGTTCCCAGGATCACTTCGATCACCTTTTTTGAAAATCGGAGTTACTTGCGCGATTTTCCAGTCTGAAGGTACTTTTCGCTCTTCTAATGATTTACTGAATATATCAGACAGAAATGGCCCGATTTCGCGCATACTCTGAAAATACTCTTACTGGAATTCCATCCGGGCCCGGTGCTTTCCCCCACTTCAGGAGCTCTAATTGCTTAACGATACCTGCAGTATCTATTCGTAATGATTCCATCACCGACTCGCCACGGCGTGGGAAAACGGGAATACTATCCTTATGTTCATTTGTAAATGAATTTTTGAATACAGTATTTAGTACGTTAGCTTTATCGCGGCTTTCATTAACCTCGGAACCTTCACGAATTAGTGCTGGAATATTGCTGTTGGTACAATTAACTTTTCGTACATACGACCAAAATTTCTTTGGGTTTTCTGTGAGACTCTTAGAGAGAGAGTTGGAGTGAAAATCGTTAAAGCGCATTCTTAATACGTCCTCTTAAATCAGCTAAGGTTTCTAAATCGCTGCGACACCCCTTCCTTCTTGAGCGTGCGTGTATTTTCCTTTGTTTTTTGAGTAATCTTTTGACTTCGCATGTGTACCACGGTGGATCATCTCTCCCTTTATTGTCCGCTTTGGTATATGTATTTCCATGCCTTCCCTGACTATATGTATAAAACGATGCCACATCTCTTCAACGGTGTCCTTTGTTGACTTGAAGTTATGGTATTATTCCTCAGGTAGGTTCTAAAACACTCCTTTGAGGCCTTACTGAATCTGTATACAATCCGCCCTTTTTTCCTTTTTCGCTCGGTCATTAATTTGATAGTCGCAATTACCGCTTTGTGATCGCTTATTCCTGTGGTCGTTGAAATGTCGGTGAATAATTCTGGCCTGTTGGTAACCAGCAAGTCTAAAATGTTTTCGCTACCGTTATGACACCGCGTAGGTTCATTAACTAGCTGCTCGAGATGATTATCTGACAACAACTCGAGAATTACTTCAGAAGCTGCCTTATCCCTGCTACCTGTGATGTGAACGTAATTACGCCAGTCAATATAAGGCAGATTGAAGTCGCCTCATAGAATCATAGCATGGTCCTTAAAACGGCTAGCTACACTATTTACATTATTTCTTAACACCTCGACGATAGCTATGTCAGAATCGGGTGGACGGTAGAAGACGCCTATGATGAGTTTTGACCCAGCAACATTGAGTTTAATCCATATGATTTCACAGATCGTATCGACATCTATTTCATTACATGGGGGAAATTTACTCACAGCTATAAATACCCCACCTCCACGAGAATGTAATCTGTCTTTACGAAAAACGTTCTTGTTATCTTTAAAAGTTTCGGCGGAACTTATTTCCGGTTTCAACCAACTTTCTGTACCGATAACGATATCCGCTTCTGTACTACAAATAACGCTTTCAAGTTCCGGTTGGTTAGTTACAAACGCTTCTACAGTTAATTACGAGAACTTCAACTGACGAGATTCTTTTACGTTGCCCCTACATTCCGGTGTAGCATCTGATTTGGTTGCCCGTAACTGAATTTCGTGTTTCGGGTCTTCCTCCCTCAGCCTAATAAACCACCCAGTGCATTCCACACGGCCCCTGCCACCCGTGTAGCCGATTCACGTGTGTAGTGCACACCTGACCTATTAAGGGGAAACCCTACAAGACTCGACCCTATGGCGAAGATCGAGAAATCTGCAGCCAGTGTCATCACAGAAACGTCGTAGTCTCTGGTTCAGCCCCTCAATACGGCTCTGAACCAGAGGTCCACAATCAACTCTTTCTACGATGCTACAGATGGTTAGCTCTGCCGATATCTTGCGGTCTCTGGCCACAGAGTTCACCCTTTCAGCCAGCCGCCGGAAGGAAGAGAGGATAACCTCCGACCCCAAGGCGACAAGCATCGTTGGTGCCGACATGAGCCACAATCTGTAGTTGGCTACACCCCGTCCCTTCTATGGCATCCGGGATGGCCTGTTCCACATCTCGGATCAGGCCACCCGGAATACACACTGAATGGACGTTGGATTTCTTCCCCGAGGAATCCACCATTTCCCTATGGGGCTCTAATAACCGCTTAACATAGAGCTCCCAACTACCAGAATGCTCTTCTGCGTTTGCTCAGACCTGGCGGGCCGTCAACTCGCAGAATGACAATTGTGGGACTGAGTCAGCATCCGACAATACATCAAACCGGTTGTACAGACGAACAAGTTCAGCGTCTTGGCCTTTAAGCCTGTTCGACTTCCCCCCGTGTGCGGCTTCGAAGTCTAGAAGCCATACGCCAGTCACCAACAGGCGACTGCGGCACAGCATCCAACACTTCAGCCTGGGTTGCAGGTACGACGGTCGATATGGGAGAATCTGTGATATGCTTGGCTTATCAGGTTCCCCAACATCACATATGCTGCAGCCTTTTACAGCTGCAAGCTGAGCCAGCAGATCAGCCACCTCAGCTAGCGTCTGCACACAGCAATCACAGTCCCTAGACATACTGCTTTTGAAAAACGCAAAAAGAAAGGAAACAAAAAAAAAGTACAGAAAAAAGGAACAGAAACTCGAAATAACCTGTACTTCCTACAAAATATATACACTCGGAGATCGCACTAATCAAATCCCCACACCACTAAAGATAAAATATAACAATAAAATACGCTACTGCACTCGGCGACTGTTCAAACGCTACTAACGACCACTGTTTACAAAATGTAAACACTCAGAGATTACACTATTCAAATACCCACACCACTACAGATAAAATACAACAACAAAATACGCTACTGCACTCGGCGACTGTTCAAACGCTACTAACGACCACTGTTTACAAAAATGTAAACACTCAGAGATTACACTATCAAATACCCACACCACTACAGATAAAATACAACAACAAAATACGCAACTGCACTCGCTGACTGTTCAAACGCTACTAACTAGTACTGTCTACAAAATGTAAACACTCAGAGATTACACTATTCAAATACCCACACCCCTACAGATAAAATACAACAACAAAATACGCAACTGCACTCGGCGACTGTTCAAACGCTACTAACGACCACTGTTTACAAAATGTAAACACTCAGAGATTACACTATTCAAATACCCACACCACTACAGATAAAATACAACAACAAAACACGCTACTGCACTCGCTGACTGTTCAAACGCTATTAACTAGTACTGTCTACAAAATGTTAACACTCAGAGGTGTAATGGGAGTACTCCAGATTTGGTTTCATATGAAAAGTGTCCTTGGTTTACTTTAATTATCGTTGTATTTTCCATTTGGTGTCGTTTTTCGCGTTAAGTGTAGTATTTTCGAGTTTTTTTTTGTGTGTAACTGTTGACCCGAATTCTGTAACCTATGAATGTAACAATTACTCCCGCATGAATTCCAGAAACGAGGGTTACATTGTTAAATTTATCTCGTCCGTACATAATTTGATGTTTCTCATGTATTCTACCAACAGTTATGTGTAACTTGGTAATACCATGAGTTTCCCAAAAAAAAAGTCGGCTTTGTTGATCGAATTTTATGTGTAATGGTTCAATTCCAGTTGGTTTCACTCTCGGTGAAGCTTTGTAAGGCAGACTGACCACCCCTTGCTGGACACCCCTTGGTTTTAGTGACAGACATACCTTGAGAGGTAGCCGGACAGCTGTGACGGCATCGCAGGGAGGCTGCGAGCGAGGGCAGGCAGGACAGTTCGGCGAAGACAGCTCGGGATGCCGAGTAGTGTGAAATAGGGGTGTAACGGAGCTCCGAATCCACATCCACAAGTGAGGAAATTTTGCGTGAAATCCTACATCCGCCATCACATCAGCATCCGCAATTTTTATGTGGATGTGTAGCGCATGTTTATTTTACACTGCAATATATATTATTCTTTTCTCTTTGCACGAGATTCTGCCCATCGTCAATTAGCTAAAAACAGCGCGGTTGTTTTTTTCTGACCATCTTGCAATAAAAATAACAAAGAACGACGAATTTACAAGTTTGAACTTGCATGTAAAGTAAAGTGGCCTGTTGACGGTCCAACTTTTAGGACATCCGTGTAGAACTATCCTAGGATGCGCTCACCCAGCCACACAATAGAAGGAGTCAAACAAAATGTTTCAAGTAATCCTTTCCACTCATACTTTCTCGCGGAACACTATGTGTCCTTATCGCACTCTCATAGGATGTTTCTTCCAATCATGATCTAACACTATAGCTTGTTGGACAGCAAGGACCCGTGTTGATTGTTTGGGAGTCCAGCAACATCCAACACGTCCTGCATGTAGTCCTCTAACCCTTTTCACGGCCCATAAATAGTTTTTTTTAATCGAAAATCGGATCACTGTAGGTCCTACAAGTTGTACTGTGAATGGGCCTCTAGGGTGGTGGAAATGCCTGTGGCGAACATGGAGATGTGCGGTGGAGTGGCCTTGTGCTTGACGCTAGAAGTAGTCGAGCCGCGAACTGTGTAAAGTGCATATGACAAAGACTTTTTCTTTTAAACGCGTGAGCAGTTATGTAAATAATTTAATTCATTTGTGAAATCATCCCATCCTTTTTGTTGTTGAAAGATGAGGCGAAAAATAAACCAGTATGGCAGTATTATATGTAAATAGACCTTACTTATGAAAAAAAATGTAGAATTTAGCATAAAAATATACTTATTTTTATTTAAATTTATTTTTGATGAAATATTAAAATCTGAATAGTTATAAATTTATTTTTCCACCTCCGCTTCCACAAAACATCTGCATCCGGGGATGTGAAATACTGAAGATCCTCATCCGCAAAGATGACCTCCGTTAAGGCCCATTCCCACGGCGCGTGGTATGGTAGTACTCGCCTTTCATCTTTTACCGCCTGGTGGTGGGTCGAGGTGCGCCGTCCCTGCTAGTATATGCGGCAAAGATCAGAGGCGTCCCCTTACACGCGACGAGGGACGTGCCTTGGTAGTGTACCTTTACAACGCTAGTGTGAAAGAAACAGTTTAATGTGTCACCTTACGTAAGGGACAGATCTTGACTACCATTTGGTCATTCCCTGATAAGTGGTGGATTTTACTGTGAAACGACAAGAGCTTCCATCGTGTTTTGAACATGGAAAATCAACAAGACGCTCTTCAGTTCTGCTGAGGTCAGTTTTCAACGGTACAGGTCATGAACGCTGATTGTCGCATGAATTTCCACGCAACAGGACCCGTAGCGCCATGAAGTTATCACAGTCATGCTCGAAATAAAGTCAAGTCATATTAATGATAAGTTCACTTTGCAAGCCTGATATCAGATCCTACTAAATTAGTATTCCATTCATTTTTGATTATATGATATAAACGAACTAAATTAAGTTGAAGATTCCTTTTCATAGTTTTGATATAAAATAAATAAAATCATGTGTGAAAGGTCTTTAATTTGTGGGAGTTAATTGAAATAAATAAAACAATAATTCTTAAAGAAATAAATTAAATGAAGCATCGTCAATAAGTAAAACATTTACAACCAATAGGGCTAATACAAAGGGTATGGCTACATTCGACTTTCATCCATGAGTTCGTTAATGAGTTCGTTAATTCGGTACGCCGTTACTGAATTTGTACTTCAACGGATAGAGCCATCTCGGAAACTCCCAACTTTTTGGAAGGCCAACATGATTAATGTTCAGAAGTAAACGAGTAGTTGATTGCACCTATAATCTAAATACTTGTTTTCAAACCAAATCATGTTATAAACTATTTCAAAACAATGCTTAGGACGTACTTTGTTATCTGGATGCAGGTATATGGAAGGTGTTACCCTTTAATAATAGCGTCCTGATGAGATGAAATGGAGTTGATTCTTCTTGCCTTCGATAGTATCAAAGGGATAGAAGGTGGTGCTGTCTGTGTGCATGACTGTGTTTGTGTGTGCAGTATAGAGTTTTGTGCTGTAAGAAAAGAGAGATCAATCAAGGTAGAATGTAAATGCCGGTGCCAGCTCATTAGCGCACATTCTTCCGGAAGACACCAGTAACCTGTCAGGCATAACTCCCAATCCAACAGACGAATCGACAGTGTGCCTTTGCTCAAAACGCCATGAGGAAACGTCAGGGTTTTAACCCAGGACTTTAGTGCACAATCTGGTGACTGAGAATTCCGCACCACCACATTTTCTATCCTGTAGGCCAAGGAAAGATGAAGAATTCTTCTTTTATCAGCGAGACTGAACCAGCCAACCCCGTATCAGGCGGCGTACATTATCATGGTATCACAACGACCTGAGTCAGCGGGTCTGGTAAACGTAAGTAAACAGTTTTAATTACGACATAGGTAACTTATTCATAAATAAATACTGCCAAAGCAATTTAATTTTGTTCGTATATTTGCTTAGCGAACGCGTTTCACCTCTTCTATATAAGCATCTTCAGCAGTTTCTCATTTTTTCCCAATACATTACTTTGTTTATACTCCATTCTCGGCAAATGTGATTTTTGTTTCCTTTTTCAGAAGTAGGTATTTTCAGCTCGTAACTATCATTACACGGCAGTGAACTATATATTTTGTAGGAATGGCTGGTATACTTTTATTTAGGTATTTATTTATAAATACTATCAGTAGTTGAGGAAAATGATCCACATCTTCCAGAAAGAACTCTTACGCTCTACATATCAAGCATATTGACACCGATACCGAAGCAACTAAATATTTTGGTGACGTATAATGACAATCGGTGGCCAGATACTGTAAATAGCGATTTAATCTTACTTATACAGGGTGTTGCAAAAGGTAGGCCAAACTTTCAGGAAACATTCCTCACACACAAACAAAGAAAATATGTTATGTGGACATGTATCCGGAAACGCTTACTTTCCATGTTAGAGCTCATTTTATTACTTCCCTTCAAATCGCATTAAACACGGAATGGAAACATACAGCAACAGAACGTACCAGCGTGACTTCAAACACTTTGTTACAGGAAATGTTCAAAATGTTCTCTGTTAGCGAGGATACATGCATCCACCCTCCGTCGCATGGATTCCCTGATGCGCTGATGCAGCCCTGGAGAATGGCGTATTGTATCACAGCCGTCCACAATACGAGCACGAAGAGTCTCTACATTTGGTACCGGGGTGAACACAAGCACCGACGTCAACATTACCTTCCTGCAATTGGGCCAACTGGTGGTAAATCGAGGAAGTACAGTACATACTAACGAAACTAAAATAAGCTCTAACATGGAAAGTAAGCGTTTCCGGACACATGTCCACATAACATATTTTCTTTGTTTGTGTGTGAGGAATGTTTCCTGAAAGTTTGGCCGTACCTTTTTGTAACACCCTCTATATCTATAAAACGAAAACCGACATAGTGGTCGTATAAAAACTCGGAAACAACGGGGCAGATTTCGATGGAATTTTCACCGTTTTAAAGTTTAGAATCTTAATTCACTTGTCTGTCATGTCATGTTTCAACGTTAAATAATAGGAGCATTAAATGAAATTCTGAACGTATGGTGAGAAATTCCACGGGAGGAATCACTAGATGCCGCATACTCCGCACTAAACACACAACACAATGTCTCTGACCATAGCCTTTAATTAAAGCAATAAGATACAATAATAACTATTTTGCACACTTTAATTAGATATATTCAATTTTTAAAAGCCATAGCTTGAAGTATTCTTTCCTTTAATTCGGGATATCAATTTTTAAACGACATAAATAGCCGTAAAAATAACAGAGATTTTCTTTAATCACGATCTCTGGACAATATCTCTTGCCTTCAGCATTAGTCTTCTGTTTACGATAATATTTTTCCGGATTCACTTTTGATATTTTATCGAAGCTTGAAATACATGAATTTTTTCGGACGAATGAAAATAGTATACGTGAAAATAAACTTCAGCCAACCAGTTTCCTGGTAGGGGGCGGGTGAATGTAAGTTTGCTTTAATTCCGAAAAAGTTTTTTATGAAACTTTGTACAAATGTTTTGCGGGAATAAAAATAAGGTACGGTTAAAACTATGTCAACTATACCAGGCAATGCCGGGAACTCCGATAGTAGTTAATAATGTTAAAATATAGCTCAAATCATTTGCTCGCAAGCAGGGTGGCTGTCTGACGTTATCCAAGGTACGTAAGAGTTTGGTGCAGTGCGCTCCTAGTCGGTATCTGGAATCTTGGACGCTCAGCAGAAAAATAATGTGTATCTCAGCAGCGGAGTGTGCTGTGGCCAGTTAGTCGGCGGTGTTATTTATTTAGCAGCGCCGGCGGGCGGCTGCCGCATTGGCGGTGGCAATTTGAACAATTTAGCGCGTCCGGAGATGGATCCTGATTGGCCCGGGGACGTGATTAGCCTCGGTCGGCAGATTGCCGCAGTTCGCGACTCCCTCTCGCCTTCACTGCCCCAGCTGCATTACGCTACCCATCCTGGCGTCAGAGGCTACGGACAGACAATCACTTCTTGAAGCACACAGATCATGCTGCTCACCAATTAATTTTTAGAAATATATAATTATATTACATATACGTGGCAAAAATTATCAGACATGAGTTACATGCAATCTCTAGTCCCGAATTTATCGGGCTTAAATTTCTCAATTCCGGGATTTTCGAGATTGGAAAAAAATAGCAAAAATTGATATGAAACATGCATCATAAATCGCAAAATTTCCGAAGAAAAGCCATCATTTAATCTTTCACTGTCACTTTGACCTTATTGTCTGCCGTATTGTTTTAATAGCTGATCTTAGTCGCATTTGCGCCGGGGAGAGAGAAATATCGAATGAAAAGGTGTCTAAAAAGCTAGGCTTTGCATCGCGTAAGTAGAATTTTTTGCTTATGGTTTTACTCCTAGACGACGTCGATGTCATTAGAGACGGGAAAGGACTGGGAACAAGGAACAGGAAGGAATTCTGCCAAGGCATTTTGAAGGAATCATCCCGGCATTCGCCAGGAGTGTTTTGGGGAAACCAGGGAAACCGATATCTGGTAGTCAGGACGGTGATTCGAACCCACGTCCTCACTAATGCGAGGCCAGAACATTAACTGTTTACCCACCAGTCTCGGTTGTAAGTAGAATAATTTACCTGAAATAGTGGTTATGTACAATGTTTGCAAATCATTTTCTTACTATGGACGAATAGTGGACGATGAAATAAGGCATTTGTTGACTAACCTCACCAATGCTTTCTTGGCTGTAGCATTCTTGTGCAATATATTGAGAAGCACGCTGAGCGGTTTAAGAATGAACACCTTGTTAGTTCTTAGATCATATTTCGCAATTCGCAGAAAAATTAAGTTTGAAATATGCAGTCTTTGACTTACTATATGAAATGTGAATTTGACTGATTCATATTTTAATAGGTACAACATTTTTTTAATACATGCCTCGTTATTTTGTAGAATTCAATTGCACGCTAAAATGAATAGGGAAGTTAATTTTTGTTTTGAAAAACTATGATGATTGTATAATTCAAATCTGATTTCTAGAAAAATGGTTATTGTGTAGGAACATCTGTTACAAATATATGTTACTAAAATTGCAATGGAAAACTGATATTTACATATTTTTTGTATGTTTTTAATTTTCATCCCAAATCCCGGGATTATAAATAAGGGCGGGGGTCGAATTCTCTACATGCATGCTAATAACAGTTGGATGCTTCCTGACATAAGTAAAAATAAAATATTAATTTGTGATTACAAAAAACATTAATTTTTAAATATAATTTAGTTTTTGCTACTCTGCCACCGACAGTTTTTACGTTTGCACACCAGTGTAATTTAATTTTTCTGTAATGCGGCTCAAGTTAGAGAAACAACTTTGGGGAACTGCACCACTTTCGGTACCTGCCAGAAACTGGTACTAACCTGTTGAAATTTACATCAGTCGCTTCGTCAACATGTCCTCTTCACGTTTTGCGATCATACATTGCGGAAAAGTTGCCAAGAATTTAATTAAAAATGCCGAAATATGAAAGGCTGAGCAACTGCTAAATGCTTTCAGCACTGCTAAGATAACATAAAAATTATCTGTACAGGGATCATTTAAACCTAAACAGTTTAGTTTTGTCATAGAAATCGTGGTTAGGTTGAAATACGGCCTGGTCCAACTGATAAAAAATTACGAAATTTTGGCTATAAGACATACAACACGCAATGGCGTATTTGTTTACAGTGGAAGCAATCGATTATCTCTGGTTACTCGTTTCTATGTAAGATGGCGGTCATCACCGTATTACAACTCGGATAAATATTGCGTGTTTGTCAATTTTGTGCGATTTTTTGTACAAAGGAGTAGAGCTGAAGAAAGGCATGAAAACATTTCAACAAAGGATTAAATCAACATTTTAAGAGACTGTAACTGGTGTTTTCAACTCAGGCGGCATGTAACGGCTGTTCGTCATGTCATATTTCGGCATTTTTAATTAAATTCTTGGCAACTTTTCCGCAATGTATGATCGCAAAACGTGAAGAGGACATGTTGACGAAGCGACTGATGTAAATTTCAACAGGTTTCTGGCAGGTACCGAAAGTGGTGCAGTTCCCCGAAATAATTTTTAACGCGTATGATGTGGCCACTTTATACTCATGAACGAGAACAATTTTATCACCATGCGAGCTTCAGTGACGGACTCGTTATTCTATTTTAATGTGTGAGTTAAGTGTTGCCATCTGTCTATGAAACTTTTAACCTATATTATCCATGACACGTGTGTTTTTATTTGTTTGATTTTTAATTTATGAAATGGAAGTAGGAGACGGTCCAGCATTCGCCTAGGTTCTATATCCGTAATATGCATGGTCTATATCGTTACCCGTGATTTTAACCTGTGCCGGCTGTATCTACCAGAAACGGTTTTATGGCACTTTTTACGATTATAAGCCCACTGTTTATTTGAGAGAGGTTTCTTACCAACATAGTAATAAAAAAAATCCACTCAAATTACATGCATCTGTGCTCTTACTCTGAATTAGTTATTTAAATGTGTTATTAATGGGAAATGTGGAACATCGATTGCTTAATTATCAGGAACTTAATTACCTGTAGTATACTTCCGAATGGGAGAGAATTAAAGTAACTGACAATATCAGAAATAAAGATAAATATACATTAACACTAAAATTGCTGCCAACCACTGTTCCACAGCCCACGAACCAGTTGTTTAAGCTTACTCCAGACTCTAATTAAAAGGCTGTATAATTGATATTATTTCTGGTATTACTTCTAGGGCCAAAAAATGAGATGCCATATGGTGCTTTGTAAAAATGTGAGTAAACTTGGTTTAATCTTTACTTAAAAATTAACTTTATCAGTTGCCTCGATAACGGTTGATGAAGCTTGATTAATAGATTATGGTTATAGCATTGTTCTCATAGAAAAAGTTCTAGTATGTGATCTAACATTATTCTCTATAGTTTTGAAAGACCACCAATCAATGCATAATACGCAAAATTTTTATGTTAGACTGTAAGAGTCACGAATTTACAAGAAATTATTACTGCTCACATGTGGAAAATCTGAGAAAACTGTCCCCGTAACTGTTATGTTCACTGTATTAAAAACGGTAGATATTTTTCGGAATGGGTGGTGCAAATTGATTTCTGAATTGATTTTCGCATTTGAAGTAAGAACGGAGACTTTCCCGGCGTATGCTTAAAAGAAGTCTTCACGGGTGTACCGCCGGATAGTGTTTTAAAAACACGATATTTCGATGACTAGCTCCGTCGTCTTCATCAGGTGTGGAGACACCTGGGCTGTCTCAGTATCTGACGGCCAGCTGACCAGTGCAGATGTCTCCACACCTGATGAAGACGACGGAGCTAGTCGTCGAAATATCGTGTTTTCAAAACACTATCCATCGGTACACTCGTGAAAACTTCTTTTTGCATTTGGAGCATAATTTTGCTGGCGACAATGCATCTCGCTTGACACAAACATTGACTTCGTGTATGGATATTCTAGAGTTCTTGGCCTCAGTCACAAACCGGAGTCAGCAAAGACTACAAAGTGTGATGCCGATACCTTAGGAATAATTACTGCCACAAAATCTGGCTACTATAATCCAGATATGAAATTAAACACTGAGCAAAAATACTACGGCACCAGTAAAATATTACTTTGGTGGAAGTAAAAGTATAAATAAAGTTATTCTAACTAACGAAATATAAAATTAATATTCAAAAGATGAATTTTTTGCCTTTTCTGATACGAACTACATTTCGATTATTCCAACACACGAATTTCCTAAATCACCTCTACAATTGCACTATTCTCCACAACTATCAGTTGTAAATCAAATTTAATACTACGTAATTACCATGAAAACTAGTAGATATATTACTGTTTGTATTGGTGCTTTTTGGATCATTAGAGCAGTGAAGGAATTGATTGGCATGGAACTCACCATGCCATTCCAAAGGATCCATCTGTGTCCGATCCGTGGATTTAATACTCATAATTCCGAAAGTAAGGAAAACTTCTTGAAATAGTTTAAAAGCATATATTTACGTGTATTTGTGGGCTATGTTACACACTCTTAGACCATTAACGAAGGGGGATTAAGTTTCGTGGGATGATGCACTCTGAAATGTTTTTTATTGACTTAGGCTGGTAACCTGTCGTCGGTCTCCAGCTCGATGCGCCCGCACCTATGCTACCAGAAACACATTCGTTAAGTACTGCATAGTAGCCGAAGTAGCGGTTGTGGTATGAAGGACGATTACATACTGCTATTTAAGGAACATAATCACCGTAACAATACATCTGCTCTGAAATTATCAATAATGTGTGTCGCAGAGGGTGTCTAGAACTATACTTTTACCTGTGGTCCGGTTCCTGACTGCTGGGAGGAGAAAAAAGCATATATTCGTGGATACGCCACCTTATTTATTTTATGTTGCCTCTCGTTTCACTGTCACCCAAAGACTCTTCCTAAGTATTTTATCGCAGTCTTAAGCTAAAGTGGTTGTTTACATTTTTGACAATAAAATCAGTCGGAAACTGCAGCCTATATATGACAGGTAGATTCAGTCCTTCATCTGTATTAAGACTGTGACGCTTTCATAAGGACTGAAACAAGTGATCACAATACCAGCTGCTCTTTTCTGTACTTTTTCGACGCTTTTAATAAATGTTTATGTTAAGGAATATCCCTTTATTATATTATTAGCTTCTAAGCCCGTCAAAAGTGATCTGGAAATTCATTTTATCAAAGTTGCTTGGCTAAATAGAATTGTTAATAAATAACAATCAAAACCTTGATTTTGTAAAGATGTGATGTGCTACATATTTTAGCTTGACCCTGTTCAATTGAAAAATCTTTTCCATGATTAACATATATATTTAAACAAAAGGAAAAATACTGAATCGCTACAAAAATATAAATAGATAATATATATTTCCTGTATGTCATAATAGCCACATTTGTGGACAGAGAAAATATCAACACCGAAATAAAATAAATTAACAAAAAGAAACTAGCAGTTGGTAACAGTAGGTTTTAACGAGATACATATTTTTCTTTCTTGCTGATTTACAATATAAATTTATTGAACAATTACAGAAACAAAAAGGTAGCTTTCATTTCTAGGTTGTTATAAAGGAGTTATTTATATACAAGGAGCGAAAATGTCTCTGGCCTTTAGGGATCATACATTTAATACACGGCTCGGCCAATGGGGGAGCGTGGGGTTGGGTGCAAGGCTATGCTAAGCTAGGTGAGGGGGTTGAGCTGGTGCAAATCTACGTATTTTTTAATTTATTTTATTTCACACTGTTAAAATAGCATACAGAATAAAATACAGTATGTGGAAATTTATTTCCACAATTTTATTACCACCGTATATTGGATAGCTGCAAGCTACCAGTGTTGTGCGTGCTTGGGACTTGAAGTCATAATGTTCGGGTGACACAGGACTGGCGCATTTAAATTATCCGACGCGCCTTAAAACATCGGCACGCTGTTATTAGACTCAAATTCGCTTGCATATGCCACGCGGGATTCTCCCCGTTAGTGACACTTCGTGTTGTTTTGATGTTTTCAAACAAAGCTGTTTTTATTCAAATCGGTCGCGAGTTATTACTGCGCTCGTTTATAAACTAATTTTAATTTTGTAAACTTCAGTGCATTATTATTCCTAGAGTTTAATAAAGTTTGTTTTACAAGTCCAAAGTGCGATTGCGATGTGAAATTGAGCTGTACAATAAACTTCAGACGACTTATCGAAAATGTTTTCCAGCGAGTATTTGATATCGAAATCTTATAAGCAGAGCAAAAGTGACAGAACTGCAGCAAAACAAAATTAAAGAGATGCTACTCCTCTTAGTGTTGATTCCGTAGGCTTCTGCGATCGTTGTCCTTGTTGTCTTGGTTTTTCTGGTGGAACAGCGTCAATTTATTGAAACCTAACGTTTCTGCCGTAATTCTATAGCTTTCATAAGAGGACTAAATTATCCCTCTGATGAAAGGCATTAGTCCTCTGATGAAAGACATTAGTCCTCTGATGAAAGCCTTAGAATAATGGCTGAAACGTTATGTTTCAATAAATTGACGCTGTTACACTCGACAAACCAAGATAACATCCTCTTCGTCTTTTACGCGACATGTGCATTTTTTTTCTATTTTAATAGTTAATTGGCAGTAATGAACGACACGAGAATATTTTCAGTAATACTTGAAGAATGAAAGGATTCATCGACTATATCCCAGATAGATGTATCCCTTATAACTGATCATTTACAGGAGTTTCTCGTATCACCATTTGATTCAGAACATTTATAATTATAAAAACTACAAATACCGGTCTTCTTCATTACGTACCCAATACTTTAACTGAGTATGCACGCAGGAATAAGAAAGATCGAACGGGGATACGGATTTAACAGTTTTAAAAGTCTATTTATATAGTCAAAAATAACGATTAGGAAGTCAACATCATTAATTTAAATACTGAAGCTAAAGATACATTGTAAAAACGAACAATACATACGAGGAGTAATTTGTGTTCCTTGGAAACATTAGCACGTCAATGCCATTATATTTTTAGTTAGTGTGTCGTTAATCGCGTGGCACAGAATATTTCGAAAAAGGCTTGCAACTGTTTTATTATGGACGGTGATGGGCAAGAACATGGGTTAAATAAACCAAAGTTAAAAATGCAGAATTTTTTCTTTAATACATGATTGCCGGTGAATCCGCTGACGACCGTGGCGCATATGATACAATTCAATCAGTTAAGGTAAATTAGTTGAGTAAAGTATCGGATAGAGATCCCATACTGCATAAAAGTACCAAGAATGAGGACTTATAACCATGCCCAACACCGGAATTGCTTTTAAACTACACAGCGCCAAAGTGCCTCTATCGTCCTGGACAATCTTGAACGTAGGTACCAAGTACGAAACAACTGTTCCTTTACTCCATCCGGATCGTTTAGAGAACATTTGTATGTCATAAAGAATCGTATACAAGGTCAACTTAATTATTACAAATCTTCAAAACCGAGCATGGAACATGATTCATAATTTCCTAGTTTGTTTCAACTAAAAAAAATTATTTTCACAACTTTATCCAAAAATGTTCCATCTTACTGATTTCTTATGCCAATTACCGTCAGTCAATGATATTACCGTGTACACTGTTGTTACAACTTTTGGCCTGAATGTATTACCGATAATGTCTTTTCTATAATAAGATTAACTTCTTTCATCGAGTTTAGATTTTGAGGCTAAATAGCCAGCTCACGTTGTACACTGATTTTTATCGGCTGTTTAGCCTTAAATAAAATTCAGACGAAATCATGATCATCGTTTATTTTCTATGTTAATGAAAAAGCGTCTTTTATAATTTCCTATCTAGACGCAACTTCTCTTCCAGAATTTTCTCGCACTCTGGACTGTAATTGGACAAGTCTTTTTGAACTTTATTCAATTTACTACTTCGTAGTCTTGGTCTTTTTCCAATTACTGATCCTACAAAATATGCGTTAGATAGTCTGTTTATGGCTATTATCACCATGTGACCAAACCATTTCAATCTTGATTCTCGTAAGAGGTTACATATTGTTGTAACCCAACTCGACGTCAGTCTGATTCGCTACTGATTTTGTCTCCTCTGACGTTCTGGATACTTGTCATCTGAAATTTTATTACAGTTGCTTGAGTCTGGCTGTTGACCCTTCTAATTCTTTAAACATGCTACAGAATTCGAGTAAATGGTCATCAATGGTTTTTTTTTTAACTGCTTTACGTCTCTTTTTAACATCGAGGTCTTTAGATACGGGAAAGGATGGGGGGCAAGGATGGGGGCAAGGAATAGGAAGGAATTCGGCCATGGCCTTTTGAATGAAGCATCCCGGCATTTGCCTGGAGTGATTTGGGGAAACCATGGAAAACCCAAATCTGGATGCCCGGATGGGGATTCGAACCGCCGTCCTCCCGAATGCGAGGTGAGAACGCTAACCGTTACACCGCCCCGCTCGGTGTCATCAATGAAATAGAATTCAAGAAATCAGACAAGATACCTGTATATAAGAATGAATTTTCTCTCGGCGCTGAGAATTTATAAAATTCTCTCGGGTAACTAGCCGAGTTAACGATACACTAACCAGAAGATGGTGAAAGTGATTGTGATCGCCGAAATATCGTGCTATAACACTTCGTTAATTCAGATAATTGCCAGAGAGCACTTTATAAAACGATACCTGTATGTTATAAATAACATTTATACTTCAAGAACCAGTTAAAATCGTTTCAAAATTTTAAACAAAACGATATTTGTTCGTGTCTTGAAAAGTGTAGAGAACGTTCATTTAGGGTAGCACAGTAAATTTTTCAATTCTTGGCGTTCGGTCTTACACGAAAAAACGGCGAAATCGGGAAGTAGAAATCATGTAAATTCGTGTTTGAAAAGGCGGCAAAACTTGGAATTGTTCTGCATTGTTCTGGTGCGGACAAAGCCTGCCGCATTTGCCGCGCTTTAATTTCCTCGGGGAAGCGCCCCATCCTCCCTCTGGGGGTATTCTTTGCGCAATGTTGGCACCGGCGCTGCGAGGCCACCCTCAGGTGTTGCAGTAAATCAGTTGTCTGGCAGAATGATTGCAGCTACCTTCATTCCGCTGCAGCCACTGTACAACGCTAACACGATTAATTAGCTGCTGTTTACGAGACAACGGTCCGATAAATGAAGCGCACTGCCGCCGGGGACAGGGCTGCCAACAGTCGATGAATGAACTCCCAGATGTATTTACCTGCAGCATGCATGTCCTGTTTCGTACCTCGCTGGCCTCATACCTATAAATCAAGTTTTACCCTTATCTAAATATTCTCAGAGTAATTTCTCTAATACCTGTTGCTATTTTATATCAGTTTAAATAATCCGATTACATTTTACATTTGTTAGGAGCTTCTGCTTCCCGACGCAGTTAGAAATCCTGTTCTTAGAGTTTCTTTTTAATACCATGTTTACCACCGTCAGTCGTTTCTGAAAGACTGATTGACCTCTCAAAGGAAACTATTACTTTTATTTGCTTGAATGGTTCAGTAACCTCCAGACAGACAGTAAACGCAAAAAGAATTTTTTACAAACGTATATACAAATATTATTTTGAACGTTAAATAATACTCATCTGGTTGGAGAAGATTGTCTGAGATTTTACCACCAGGCTATGATAAAGGATGTCTGACATGAAAGTATCTGAATAGGTTGAGATCAGGAACGGGCAGATAGGAGGTTAATCTAGCAACACTAGGCTATGCTAAGGTCAATAACATCAAGTGTGACTGCGAAGAAGATAAGACAGATCAACATATGCTCCAGTTCGACTGCTTCCAACCACCAGAGCGGAAGATGTTTTACTTAAGGCCTCAGAAAATGAACTGAAACTGGCTAAGTTTATGTGTAGATTTGTATGTTTCTGACACGAATATGAATAAATAAATCGAAATGTATAATTCAGTTTTTGTTCATGGTGTACTGAAAATGCCTGAAGGAGATGCTGTCTTTAATACGGGTTGTCTGCAATGAACAATAGTACGTGCTTTCTTAAGAGTTGTAACATCTTCATATTTTCTCCTTTGGTAGCATGCAATAATTAGTTATTTTAATTACTGATTTTTATTTCTATTTCGGGACTGAACCAATTCTTATAACGCACTTATCTTAGCCTCTAATAATCATCTTGAATCAAGTATCAAATATTTCAGCGTTTAGGTAGCATAGTTGAAATCAGTAGGCCTACTTTAAGATGAATTGAAAAATCTTCTTCTTCTTCCTAACAAGTGTTAGGCCTGGTGGCCTGTTACGGTCTCAATCCATCTTCTTGGTGGTCTTCCTACATATCTACTGCCTCTGGGATGGTATTTGAGAATTTTTCGTGGTGTCCTGTCCGTCTTGCCACCTCTTGCCTAGCAACCAATTAGTAGGACTCGTTATTTATGCTTTCAAGTCTCAAATAAGAAATTGAAAAATGTAGACATGAATAAAAGTGAAGTATGCTCGCTAGTGTTTCTTTTTCTTTTTACTTATGGCTTTACGCCTCGTCGACGTCTAGGTCATTAGAGGCGGGATGGGACTGGAGACAAGGAACGCGAAGGAATTCGGCCATGGCTTTTTTGAAGGAAGCATCTCGGCGTTTGCCTGGAGTGATTTGGGTAAACCATGGAAAAACCAAATCTGGATGTTCGGACAGGGATTTGAACCGGCGTCCTCCCGAATGCGAGGCCAGAACGTTAAACACTCAACCACTATGCTCGGTCCCGTCGTTAGTGTTGGGGACGTATCGCACAGAGCTCACAATTCAATCACTCCGACGTTTCGCCAACAGATGTTCAGTCACGAAACCCTTCATTGTCCATACTGCTTCGCTTAGTAAAGTGGTTTTAACTATCGAGACTTTCTAATAAAACCCGAGTTTATCTACCAAGAAATTACACGGGTGTCTCGTTCAAACTGCTAGAAGTGCATTGTACTTTTGGGATGTGACTTTAACAGGGTCAACGTGGTACCTCACGAAACATTGCACCACTAGACTCAACTTCAGTCTTTTTATTTCTTAGTTCAATGCGATCCTCACGATTGTGATAAATTCCTGTTAAAAAATTGATCACTAAGATGTTAAAAAAAATCGGATATTAGTGTTTTTATACTGATTTACGAAGATTTACAGACAAATTGTCAGGTCTTCAGGTGAGAAAGTACCTGTATGCACCTAAATTTCTTATACTTTCCAGTGGTGATTAGCATCTCAAATAATAATACAGTAGATGAACTTTTACTTTGACGGTTATTCCGTCGAAACACTCAGCAAAATGCGCCGACCAGTGCAGATGTTAATGAAATAAAACGATAAGTAAAGAACTTCATGACTCAGTGGAAAGTAACCATTCTAAATCAGTACTACGTACGCTAATAAATTAAAATGTCCTGTAATAGATCATCTCTCTCTCTTTCGCTCTCTCCCTTTCTCTCTTTCTTTTTTTAATGAATACACGAAGCGTTGGGCTCCGTGTTGATTACTCTCCAAAAGACTTTGTCTCTTCCACCATTTACGATTCTTTTTTCTTTTTACTCAAAATAATATAACTTACAGCAGGTGCTGACAAAATATTATCACGCCACATCATCGCATATTAGCTAAATTATAATTGCGACAAAGTGATTAAATTTCGCACAGAAATACGAAGATTATTGCTCTTGGTGTAGATCATGGTTTATCAAACTCAGAGCTCCATGAACCCCATTAAAATTTCCCAAACAATATCGAACCCCCATAAAAAACTGGCTTTATATTTTTTAAATAAGGATTTTTGTTTAAGAAAATTAATAGTCAGAAAGAGCAATATGTTATTAATTAATCTGATTGATGGGCTTGTTTTTTGTCGCAAGTTGAGTTGGTTTTAGGAGTAATTTTGCTCATTTACAATCTCAATTCCCCACGATGCGTGTTCCACTCTCAAGATAGCCAGTCAGTCACCATAATGTAATTCTTGTCAAGAACCGCCTACGTTTAATTGGCGGAGACCTAGGGTTTCGCGTACCCTAATTTTAGAAAGCGTGATGTAGTTGGGTCATAATTGTAACAGTAACAGAAACAAACTGCTCCTAAATTAGTTTTCTGGTGTTGGCGGAATGTTACTGGAAGTTGATTTTTGTTTCTGTTTCTAGCAACAGACCGCAACAAGAAGTTGCCCTGTGTTCCCTTGGGTGTGGACGCGCCTTAATACTCATGGCTACGAGTGTCAGCCACTGGTTGGCTGCACAGTACCTCGCCTCCGCCTGCCGCCCGCATTTTAATCGGGTCCCCCGAGTGACGGTCTCGCCAGATTACACCCCTCTGTGTGCGACCGGAATCTGCTCCCTGCGCTAAATTGGTTTTTCCGCCGCCTACCGACGGCCGGGCAAATCTGAGCCAACCACAGACTGCTGACTCGACGCGGAGATAAGTGGTCCCGGCTGCAGGCTTCCATGTTGCTAGACTATTGGCTGCTCACGCCATAACATCACACCTCAGTTCCATGCCCAACTGATCTCTCCCGTTAACTTTTAGTAGGTTTCAGTTCGGTCCACGCGTATTACTACAGTTTACAAACTGCTCTTCTTCTCCGAGTACTGTGGTTTACATATTGATCTTACTTATTTTCATAAGACATTCTTCTTTACATTGCGACCCTATTATTATGCGAAGCTACGCATTAATATGCTAGATGAAGTAATGATATCAATGCTAATAAACGGCCAGTTTGGTCAGAACATCATTGTGTCGTGGTGTTGGTAACCCTGTGAAATTACGCGCCCGGCCTTTTTTTTTTTGGAGCAAACAATAGATTAAGATGTTTCTACTCTCTTTCGCAGGATACTAATTTACGTTACCTGTTTATGTTTCTGTAATTTGTTTAAAATTCCAATCCAACAATAAAGAAAAACGTGTATTTCAATTAATTCTACATATTAATTATTAATTACTTTCTGTTTATTTATATTAGATACATATACATGTTTTCGTTATAATTTTTGTATATGGATGTCGCTATTATAATAAGATAATTTAGATTACCTATTGATGTTTTGTAGTAATTCAATAGTTTTTCTTTTAAATTAAAATGTTAAACCAACCTAACGAAAGGTGTATATTTACTTTATTTTAATTATGAAACGGATTATGCAATGGAACTAGTTGGAACCGAAATATGTGCAACATTACATCATTACAAAATCAAGGTTATGAGTGTTATTTAATAACAACTCTATTTAGTTAGGCAACTGCAAAGAAATAAATTGCTGGAAAACTGTGTTCAACACGTCAGTCAGTTTTGAAGGGTTCAGAAGTTAGCAGAATAAATACGACAATCATTGCACAACTGTAGCCATCAGGTAAGGGAAAATCTCATTTGTGTTTCTTTCGAAACATTAGTTTTAGTTTACATAAAAATGTTAGAGCGTTGCCGCTAAGTTGCATTTTTGTTTGTTTTGTTTTTTAGTGCCATCTAACACCAATGAGCTTATAAATTTCGCTTCGCTAAATCTAATTACAAGGCACCCTTCCATAACTGGTATTAAGAAATCTTAAGGCCTATATGTAGGTTGCGTATTAACAAAATATTTAAAGCGCTTAGCGAGACTCATAAAATATGCGTATTTAAATCGTGTGTTTCAACAACTGGAAATAAATATTAAATTTTTATTATTTGAATTATTAAGCGTTTTTTACGGCTTCCTGATTAATGTTTCACTCGCAAACAACGTAAAAACAGATTGAACTAAAGCTTAAGAGCCTCAAAATGTAAACAGCAGTTCGAATTATTATGGTTACAGAAACCCACAAAACTCTAACATCTTACTTGTTCAGATATTACTGTTTTAAAATGTCCTGTTAAAGATGCAGTACTTTATTTGCTTTTACATTTTTTAGGATAATGTTAAACAGAATCAAAATTAAGAGTCTTCTATAAGAAATGAATGGTTAATGTTGGGGAGAAAAATTCACTTCTCTCCGACTTGTATGTGGTTAGAATTGAAGAATACAGTGGGTTCTTACAAACGAAGAGAAATAATTTTGATTTTGACCTTTGTATGTGAAAAGAGTCAAGCATTTTCTTGAATTCATTTCAGTAAATATCAGAATAACAAAAAACTGAATATTTTGCTCCATAATAAAATTCACTTAAATTGATTACTATACTGTATATATTGAAGTACCATATTCAGTAACAAATGCAGGGGATTGATTTAATGTGTATTGCCGTAATTCCTGTTGATTTCGGCGAGTCAGTTCAGTTGTCTTATTCTTTGGGGTTTATTTCGCGATTACTAGAGAACTTGCGACTACCGCGGTAATGTTAAATGGCATTAATTATTGCGTGTACGTGTATGGATTTTGGTTGCATTTCTTGAGAGTAGAAAGTGTGGTAACTGAGGTGACGCGTTTAAGTGTAGTTTGAAATTCAGATAAGAGTTGGCAGTGATTCACCTGTGAGTTAGCCACAATAAAAGGACAGCGTTAGTTTCATTAGCTGTCATAAGTCGACAGGTCAGGCTCTTTCAGGAGAGAAGCGTTCTTGGAAATAATGTTTGAATTTGTCCTCCAGGCCTGTAACCATGGATAGTTGTTGCTGCCAAGACAATAGGGACAGGAATTGGCTTAAATTGTTAAACAGTTTTAACGCGTGAAGTGCAGGCTAATAAGAAACAACAAACTGTTTCGCTTCAAGGATATTAATAGTTCGTCCAGAGTCGAGGACGGCAGGATACTCGTCTAGCCGCGAGTTTTTATTTTTATTTGTTGTTATATACTAGTCTATGGAGTACGAGAGAAAGGAATGCCATGCCCTGTGAAGAGTAGACCTGGTGCGTGTATATAAATATGTTTATCTGTCTGTGTGTGTGTGTGTGTGTTTGTGTGTGTGATAACCCAATAATAACAAACTATCAAGGAAAGCATTACATATATGAAACCGGAATAGATTACCTACCGTTCGAATTTGTGAATGCATTTAGTAATTTACATATCTAATTTTCATAGCTAGACCTTATCGTGTTGGCTGAAGTAATATTAAAGGAATAACATAAATATTCACTCATGTTTTCTGATAAAATTGTTGAGAGAAAAATTACCGATCGTAATGGGCGAACGGTTAACGTTCTGGGCTCGCATTCGGGAGGACGCGGGTTCGAATCCCCGTCCGGGCATCCGGATTTGTCTTTTAATGGTTTCCCCAAATCACTCCCGGTGAATGCCGGGATGCTTTCTTCAAAAAGTCCATGACCGAATTCCTTCCGGTTCTTTGTCCCCATGACCTTAGCCGTCGTTGAAGCGTTAAGTCATAAGTTAAAAAAGAAGAGAGCAAAATTAAAGCCGTTTACAATATTTTCACCACTCATTTTATCATCTTTGTTACTTGACCTTTGGTCCTACCCAGAAGTAACAAGTGATTACGAACTCAAGTAAAATACAGTTTTACGAAGTTGATTTTATTCATTATGAATAGATGGTTTCTGCATGTGATTAAGTTTTAGTTCTCGAACTCTCATTACATGGTCTTGCTTCAGATTTTCAGTATCTACAAAAGGGAACAAGATAAAATGGCGTCTATTAATAGTAAAGTAAAATTGTGAGGTTTTTTGCGATTTTTCTTCTATAATTCAGACGGTATTTTTTTTAAAAATCTTTGAAACTAAATTTTTAGAAATTTAACTGGAGTATTTAACTTTATTTAACACAGGCGTCCATGTGCATATACAAATACGTAGTTTAACACTACATTATTAATTGTTTTCGGTTAATACCTCTGCTCACTATTTTGGTATCGTATTTTAGTTCTAACTTGTACAAGATATATGGCCAGATATCTGATGATGCCACGAAGTTGCGTAGAGAGTAATTGCCTGTGGTTGTGGTTTACATAGATAATAACGACGAATATTTAACAAAAAAGATTTAACAGGCGACTATAGTCCAACGGTTATCTGGCGATAGAAAGCATAATAAATTTCATTTTTATGCTCTTCGAATAAATAGCAATGTGCTGAATACGAAAAAATCTATTAAAAGCAAACATTTAAATACCTAGGAAGCCAGTGTTGCTATATGTATTACATATCCACCGAAAACTAGTCTTGTAGTAAAGTAGCAATCATAAGAGTAGTAAATCCAATCCTTTGTATTTTTGCACTCTGTTAAGGTAGTTTCGTTTTATTTTTAAAACGCCTAAAACGTCGAGAACGAAACATGAAAATTCATTGCCTCATGAATATTCTATGTCTTGAAACGGATTTTTTTTCTTTGCAGGAACTAATTTTTGCCAATGTTACTTGCACATTTTTAGGCACGTGTATTCGCTTATTCTCATGTGTGGCTTATTTCCGATACTCTACCACGATTCGTATTCGGCAGTAACACAATATTCTTTTTCAAACGTGCAAATCACTCTCCGTTTTTCGCCTCCTGTTACAACACAAACAGCAGGTGAATTCATTTTCATCTCAAAAGTCTCCTGCGAAAACAAGTACGTAACGGAATTTCCAATTCCCAACACATGTGAGGCCGACTGGTGTTTCTCAGTCCTTTGTGAATAAAAGCAATCAAAAGAGATAACAACAATAAAAAATAGGTTTGTAACTTGTAGCTGAATTAGTAATAGGCGAACCAGAATTTGAAGCCGTTGACCATGGTGTAAATCATTAACCCTTTACATATCAATTACGTAGCAGATAATATCGTGGGGTGGTACGGTTTGATTCCTGATTTTTTTTTTATTCTTTTAAGATTACTTGCTACGCTAATAACAAAGTAAGTCCTTTTAATGAATCTATCTCTACTACATGAGAACGAAATCTACCCCTATCATAGAGAAAACGAGATGGCAAATCATCAGTCAATAGAGGAAGACCACTGACAACGGTATTTTGATGTTGAATATCACAAAGTTGATTGGAAATAATTGTGTAAAGTGAAAAACATTACGTCAGATATTTAATGTGGATTTCTATTCATCTACTGTGTTTATCATCTATTTCGTGTGAGTTTCACGTTTAGTTAGAAGAGTCAATATAGCACATTGTCACATTTCAGAGCCATTATATTCTTTATACGAGAAGACCGACTATTTATGTACTTCTCCTTCAGTTCAATAATTAATGCGAATGATTTGATATTGTAAGCGTTTTGCTTTATACTCTATTTTTTAACCCCATGCTGAGAGGTACAAATTAGATGCAACTATATTTAAATAACTCTTCTTAGTTTCAAACAATGAATATTTTGAATTTGTCTCAAGTAGCACTGTCTGTAATAATAAACATTCTCATTTAATTTTCACAGCACTTCATCACGCACTTTTGAAGCTGCCAAACATACGTGAGAAAAGGTTTATATCTCAATTGGAATTCGTGTGAAAAAGATACATACACAATTAATAAATATACTGGATTTACACACACGTTCGTTAAATTACGTTTATTGACAAAAACGTTAAACCCTCAGAAAGAATGGTCAGATTTGACATAAGGCGGTGCAAATACATATACACGAAAGTGGTATCTGAAGTTAAAATATATACGTTTTCTCAATTCATATACTGGACAGCCTCATAACATGCATGATGAAGATCTGTGAAAAATAATATCATATTTTTTATGATTGCACACGTTTCTTCTACTTCAAAATTTTGTTTCTTTGGATCTCAGAAGAGAGTACCACATGAAGTTGATTTAAATTGTTGTTTGGCACAATCAGTTTTTATGAATCAGATACACACGTTGCGTAAGTATATGATTCGTTTGTTACGGATCTGGGCACGTAAATAACGGCCATCGTAGGGCTCGTCTTGTGACGTCACATAATCAAAGTAACTGGAGCATCGATAATTAGTCGACACACCGAGGGAAGGTCACCAATATAGTGAGGTAGAGTCATGAACGCAATACCGCAGCGTCACAGTGTTTTACAGAGGCAATATTGTGGGACTGCATGAAGGTGGTTGGTGGAATCGGAATGTCGAGCACACAGGTGTCGCAGGTTCCAAGTCTGAGAACCAATGTGTCCGGTAGGGCATACTTCGTACGCCGTGAAGGTTCCACCTATGACAGGGTCAACAAAGTCGTCATGGAATATGTCAAGTAATACGCAACCCAGAGTAAGCTGCACCTGTCATCCGGACACAGGCATTGGTCACACCCCGTGCCTTCCAAACTTGTCTGAACGACTGGTCTTGGTCGGACTACGGGTAAACCATCCTCTTCATCGGTGTTAATCGTGGTTCTATCTGACCACGCATGACCACCATGTTTGAGTGTGGCACCGTGGAGAGAGGGTCAATCTTTCCATTGTTGTTGGGAGACACACCAGCGTTATCCCTAGCATCATGGCTTGGAAAGCCATAGGATATGACTGCCAATCCCCTCTGGTAAATATTCGAGGGGCCCTGACGGCACAAAGCTACGTAAACGGTATCCTACGTCCACATTTCTTTTTCCTCCTAAGACAGAAACTTGATACCGTTTATCAAGAACACAGTGCCCTCCCACAATAGGAATGTGTGTATATGGACATGCTACGTCGCGTTTAGTTACTTCCGTAGCAAGTGCAGTGACCTAATCTGTTCGCGAACGAACATGTAAGGGTTCAACTCGGAAATCAAGTGTTATTTATTCCGTGTCAAAAGCATTGCTGTTACAATACCTAGAAACACAAACAACAATATTAAAAAGAACAGAACAGAGCAGAAAGGTGTGGGGGGGGGGGAGGGGGGCGTTGTAAGGATATGAATCAACACCAATCAATTCATATTATAGACATAAAAAATTCAGCAGCTTGTACAGCAGTAACACTGGCGTTGAGGAGGTCTTGTGGAGTGCGGGTTGATGGTCAATGGCACAGCTCTGTCGATGCCGGATAGTTTGCTCTGTCCTACGCGCAGTAAATTATCTATTTTCTTGCCTACACACTTCGCAACCTGTTAAGCGCTCTCCACGTCCTCACGTCTTCCTATTAAGATTACCAACTGGAAGCACCGCATCTACAGGTTGTAACCATTGATCTACATGACTCATCCTGGTTCTTCACAGACAGACTTGGGCCAATTTCGGCGGTACACCTAATGCAGCCGTCGTTCTCCGGAAACCTTTCCTAGATCTCAGCCTTGGTCTGGGAAGTTGAAGCCTGAGCAATGGATGAACAGTGTTTTGATTAACCTTATTTCTTTTTAACTTTGGTGCTACGTCCCGACTTATGTTAGGGAGAGCGATTCCTGCCAGTCAATGTAATTTTTCAATTACTGTGGCTCTGCGACAATCAGAAACAATTTTGTATGTTGCATGCAGCGCTATATCTACTTGTTTGAAATAAGCAGATTGTTTTAAAAAAAAAAAAAACGGGACAGACATATAGTGCAGCAGAATAACATAGAGCAAGAGCTGATACTTTGAAGCCAACTCTGACGTAGTGCCAATTTGCTCGAGCTCCAGAATCAGTAACGACAGAAATGACGGAATAGAACATTTTGGTACTTCCAGAAGTGTTTCAGAGCACAAGAATCGCGATTATGGAACAGATCACCCTCTATCCTGCTTTACACAGCTGGCAAGCCTCCGACCTCCACGTTCTATGATGTGGCGTGGCTGTTCGTGGCTTCACCGTCCTTCAAACACTTTCAATAGATGGTCACTACAGTAGCACGCGAACAGCCGACCAGCCTCTCCGATTCCGAGATGCTCGTTCCCAGGTGCCGCGACCAGAAACTGCTGGACCGTAATTTAAGGGAATTTCGCGACCTGTGCTTAGAAATCTGGTGTCAGATACCTCTGGAAGCCTGCCAAGGACTTCTAAAATTCATGTTACTACGAACCAGTGCTGTATTGCGTTCGAAAGGTGAGAGTAAGTAGGAGGTTATAATGTTTTGGCTGGTCAGCGTTTACAATTACCAGCAGTGCCTGTCAGGCTGCACTCTGCACGGTTTCTTTCACTCCAGTGATAATACTGTACAAGTTGCTGACTTTTGGCACTCTATAATATGAATTGATCGGTGTTGGTCGCTATCCATTATTTTTCTTTTTTGTATTTGTTCTTGTCAATACTGTTGTTTCTAAATATTGCTACAGCAACGCTTTAATGTTATTAATCTAATTTCGATGGAGCACACGCTCTGCTGGCAATTCACTTAGTCATCTAATTACCCCTTTTTATTTTTATTCAAATTATCTTACATAATTTGAGTGTTAAATTCCTCTCCCATCTACTAATTTTAATTTTAAATTCCTTCAGCGTTTTTGGTAAATTATTCATCACTTCACTTAGTAATTTCTTCCAATCCTTGATACCCTTACCCCTTTTGAGCAAATAAATACACTAATCAATATTCCTACTAACCGGTTTAATGTTCTGAGAAATTGAATGCAGTCAGATTTGGTTTAGCTTGGTGAGGAGTTTGAATTGCTTTGTTGACGGTTGTTTTTCCTTCGTTGGCTGCCACCACAGCAGCGCGCCGTTGCGCAGTGTTGCATCTGAGTAGCGCTAGGCGCAGTGGTTTTACGTGTGAAGTGAAGCGAGCGAAGTGCCTGGCTCTTCTTTCTGGCTCTTGCCGCCGTAAATCCCCGCCGCCTGGAGTCATAACGAGGAGAGCAGGCGAGGCGGAGCGGATCGATTGCCCCCGGCCGTGTGTCATGGGCGGAGGTGCCTGCAGCCACAGCCGAGGACTCCCTGCAACAACACGATAACCGACTGTCACATAAAAGCACTCTGTCACTCGACAGAGTAACAAGCAACGAGTTGTAACGACTATCTGAAATACTGTATAAGGCTGCAGAAAATTGAAAGACTCCGTTTGCACCATAACCACTGAGAGAAAGGAGGAATAAATGTAAGGGTCAGAAACGTTCCAACCATAACAGATTTTTGTTTACATTAAAAATGATAACAATGGCCGTTACGAACTCCTGTAGTCTGTTCTTCAGGAGCAAATACCAGGAAAGAGAAGTGCTGATAGGAGAACTTCCTGGCTACAAAATCTGAGAACCTGGACATCCAAGACAGGTGTGGAGCTAATCCGAGCGTCAACTAGCAGAGATAAGACAGACAACATGGTTGATGACATCCGCAACGGATAGGGACCAGAAGAAGAAGAATCATAGTTTCACACTTCACGCAAATAATTTTATTTATGAAATGTCTCTAACAACAGTATACCATTCGTTCTCTTTTGGAGCTCTCTTAAATTCTAGAATACAATTTTAGCAACGAATCCAGCCAATCTAAGAAATTAGTATCTTCTTTGCTGTTCTTGGCACAAATCAGCATAGCAGTACTTTAAGCCTGTCTGCAGTTTCGTCTCTTATCTTATGATATCGAGCATCATTCAAAATCTTTCCGTATTTCTAACTACTTTCACGAGGATTTATAATTAATATTGGTTACCTCCCAGATTTTATTTAGCAGGGGACTTTTCTTTGGTTTTTGTTAACTTTTTATCTGTCTTTCCAAAATAAGTTGTCAAATATCGTCTTAAATTTTTTATCATGTTTCGACTTCCTGTCATGAGATAATCTCTTCATTCCATGATACCGATTCCAGCGTACAACCTCAAATGTTTTCCTCACTTATTCTAATCTTTTCCTTCTTCTACAATCCCTTTTCTCGAGTGTTAATTCCACTAAAAAGCTCTCGAAGCTCTTCTCGCAATTCTTCTCGATTTTATTCTCTTTAAAGAACTATAATTCCTTAAGAATTAGGGCACAACATTTTGCGATACGTATTCTAACTTCAGATTTAAGTGTTTTAATGACAAGCAAAATCGCAAACGAACTTTATGAGCTTTCATTTGAGTCTGTTGTCCCCTAAGAGAGTATGAATACTAATTTTATGAATCTGTATGGATTTCCAAGTTAAACTATTTTGAGGAACGAATGTTTGCTTAAGACTGCACTGGAGGGGACTGTAAACGGAGAGAAGAGAAGAGGTCGGCGAAGGATGAAAATGATGGATGATATAATGATAAACGGGAGATATATAGAAACTAAAAGAATGGCGGAACAGAGGGAGGCGTGGAGAACTGTCACTGTACGTGGACCTGCTGTATAGCAGGGAACCCTTAATGATTGAATCATTTAGTTTTCAGTGATAACATCTTTCGATTTATTCCTGATCTTTTCTGATTAGTCTTCTAACACGTTAAATGAGTTTTAAAGTCATGAATATTGTTGCTCGTCAAGGCCGTATAATCGGTAATACGTTAAATGTTGATTACGCACCAATTACTGTATAATCTCATGCCTTTTCAAACGTGCCTCTAAAAAATTTTCTCACAGTACATTGTAAACATCTATGGCGGAGCGCATTTTGAATTTCAGTGTTGGCTACTATTTAATATTTCATATGAACCAGTGCTATTTAATTCAAGAAACTTTTCCTTGATTTCAATAAATGTTTCCTTAATTTTTTTACAATTTTTCAGATATTACATAAGCGGATTGTATAGTTCTAAAGCTTATTAAATTTCTATACATCTATTCTACGGAGGACCTCCCATTTAGTTCCTAAATCAGAACTGAGTTATATTAGTATATATTTCTCTTATAGATTAAATTCTTTGCATGTTCATTTGGACCAACTAGGATCACGTTAAGAATTCACTTAGCTTGCATTTGATTTGGATGTGTGCGCCTCAGTGTTACAACTGTAGCTTTGGCAGCCTTAACCTAACTCGGCAATTCTGCCTGGTACAGGAGCCTACAGTTTAACATGAAAACAGCAAGTTGTGCGATAGCTTATGAGACTCCGTGCGGAAACAGGGATTCAAACCGGCGACCGTTCGACCTCCAGACAGACGCCGTAACCACTGAACCACCAGGCAGCTCTTAAATTCTTTCACATATTATTATTATTATTATTACTCCGCGATTCACTAAAAGTGTGTGGCGTAGGGTGCATTGCACCTATCCGAAAGGGTAATAGTTTGAAGGGATATACAGGATATGACAGGAGGCACCCATGGGTTAATGTGAGGAACCATCCCAGCATTCGCCTGGAGTGATCCGGGAAAACCCAGATCAGGATAACAAATCAAGCATCATCAAGCTAAATCGATACAGTATGGAGAGATAGGTCAACCTTCGATCAGTTAGATTGCCGGTGTCATAACTACGTTGAATATTAACTACTGGATTTTTCTAGAAAGGCGCGTTCTTTATTTGACTTCCTTCTCTTTCTGCTGACATCCTGCACTCTTCATCAGAGATACTACATGCATTATTATTTTAGGAAGGCTGTAGAATGGCAGCCGAAAACTTGGACTGTCAAGTAAATAACGCGACATTCAAGAAAAATCCAGTTGTTATTAAAAAAAGACGCCACGAAAACTTGATAATTCAATACCTTGAATAAATTCATTAATACCTCAATACTTTATGGGTTTATTAATTTCAGTTTTTTTGGTGAAGTTTTTGATTGGCCATCAAGCTTAACTATTTTTTGAGCTGTTTATCAGCCTGTCTACTTTCCACTTTTAATACTCGTCGTGACTGAAAATTATGTACAGATTATACAAGTCCCTACTTTCCTCAATCTTTTGTCATTAGAATTTCTATGTGAAATATCGTTCTTTGAGTAACATAAAGCCAACAGCCAATCCAAGCTGGCGAGTACCCCTCAATGTAAGTATCTCCATAGAATTTTTAATTCAGCAATGCAAAATACGATCAAAATAAAGAATAAAATTTAACTAAAAAATTATGACTATCATTGTAATTTTAGGACATAAGAGATACAATAAAGAATTATAAGTCTTGGAGGATGGTATACAACCGGTCTCTACATCTACATATATGCTCTGCATTTCACAAAATTGTAGGTGGCAGAGGGTTCTCAGCACCAAAACTAATCTCTTTATTGTGCATTCCAATCCCGAATGGTACGAGGGAAAAAAGAATTCATATAAGAATTAGTGCGGCACCTTATTTCTGTAATCTTATCTTTCCTATCATTCTGACTCAAATAGGTTGGTGGACGAAGTATTTCACTACACTCGTAAGTGAAAGTGGGAGTACGCATGTTTACCAAGAAGTTTAAACGAAACTGAGTCGTCTATCTACCAGTGACTCCCAACCTAGTCTACTAATCAGTTCTGTAACGCTTTCATAAGGACTGTAGCAAGCGGTCACGAATCGAGCGGCTCTTCTCTGTACTTTCTCTATACTGTCAATCAACCCCTTACGAAACGGATCCCAAACGGCACAACAGTAGTCCAAATGTGGACGCACAAGAGATTTGTACTCTATCTCCTTTGTTCGTTCATTACAATTTTTCAAGACTCTACAATTTCCCGAGATGGATGGTTAAAAGGTTTGACCGTGAACGATGTGGCCATACATCTTTATGAGCGATCTATTCAGGAAAGCCATATTATATGGCACTGCACATTGATGATAAGGGGGAGGGGGACAATGGCTGTGTCCAATACTTTCAATTCTGCACTACGAGAATTCAGTTTCGCACTTTAACTAAAAATCTCGTAAAGTAATTATTTGAACGGTTCTTTAAAACCTCAGGTGATTGACTGCATTCCAGTTCATTGGAAGGAACATTGTATCATGTTTTAAAGTAACTGATTTAATTCTATAATCTGTGGGTAAAAATGTTCCCCTGAGATCTTTATTAATATTTGTTGCTGTTTCTGACCGTAAACACACATTTTAGAGGCGCCAGTTAATATACTCCAACTCCGTTATGGTGCCATTGAAGACAGTCAGCATGAACCCAATATACGAATTTTCTCATGTTGTTGTACTTTCATTAGAAGGTCAGCATATTTATCAGTTACAGGCAATTAGACATTCAGACAAATTCGTTGTCAATGAAACTTTACATCCTTCTCGCAGTCTAGTATTTATGATAAGAGTATAAAAAACATGAAATAATTTGTGCAGTAGTACCGAGATGGGAGGAGGCCAATTTCGGCCTCCTACCTATCATTCGGGAGAACGAGGGTTAAACCTCGTTCGGCCATCCTGGTTAAGGTTTTTCTCAACCACTCTAGGCGAATGCTGGGATGGTTCTCTACAAGGCCACAGCCGACCTTCCATCCCCCTTCCCTCCCCGTAGAGAGTAGTTTGGCTGAAAAGAGTCTCCTGTGACTCTCAACAGCCCGCCTCCCAGCCTTCAGCTGGGAGGAATGAAATCGTAAAACAAAATTGAGAAGTAAAAACGATTCTTATTTGTTTTTCTTGATATATCAAACAATTAATTTTTAAAATACTAGACAACGCAGATTTCTTATTGAGTTAATTCCAGTAGAAATATTAAAATACTCCAAACTGACCGAGAAAAGGAGGGTAAGAGTCTATTACTTCATTCCTAGAGGTGAAAAATTCAATTATTTGGCCACTCCGACAGAAATAAAAAGCATAATTCATTGAATAGAAAAAAAAACAAAGCCCTAGAAGCAAACAAAATAACTACCATGTACCAAGAAGAATACCTGTCAAAGAAGGGATTGCTATTACTAACTCAGAAAAGCCAGTAGAGTGTAGACTGAGAAAAGGATTATTACTGACTCAGAAAAGCCTGTAAACTGGAAAAGGATTGGTATTACTGTCTCAGAAAAGACTATAGAAAGGGAAAAAAAATCAAAAGTAATACCAATCTCAAAAATAGGCAAAACCTCATCCTTACACGTAGTCTGTTTAATTCTGTAACGGAAGTGGTGGAAAGAGTGGTGCTGACAAGAATACAGATAAAACTGGCCGAGCAAAACACTACACGGAAAGATCAGTACTGCTTCCAAACTGCTATGTTAGCAACGTACAGCAACCAAATCTGGTCGAAGACGTAAGCAACAGGTTTAATTACAGTAAATCTACAGCAACAGTTTTTATCGATGCCTATGATAAGGTGTGTGGCACCTAAATATTATACAGAAACAAAGTGTACAAAACCATCATCCACCTGACAATTTTTTTTTTTTTTTAAAAATAAAAAAAAACCTTTTAGGTAGAGATACCAGATTTTTTTTTTTTTTTTTTTTTTTTTTTTTTTTGCTGTCGTCAGTATTTAGACTGGTTTGATGCAATCCTCCATCCCTTCCTATCCTGTGCTAACCTCTTCATTTCTACATACCCCTTACAATCCACGTCCTCAATTATCTGCTTCATATATTCTAATCTCTGTCTACCTCTGCAGTTCTTACCTTCAACTGTTCCCTCCACTAACAAATTAACCAATCCAGCATGTCTCAAAATATGACCTACCAGCCTGTCTCTTCTTCCTGTAAGCTTCTTCCATAAACTTCTTTTCTCACCCATCATTTCTAAAACTCGTTCATTTCTTACTTTGTCTGTCCACCTAATTTTCAGCATTCTTCTGTAGCACCACATTTCAAATGCTTCAAGTTTCTTTCTTTCCGGTATTCCTAAAGTCCATGTTTCGCTAGCGTAAAGTGCTGTGCTCCACACATAGAGTTTTAAGAAGTTCTTTCTAATTCCTAGATCAATATTTGAAACTAAAAGGTTTCTCTTTTTCATTAAGGCTCTTTTTGCTAGTGCTATTCTGCTTTTAACATCATTCCTGCTTCGGCCATCAGTTGTAATTTTGCTTCCCAAGTAACAGAACTCACTCACTTCTCCTATAGCATCAGATCCTATTTTTATATTTAATCTGCTAGTATTGGCGTCATTTCTGCTACATTTCATCACTTTTGTTTTACTTTGATTTATATTCAGTCCAAAATCTTCCTTCATTATTTTGTTCATGCCATTCAATAACTTCTCAATATCCTCAGCCCTCTCTGCTAATAAGACAATGTCGTCAGCAAATCGTAGCATACTGATTTTTTCTCCCTGAAAACTTATGCCACATGGAAATTTTTCTTTGACTTTCTTCATTGCTTCTTCTACATACAAGTTGAATATTAACGGGGATAGACTACAACCTTGTCTCACACCCTTTTTAACCGATGCATGTCTCTCGTGATTCTCTACTTTTATCACAGCCACTTGATTCTTATATAGTTTATAGAGGATTCTTCTATCTCGATACTTTAGACCTGACTTCTTTAGAATTTTGAACATCTTGTCCCACCTAACATTATCAAAAGCTTTTTCTAAATCAACAAATGCCATAAAAGTATCTTTGTTTTTCTTGATCCGCCCTTCAAGTATTAATCTTAAAGTCAGAATTGCTTCCCTTGTACCGCGATTTTTCCTAAACCCAAACTGATCTTCACCTACTATCTCTTCTACTACCCTTTCCATCCTTCTGTATATTATTCTGGTCAGCAATTTTGAAGCATGTGATGTTAGACTAATTGTGCGATAATTCTCACATTTGTCAGCTTGTGCTTTCTTTGGAAGTGTGAAGATGATATTTTTATTAAAATCAGTTGGAATTTCTCCTGTTTCATAACTTTTTGATATCAGCTTGAATAATCTTTCGATTCCTTCCTCTCCTAGAGATTTAAAAAGTTCTGCAGGGATCTCATCAATTCCAACTGCCTTATTTGCTTTCAAGTCATTCAGAGCTTTATTAAATTCTGTCCTCAAAACAGGATCTCCTAAGTCATCCATGTCGACATCGCCTTCCTTTTCCAATACACTATTGCTCAAGTCGTCCCCAACATACAGTTTCTCAATGTATTCCTTCCATCTGTTAGCTCTATCTTCTGACCTTAAAAGAGGTTTCCCATCGGCAGCTTTAATGTTCATACCTCTTTTCTTCATTTCTCCAAAATTCTGTTTGATCTTTCTATATGCAACATCTACTTTTCCTGCAACCATTTCCTTTTATACTTCTTCACACTTTTCTTGTAGCCATTTTTCTTTTGCTATTTTGCATTTCCTATTTATTTGATTTCTAAATTGCCTGTACTGCTCTTTTCCTGCTTCATCCTGAGAATTTTTGTACCTTCTCCTCTGATCGATCAGCTGCAAAATTTCTTCTGTGATCCAAGGTTTTCGGGCAGCTTGTTCTCTAAAGCCTAAGGTTTCTTTGCCAGCTTTCATTATTTCAGTCTTTAATGCATTCCATTCGTCCTCGGTTGAGCTCCTTTCACAGTTAATTCTTAGACCTAAGTCTACCATTTCTGCAAATTTTTCTCTTGTGCTAGATTGTTTCAGTTTATTCACTTCCAGTCTGTTCTGCTTATGCTGCTTCCTTATTCGCTTGAATTTCAGCCTGCACTTCATTACTATCAAATTATGGTCCGAGTCTATGTCAGAAGATATAACACACCAAACGAAGACTGAAGCCCAGCAGTGGTCTGTATTAGAACCTACGCTACTTAATATCAATGTATACGACATTCTGACCATAAAAAAGCCAAAATTGTCCAATTCGTCTATGATACTACATTTATAACTCAGGAAGGAAATGGCATCAAACTGCAAAAACTACTATCGAAACTAGAAAATTCGAGCGTGTAAAACAGAATAACAATAAACTCCAATGAATCGGCTGTCATCACACAGAATAAACCGTCACTTAAGAATATTCTATGAGAAGATAGATACCTTGGAAGAATCATCACTAATACCTTTGAGTAAATATAGACAAACTATTCAGCTTCCATCACCGCATAGAAGAAAAGCCGCTAAATATTCTAGATGTCATAAAAATCTGTTCCCTATACTTAATTACGAGTCAATGAAAATAAAACTCCACCTCTACAAATCAACAATATTACCAGCGATAACATATGGCTGCCAAAGTTGGGGAACAACGTGCAATATCAATCTATCACAGTACAGACTCCTCCGCTTAATTCTAGATTATACTGACCGAAGGACCAGAATCTCAGAACTACACGAAATATAACATTTAGAAAACAATAGTCATAAAATGATTAACTAACACCTTTCACAAAAGATTAATGACACATGAAAAACAGAATACAAATGAAGGAACATTGGAACAACTATCCCTAAACTACTGACCATTATCAATTATCCACACATCAATATTATTCAACAAAAATAATTCCAGCAGGGATTATCACCACCTAAAAGGGGTTTTCGTAAAAATATCGAAGGAGCCCAATATTTTCCACTAAAAGCGGCAAAGAAGAGAAAATATTAAAAACTCTAGCCAAGACACCAAAGGTGTTGGAAGCAGCAGGACAAGAACTCCAGTAAAAAAATTCTTTTTGTGTTTAATTATAAGTAACTATTGTTTGCAACAAATACCTTTAATTATTTCGTATCCAGCAACATATTATAGGGTATTACATGTTATAAGCGTTTGTAACAAAGGAAATTTCCACGGGAAAATCGCATTCGATGCTCTCTTACAACAGCAAATATTCAGAGGTAACCAATTGTTTATAATCACAAACTCACAATTAGACCATACATTCCACAATAATAGGCGAGATGAAATATTCATTTTTGTATATTCGCCTGTCGCAGGGTTACTTTTTTTTTTGGTAACATGTATGTATATTTGTTTGTTCGCACCTTTGATAAACAGTTTGGTGAATTCCGAACTATAATCTTTCGGTGGATTCGTTTTGACTTCAAGTGTGTTATATACTATTTGGTTGTACCGTTAATTCCAAAATTCCATACAATATAACATAAAATATTAGGTACAAAAAATATAACATCGCTTTGGGTCCTACTTCAAATAGTTTCCTAAGATGATTCCTAAAATATGATAATTCCGATTGTTTATATTATCGGTTCGAATCCCCGTCCGGGCATCCAGATTTGGGTTTTCCATGGTTTCCCAAATCACTCCAGGTAAATGCCGGGATGCTTCCTTCAAAAACCCATGGTCGAATTCCTTCCCATTCCTTGCCTCCCATCCTTTCCCGTTTCTAAAGACCTCGCTGTTAAGAAACAATAAGCAGTTAAAAAAAACGTTTATATTACATCAAGAGTAAAAGTTTAAATTTGCGCGCGGTACTGAAAAAGGCGTATAATCCAGTGCTGGACAGAAATGTGCGTAATTTGTAACAAAGCGAGCAATGGCTGCGATGCTATGCATGTTTCGTCGAAAATGCGAAGACACGTGTTATTTTGGAATTGTTTTAAAAAATTCATAAAGACTCACCATCTTCTCTGCTAAGAAGATTTCCGACTGCAAGCTCTAAATTTCGTTTTTGCATGTACTTCTTAAGATATTATCTTTTTAAGATATTATTATTTTTATATTACACCATTACTAACAGGCGATACTTTCTCGAAATACAAAAAAAGGACCGTTACATATTTTGAAAATTAAAGACTGAATCACTTCTAGAACTTAATAAACGGCTCTAAGAGATGAAGGTAAACGTGTTTCGATACTTCATGGTCCCATCATCCAATTAAAAATATAATTAATAATAAAAGTAGACGAAGTGTCGGGTTACACTTATGTGAGCAAACTAGTTTAGATGAACTAGTACTTTTGAGGAATCCGTAATGCTGATAATAATAAGTTTATTAATACAGATACATATGTTTAAGTAAAACTTATATAGTAAATATCTCTTGCAGTCAAATGGAAAAAAAGGAATAAAAAATTATTAGATATAAATAAAAAACTCGACTAACAAAAGTATCTCAAAATTTAAAAATAAGTTTTTCTACCTTTATGATCTTAATAACTGAAATCTATTGTGACAAATAAACATTCCCTCACTTGTTTTCAACTGCAGTACCTACACCTATTAGGCTGGGTGCTCGTTATTTGAAATGCTTTAGAAATATGTCTCATAGTACTTGCTATATGTGTGCATATAATGGTTGTAAGATATTCTATAATTCATTGCTATAAGGTATGTATGATATTATCTAATATATAGCTATAAGGAATATTCACCAATTACGTACTTATTGCAAAAATTATATGAACCATAAACCCGGCTGCAGCATTTCTTGAATATGGCTACGCGATCTAATAACTGTTGTAATCGTAATCGATGGAATATTTGCGATTCCAATGTGCGGGGAGCGGAATGTTACGTGAAAATTAATAAGCAAGAATTTTTTACAACCGGAATTCAGTTTTGATAATAAACTCTGCGTGGAATTTATTGAGTTCCCATGTGAATCAAAACACAGAACGTTGTTTACAAACCCTTTTTTCCCGAACATTTGGAAGCTGCTTCCAGATATGGGAAAGTACATCATTAAAATAATTCAGAATTGTTAATATCTGTAATAGAGATTTTAAAAAAAGTGATATAATTAAAACAGTTTTTAAATTAAAAAAGGATTACTCTTCAGGGAAAATCGTGTACTAAATCTAAAAAGCGCTACCCCATTTCAGCTACAGTAACTTAATAATAATTTCTGTTTTCCTTACAGAAAGTGCCAAGCACTCCGTCAGACCTCTGTAGACTCTGAAGTCATGTAGATTTAAATATGATTTTTTATCTATTTCCTTGTCGTAAAATGTATTTGAAAATACTATGTAATAACTGCATGAAAGAAATGTATTTTTTTTTTTTGCAGGACTAACTTACGCGTCTTGAAATTTTCTGACATTGGAGTTATTAAGAATGTGAACTGAAGTTTAACGTTAATAATTTCATTTAATTGCTGTTGGGGAACAAGAAACGACTTGTAATTGCAGGACTTATTAATAGATACTAACCGATTAGAAGATTTTTTGAGTAACTTTATGCCTCCATTATGAATGGAATTTTGCGTTTGAAAGATATCGTCTCAATGCAACGCTCGCTATTGAGTATTGGAACTGCAGTGAGTATCATCGACATAGCTCCAGCTATTTTTTACATTTACTTAATTATGTGGCTTTAAAAAAAGCGGAGCAATCTTTCCCGCTCTATCACCCTCTATTTTCATGAATTGTTGGATATCATCTAGCTGTTAGTTGTATAATGGTAGTGATAATAGTAAGATATGTTAATTTTAATTATATTGCGAATTTGTATATTTTATTTGTAAAATGTGGTTTTTTGTGACCTGCCATCTTTTTGCATTTAAACTTAACCAAAATCTATAAATGAGTTATCATTATAAATATTAAGTTCTCCTCTTTGGTAACATTATTAATTAAGAAAGGAATTTTTCTAAATTTAATCCGTATATGGCTAAATTATGAACAATCAAGGTCGCTGGTATGTGATAGTTCATTGTTAATGCTGCTAGGCGTCGCTGGCATCGATAGGGAATGTTCGCTTCACCGCTAGATAGCAGCACCACCTATAACAGTGTGTGTGTGTTTTCTATAGTAAGGAGCCTTAGGAATATTTTTGTTTCTGTTACGGACACTTTTCTTCGTTCATATTTGTTTCCTAAGGCGTTGTCCGTGTTTTGTTACGTAGTTACCTATCTTATATATATAAAAATCTCGTGTCACGATGTTTGGATGAACTCCGAAACTACTTAACCGATTTTGATGAAATTTGGCTTATTTTATGTAATTTGGTCTAACTTAAAATATAGAATAGTTTTTATCTCTATAATTGACCTCAATATTTATCATTGCGAATTAAACGATTGTCATAGGACAATGGTTTGTAAATTCCATAAGTTTCTAAAAGATGGCGGTATGTTAATTTATCATCACAAGTTTGGTAACGATCTGGTAGAAGGCGTTGTGTTTCGATTTATTTATACTACAGTCTATTCCAAGCCATCATTAGTTTCTAACAGATGGCAGTGTATTAATTTATCGAACCATCACGTAGATGGCGTTGTGTTTCGATTTATTTATGCTACACTCTGTTCCACGCCATATGTGTTTTTCTTGAATTTTAATTATGCTGTGTATTGTGTTATAATTATACTTTATTGCTGTGCACCGTTTGTGTTTTATTATACGCAATGACAATGTAATTACACACATGATTATAACATTGAAGAAAACGTTACGATAAATTCGAAAACGTGTTTTCTCTTTCCCTCATCTCTACCTTGAAATCCTGCTATACTGGAAATCTGCTTTCGAAGATTTTTTTTCTTTCGATACTGTTCACTGATATTATTTCGTACAGCAACGCGTGACGGGGAGAGTGTGTTACCGGATATATCAAATAATTACTTATATCATAATTGGCTCAATAATCGTACTATTTTGGCATCAAAAAATGTTGACATTGACGAAATTAACTGTTGCCAGTTGACCTGATGTCTTTTAATTAATAGACACTATTGAAGATGAAAATTAAGCCGTAAATTTTCCAACTGAGTTTTTAAATTCTTTGGATATACTAGGAATGCCACCACACATTCTTCGGTTAAAGATTGGTTCAACGCTTATTCTTCTTCGTATAATTTGAATCCACCTAGATCATGCAACGGTACACGCTTGGTCATCAAAGGGTCACCGGATATGTTCTTGAAGCAACTATTTTGACTTGAAAGTTTAAAGGAGAAATCGTCCTGTTGCCACGTATTCCAATGATATCGTCAGAATCTCCAATAACATTTAAATGGCTTCAATTTCCGATTCGTTTGGCTTTCGCTACGACCATAAACAAGTCTCAAGGCCAAACAATGTCCGTTTGCGACTTGGACTTGGAAAATTCGTGTTTCTCCCATGGGCAGCTAGCTATGCCTACTCAGATGTGGGGAAATACGAAACTATTTGTATTAACAAAAGACAGGCTAACCAAAAATATTGTGCACCAATTATTATAAATTGTAATAATTTAAAATAATGAAAATAATTGTTAAAAATGTTTAAAAATGAACTTCATCTACCTAATTAATAAAACTGAAATTTCAATAAATAAATAAATAATTTATATTTTTAAAAATATCAGTATTTTTATATATTTTCGATTAAGTAATTTTTAGTAAAATGTAAGTTAAAAAATTTTATGTTCGTTTGTCCTTAATTTCAACTCTCCGAATCTCTTTACCAATTACTTTTGAATTTTCAAATTGACTAAAACGTTTTTGTCTTTATTAGTGAATGTTAATTTGACTAAATTAGGTAGTTTAGAATAAAATTAATGAACGTAGGGGCTATAACTGCTGAGTCACAGCAACGCGTGACCGGGTCAGCTAGTTTGGGTTGATAAATAAACAATTGCTACTACTGAGCCGGTTCGTCTTTCATCTTACTACGAAACCACGCGTCTCGTTATTCATTGTATACGATTCGCGCAATTTTTTACACGGTCCACCTAGTTATACTTTAAAGCTCTTGCCATTTCATAAGTTAAATTTAACTTTTCTCGGGATAATACATTTTGTTGTTATGACATAAAAACCCACATCATGGCGTTTCTCATAGCATGACTAACTGCGGAAGTTTGTGGGTAGCTTAAAAGTGTCTCTGAAATTCGTTACCTGCCGCCTGCGGAATGGCGTCCGTGTTACGTGTAGGCACGGCAATTCGTCTCCATCCCCAACGTCGAGAATTCCTCTGGACGGGAGAAAAATGGGGAAATCCAGCTCGTCTCGTGCGCCGCGGGAACTACTGCACGTCATGTCGACTCGTCGCGTGACGAGAGAGGGTTCGTCTGGCGTTCGCCATCTGTCCGAGGCTCAACGAATAGTGGAACTAGAGGCACTGTAAAACGGGGAGAATAAAATCTCTGCAAATTTTAATCCCAGGAGATCATTATTTTAACCTACTCTTAATTTTGAAACGAGAACAAAATTATCATGTTTGTGTTGTAAGTGTAAGGATTAGTGTAATCAACAACATAGTATCATGAACGACAACTACTTTCTAAATAAGCAACCTGGTTAATGAAAACTGAACATGACATACGTTTTATATAGCATTAATTATTATTATTATTAATAATGTAATTGCAATAAACACACGCTCTGGTGACAATTACCTTAGTCACCTAATCACCCCTTTGATAGGTATCTCGTTTTAAATGAAATAATTAGTCCAAAAAAGTTACTTTCATGTTTTTTTTTTTTTTTTTTTTTTTTTTTGTTGACATTTGGAGTTAATACAAAGATACTACGAACAAATGTAAACAAATGCTTCTGCGACTATAACTTGCAACACTTTCAAAATAAACTTTTCAAATCTAATACTCAACTAACTAACTCGTACCTGCCGATCGCTTATATAGGCGTTACAGGGAATTCTAGAATAATTCAAAGATTTCCGCCCGCCTTTTCTCGATACTTAAACAGTTAAAATCACATTAAAAAATCAGAATTAATACAAAATCATTCACAATCATTATAAAACGCACAGAAATGAATATTAAAGATATTTACAAACAAAATTATCTTCCTAAATCATTTCGAACCGTCGCAAATTGTCCTCTAATATTCGTAACTAACATCAATGCTTAGAATTACAAACTTTTAATCAATGTTTCATGGTTAGCACTGTTTTTGAACATATCACATAGTATTTATATAATTTATATCCATAAAATAATGTCAATTTACACAGATTCACAATTAATTGCAAGAAAAATATACAAAACCATATTTGCTCCACTGCCAGCTTGCTACAAATAACTCGTAAAATAAAATTTCATTTATTGTCTGAGTTGAGGGCCGTTATACATTTTTATTTTATGTTTTAATTATCTTATGTAATTTGAGTGTTTAAATTTCTCTCCCATCTACTTTTCAGATTTACGAATTCTTATTTTAAATTCCTTCAGTGTTTTTGGTAAATTATTCATCACTTCACTTGGTAATTTGTTCCAATCCCTTACCCACAAAACTTCATTCACAATATCGTATTTTGTTGTTTATCATGTTCGTTATTTGATTTATTTTTGTAACTTCCATACCAATGAGAAACAGAGCACTATTGCAATCTTTCCACTATCTGTCCGTCTGTCATAAATTCTTAACTGGTAAAAGGAATAAGTTGCTGACTTCAGAATAGCACAATTTATGTATAATTCAACCTGTATCCAGAATGGAATTTAAAATTATTAGATCTCCATCATAGGAGTTCAAGCGGCAAAACAAATTTCTACCCCGTTGTATGGGAAATACATATTTAAAGCTCCTAATACACGGAACTTGAAATTTGAACCCACTGAGTATTTACACAACACTTTTTTAAAACATATCTAATGTAGATTGTAGATTGATCACTAAACAACAAACAATCTAATATTTTATTCATCGGTTACTTAATTTATTTAAATTGCGATGCAATTCATGTCCTGGTGGCCATTTCCCAACGAATTTAATTTCACAATTTTAATGAATTTTTATCACTGTTTTTGGCAAATCGTTAATCTTTTCCTGTTTAATTTATTCAAATCCATATCATTCTTTTAAAAAAATGCAACTCTCTTACTCTTGAAATAGTTTTTATAGTTTCTTGTCACGGTCAGCTATCACCTTCTATGTACTATTCTTAATTTTTCCACCAATATCTACCCAGGCCTTATCGGCAGTTATGCCTCATCTAATACCAGGATTCTGTTCACTCGCCTTCCAATTCCCCGTTCGTTTGTCATATCTGTTACTCATTATATTTTCCCGTAAACAAATTTTGCTTTCATCCTTTGCACCCTTTCCAACTCCTGTATTTACTAGCCACACTATGGGCCTCATTTTATCCCGCCATACTCAACCAATATCGTTACTAAACCTTTATAACACAATTCCCACGCTTCCCTGATACATCCCATCATTTTATTGAAAATTTAGACTGCGTTGCATCCAAATGCATGTGCAGATTCTGTAAACAGTAATGTGATAATTGTACTATCAGAGAGAGTGGTAACTGAAACAGATTCCGACCCAAACCCTAAGAATATCTCTAGCATTGATGCTACTGACTGACCTACCACATCCTTATCTGTGGACGACATTAAACAACAGAATTAAGATTGTACGAATCTCAAGTTGCACTTCTAAAGTTTTCAAGGGTGACTATTGAAACCCCGGGTCCACACGCTTGGTACTTGTCACAAACTCCAAGCCTCTACAAATGCTTATTTAATTTTGGGGAGCCAAACACTGTCAACCACACGCTTGCTAGTGTGCTTGTATGTTTTGAAGAAGCAAGCATGACGGACGTCGAGGTTGTGTCGGCCATAACTTTTGGCCTAACCTATTCTTATAAAAACAAAAGTTAAAAAAACGAGAAAGACTTCAAAGAAGATCGTGGATGTCAAAAATCCATTGAAACTGTACCAAGTAATTATTATAATTTCATTCTTGTAACTATGATTACTATGTAGCTTAATGTTTGTAGGCCTATTTAATTTAATATAGGAATATTGTTTTATAATTAGAATTGAATAGAAATTATTGTTTTAACGGTATTCTAATGTCTGTATCAATAATTTTTGACTGCGGAGAATTTATGGAAGAAACATTTAATGAGCTTCTTTTTGAGCCATCTGGGTAGTTTGATAACTTCTGCCGGAAGAACTATGCTGATTCTGAATATTCGCTGAATGAAATTTCACCAATGATTTCTAAAGAAAATACAGACTTCAGAGAAGCTATACTACACCAGCTAAATTAATAAATTTATACCTGAGCCAGAGCGAATAGGATCTTGTTTTTTCTTTAAATGTTTACGAAATGTGACAATAAGAATCTTAATGACAGGTTTATTAAAAATTTAACCAACACGACTCCAAGCATCAGCTATTTTTTTATTTTCTCTTTATGGTGTTTATTCTTCTGGTATCAAATGCAGGGTTCTACTTGGCAGCATTTGGGGATTTTTAAAATATCCTTGCTGGGACATTTATAAATTTTCCCCGCAGCACTTCTATCACAATAAACGGGTACGCACGTCTGTCCATCGTCAGTGCACAACCGATTCTAAGTCCACACAAACGTGTAGACACTTCGTAAGCGCTTGCCGCAAACTTCCTTTGACACTCGATCGGATCAGCGACAACTGCTAGCAAGCCTACACAAGGCAAGCCAAACGCCCTGTCTACACGTTTCAAATTGTGACGGCTTGACGAGGTTTGGCAAGCGTGTGGACTCGCCTTAGTTGGGAGCTTTCTATGAAATGTTTGTATGGGAGCTCGTTAGAATTGTAGTTTCTCGTGACAGATACTGTGTTTATCAAATTTGTATCAATGGTCAAGAAGAAATAGATACGGCATGTTTTAAACAAACTCTCTGCCCTGCCATTCTGGAAGACATGGGTTCGAATCTAGTCCGGCATTTTGATTTGACTTTTCTAAAGATTCCCCCAAATGCCTGGACGGTAACTTCAAAAGACCATAGCCGAATTCCTTCCCAGTCCATTCTCAGGATCTAATGAACTCGACGACTGGATTGCATTGTTACATTGATATCTAATTTTTACTATTTGAACATTGCTTGCTAACGGTTTCCACGTACTTCAGCTATTTTCGGCAGGATTAGTTCAGAGAAAATGTGAAACAGTAATTGAAGGAATTAAAATGAAGGAATTGTCATAGGCATCAGGTACACAAGAAATAGGATTGTATATGCTAAATAATATGCGTAATGGAAGATTGAGTTGAGGAGTAATTTAAACTCGAAGGATGGAAAATCGAATAACAGGGTGTATTTATTAATTTTTAAACTCTGTTTGACAAACGTCATTATGGTTTGAATACGTTCTGCGTTTTACGCATAAACAGTAATAGCGCTGATCAGTGTTATGATGGAGATGTCCAACTGGAACAGACTTATTACTTATACAACCCAGCGAATGTTTGGAGCGGAAACGCAGGTGTGCCCAGCATTATGAAATCCTCCATCAGCTTGCACACCTGTTCCACATTAGTCCTGATTCCGCGAATGCGGGGAAGTATGGTGGTTTAATATCTGCCGCTACCACTTGCTCTTAAGACGCAGACCAGGTTTAGAAAGACAGTGCACTTATCATCCCCAAGGTACAGCTGTCGCACACTGAATAATGGGATAATACCAGATATTTTCTAGCTAAATCTTCCTTTTCTCTCTTTTCTTGCGTTTTAATTGTTTTTCTACCAATTTCTGTCATTTAATTATTCCAAAATGAGTGATTGTTGTATTAAATTCCTGATGTTCATTGGAAGTAACTAATATGTAAACAAATTTCTAAAAATAATGACCAGTGCAATGCGTGTCACAAAGAAAAGTATGCATTTTGAGATAGATCCAGAGCAAAACTCTACTCTCGTATTAAAGGGTGACATTATTTAATATTAAATTACTCAGTGCATATTATAACACCTTAGAACATCATCAGAGTACCACTTCAGATATTTACAGCTAACTAAATAGTGGTGGAGTTAACAATAATGAAAAATACAACAGGAAAATGGCAATATATATGATTTTGTTTATTAAGTTTCTGTGGTAACAGATAAGTGGGTTGTTTTTTAACTCTGATCCTTTTTTTAAAAAAATAGAAAAGTAACGTAAATACAATTATAATGTATTTATTTCTGCATTTTCCAAACTTTCGTATACTTTCCTACACAACTTTAATTTTTTTCCAAAAAAAATTATATCATTCAACATGTTTTGATTTGCGACATCAGAGAAAATTCGCTTGTGAAAAATCACAATCCAAAACTACAGTTTTCGATAATATAGTTTTTCCGAAACAATCGTCAATAAAACTGACCTTCAAATCTGTAGATAATCAATTAATAACTGTGAAATTGTGAACCGTCTGTCTTCTTGAATTTTGTTGACCACATCATGAACCAAATCTTCAGAAATCAGTAAAGGTCTGCCTGGGGATGGCTTATCACGTAAATTAGCCCAACCGTCCTTGAACATTCGCAACCATTTTCGAACTATACAATCACTCATAGCATTTTCACGGTACAGTTTACAAATCTGACGGTGAATTTCCGCTCCTTCCAAGTTTCATGCATTCAAGAATCGAATTACAGGCCGTATCTCACAGTCGACGGGCGAATCTTTAACTTAAACATTATAAACTTCAGCAGCTCAGCACGAAGACAATACGGCTGCAAATGGCGTCTAAACGCGCGGAAAGCATGCTGGGAGCCTACGCGCATGCGCACTACGGCGATCGCGCGTCATTCCCACTCTCATTCACAAACGGACCTTATATAACATTCTTCTTTACATCTGATCTGATATTCAATATTTCACAAACTGTATATAAATTTTTTTGAAGGAGTTTAAAATTATATAAATCTGGTTTTCTATGACCTCTGTAGAAATCGGACTGACATTACGGTGACGTGTGCGATACTATAACAGACATACGTATTTTCATCTCGTAGAGCATTAACATGGAAGTGACAATGTGACAGGTTAAGTCTCACAACGAAATAAACAGTAGAGCAAGACAACAATAGGCCCATGGTGTAGAGGTGTACCAGTATATCAGTAACGTTTGCTGTGAGCAGTGTACTTGGTGTCACTCGAGGTGCCGCTACTGTAAGCGGTTGCCTTCTCTCGGCCTGGCAGCTGCTAGCGGGTAGCTGTTTGCCCTCCAGCAAGCTTTGTTGACTCCCGGAGGAAGCGGCAGCTGACAGCTAACGACCTCTGCGCTCTACGCTCCGGAGATGTAAATTCATTTGCGACAGTCGCGACTGCTGTGAAACCAGCGGCGGCTGGCTTTATGCCGCACAAACACCAGCATCTATATTAATACTTCGTGGTCCATATTCAAGAGTGTGTGGCGGGTGACATGCGACACGCAACACCCTGGCTGCATATCCAACACTCCAGCTACAACGGGCAAAGCCATTATAACAGCCTCAAAGAGAATAAACGTGCTAAACGAAAGCAATGACAAATAAGTACAAAAAAGTTTCAGATGAATCAAAATTCTGAAAACAGCCTCTAACCATATACTGGTATTTAAATGATAATAAAGATCGGAGAAATTGCTGCTTGTCTATAAGTATAATAAGAGAAGACAAGACTAAAATGGCTGCCGCAGTTGAGCTGCAATATGTTGGTCTAGTGAATACACCAAAGATATTCGTAGTAACGCGATGATGAACCTCTGTTTGACATTTCATTTGTCTACACTTGAAGAATGATTGTAAAAATGTACTTATCTCTCCGTTGATATTATAGGCTACTTGATGATGTCTGGAGATTGGTAATTTTTATTTCATGTAAAATTAACCAAGATGATGCCACATTCTGTTGTGGCTTTAGAGCGGAATTCAAAGTAAAAACTTTCATGTAGTCGCAGGCTTTATTGTAGGAAAACTGATAATTGTATAAACATTCCAAAAAACCCGTTACTTAAGGTAGGTAACGATTCTAGAGTAGTTCTCGTTTTTAAGGCCAATGATCATGACTGCGTCGACTGATCTGTATGAAATACGAACCAATCGCGTATTTCACTCCAGTCAAATTTTAGGAATCTCTGTATAGAGAAGAAAAGACAAATCTTGCACGGAAAGACACTATCGTTTTTTTAGTAAAGCGTCAAAGGTAACGACCACTTGACTCGATCTAGCTGCTACACAAAGTTACCTGTATCTAACCTGGTCAGTTACCAGCTATTTCTCCTAGCAGCAGGTGAAATTAAACGCAAGCTACATGTAAAAAAAAAAAAAACTTCTGTATTACTGTCGAGGTGGATTAACAGAGCAAACGAATCGATATGCGGCTCTGAAATTAATTAATTAAAAGATAGCGTATACAAAATCAAATAAATTGAACACAAAAGCCAAAGTAATTATTTTAATTCCAAATATTTATATTGTTCATTTACTTCTAGATTATTTTATGCAAGGAACTGATGTGTGTTTGTACAAAACACGCATGCCTCAGAAAAATCACGTACAAAGTCAGTGGCTAAGCCTACAATAAATAATTAATCTCAACGTTAAAATGTTCCATCAGTCACCAGCCACAACGCTGTGCTATTGGTTTAATGAATACGGTATCAAGCATTAATATTTTAACTACCACGTGATTTATTATGTACAATATGCTAACTCTGCCTTGAAACAGTGTTAATGAGCACTAACAGTTATTCTGGTGATATGTTATAATTGCTCTGTTATTACTTAAGAAATGACACTTAGAAAATTTAAAGATTCACTGCCAAAAACAGAGAAATAACAGCCCAAGTTTGCGTGATGGAAAACCAACTCGAGGCATAAAGTAACCAACAATTTTAGTACCCATTTTTAAATGTTACTAAGTAATAAAGAAAATTTAATGAACAGAAACCGCGTATGCAACGAAGTTAAATAAGAATACATTTAGTCCGAAGGCGTTTATTTACAGATATTATTTTACTCAAATTTCACTTTTTTCTTTAGTTAACGTCAAATTGATTTTTGCTTCATTCATCGTTTTCAAAAAATTCTGGCTCAAACGACACAAAAACAAAATGACATAGCGAAAAAAGCTAAAATTGGACAAGGATATTAATATGCTTTTAATTTTAGAAAATACTATTTTCCAATATTATTTGCCAACAGAAGAAAAAACATTTGCCTGCATTATAAACAAAAGTAATTTTCTCCTCGAGTAACAAATCAACTTTGTGGGTCAACAATTTGAAATGGTGACTACTTAAAGAATTAATAGAGTGTCCTAGACTTATCAGAGTTCATTTAGTCTGTAAGTAGCCTTACCTAAGCAAAAGAATGTAAATGCAATGGCCATGTTTATAAACTGTTTCCCAAGAGAATATTTTTATTTTAAAGGAAAAACAAAAAAAGACAGTGAGCTGAATAAGTAACTGTGGTAAGTACGTACTGCAATTTGTTATTTATGTGTTCACAAAGATGTTCTTGATCTTCAGTACGCTGATTCAAATCGAATCGTAATGATGAAATGACCACGTTTAGCATATTTTTGTGTCACAGTAGAACAGTTACAACGGATTTTCCATCTTAGACTTTGTCTACCTCCGCAATGACTCAGAATTTCATGGAAGATGAAATGTGGACATAAGATTACGAGGTATAAGTGAAACATGATAAGAGTGCGTAAATGTGATATAAGAATTTAATCGATCAAACAAATTGAAAGATTGACAGGGAGATCTAAGGATACTTTTACGATTAAGGGGAATTGGAAAAATTAAACATTAGAAGAAATAATATTAAACGAGTGTCACATATAAGAGACATTATTATTATAACTCCGCGATTCAATAAAAGTGGGTGGAGGAGGATGCATTGCACCAATCCTAATGTTCTACCATTTGTTCACACGGAAGTAGAATGCATACAATAAAAACAGTATGAATGTAATCAGTTATTCATGTACTTTGAATTTGTAATAAAAAAAAAGGTATCTGCTTCAGAAAACATAGCAGAAGTGAAACAAAATATTACAAGATGGAGATTCGTTTGATATTTTTTAATAAGTTGTTTCTTATAACAGGTAAATATTCGTTAGTTGATTTCTAAAAAAAGAAGCATTCATTTGAAAGTAACTGTTATAAGGAACAAATTTTTGCGATACTAATTTCTGGATGAATTTAAACAGCCAATTCATACAATGCAACTGTGTGCACAAGAGTTTCATGGTGTTCATGTAGTCTGGACTGAGCCCTTATTTTGAAAGCCGGGACAAGCCATCACTTGAGCTGTATTCCGTCCGGTTTCGCTATGCTTCACAATAATATCCCAGTCCTCGTATTGGGTAACCGTTCCAGCCTTGACAGCCCACTTATGTCAAGTGAATATAACGTCATCATGACAAAAAGAAATCGAGGCACGAAGAAATGAAATACACCTCCGTCAGCGGACACTCATATATACACTTGAAAAAGAAACTCAAGAAAAGTTATTCAGGTACGAAACGCTGAATTTTCCGGCTATCGAAACATAAGCACAACCATTTGCAACCTAAATCCAGCACTGTATTCGATAATTACAAATGTACCATAATTTGAGTTGTTTAGGTCAAACGGCTATCCATATTGTAGTAGGCATTTAAGGTGTTAATGCATTCCTTAATAACATATGTGGTAAAATACATGAAAGCATCAACATAATTTTTTTTTTTTTTTAATTTAGACGTTCTGTGTGTCAAGCGTACGTAAATCATCTGCCGTTGGTTAACTGTTGGTAATTTTAAAATTCCCATTTATGTATAGACTAAACAATGAATTCTTACAGTAGTTTTAAAATACAGTTTCAATTACAACTTATTTTTAAGATGGTTAATCCTGAAATTACTCTAGTTGCGAAATAATTTGTACCAGTCACCGAATATTTTTTTTTTTTTTTTTTTTTTTACAGTAAATTATGACTTACGAGTTAAAGGAAATTTTTTTTTTGACAGTAGTCTCTGCTGGTAATTAAATATACAAGAAATTTTATCTGAGAGACTTTAAGATTCGATCGCATTTGAGATGATGTTTTAATTCAGGATTTTCTCGTAATGACTTTGAAAATTAACATAAAATTCTGCAGTAATGTTTTAATTAACAGCAATGACGCTACGGCATTTTTCTTATTCGAATTTGTTGTTTAATGAGATATGACATTAATACAAAATTTCTGAAAAGATTCAATGTACTCAGAGTCAAAAATCAAAGAATTTGTTCACTTCTTCACATAATGTATTTTCCTTAAGTACTGGCAGCATGGAAATAAGTATAAGAAGAATAAAATATTTACTTTGCACCTGATATTGGATTAAGACGTGTTAGGTGGTAATATAACAGACTATATTTCCAATTATAAACTGATAATCAAAAACTGGAACGAAGGAAGATAGAAAAAAATAACAAATTTATCGCAGAGCTACATGCGAAGAGAATTGTGTGCAATAGCAACATTCATCATGTGCTTGTGAAATAATGGGTCCCATAATTGCTGTTGCCATTGGATCGATGGCCCAGAATAGATTACGTTTCTGGGACCTAACTGCTACTTCCAGCATTCACTTCACGAAATGCTTAATGCCCCAAGTTCGAAACAAACTTCTCGGGTCAAATAAGAGAAATATGTTTCTTGTAGCAGCGTGAGACCCTTCAGTATTTCGCTGTGCTATTTCTGTGGCTAAAGCAGTTCCAAACAATGCCGGGATACATTTAATCGCTACCTCGCTTGTAATCGGTAACTACCGTGTTCAAGATTAAATGTTTTTTGCACGTACTTCGTTTTCATTGTCTATAACGAGCGTGACTAATCAGAAGTATTGATATACGTAGCGTCCTTGTATTATGTGAAAGCTCTATTTTGTGGTGTGCTTAATAATACTGATGCGGATGTTCTCGGAACAGTTAAATAAATTGATATCTGTACTTGTTGCTATCAAAGGACTGAAATTGATTTGTGTTATCTGATAAACGGAAACCTATTAATTGAGTACTATGGATCTTCATTTATCAGATCGTACAAACCAATTTCTGTCCCTTGATATCAACAAGTACAGAATTATTTACTTAATAGTTTCCCCAACAATCTATTCAATGTTTATAAGCAATGTATAGATCCCACATCACTCAATTGAAAAAATATAATCAAAGTAAAAATATTAAACTACTGAAACTAAAGTGGTATCTTTGGTAGCATCTCGTAGATAATAAGATATTTGTTTCAGACTCTGAGTATCATTATAAGTGACAGCTAATCATGGGATTCGTTCACTCAAGATGAATGTATCGGGAGACACAACAACTGCAGGCGTTACTCATACTTTTAGTGAGTTGTTTTCTGTTGTAAACAATCAGCGGATGAAATATAAGTTTTAAAAATCAAATTCTACACTGTTTCAACACCAACAGACGATCTGTCACTAAGCTCTACCAAGAAGCAGTAAAGATTCTAATAAATAAGAAATATAACAATCATCGACTATTTTCTACTGTTAACAAAGTTTCGGTAGTATCAGTAAGGTTCTGTTGGGGGCTGTTTCATTAATACTGACACAGTAAAAGGCAAGATTTTGTGTTAGGTATAAACAGATTTTCTCCCGACGTAAAGGACTAATTAGAAAATAGGCGGCCGGACTCGAAAGTAATTTTATTTCTTCCACCCGTTCTCGAGGGGTCTCTGGTTGCGTCACACGACAGATGACGTCGGCAGGTGATGCTAGGCCTGAATACTGCATGCTCCACTAATTTCCAAGAGAAACTTTGGATGAACAACACCGCTTACACGCGGGTGGCCGTTTCATTAAAGACAATGTCCCAGGGCGCACATTTCACTCGAAATACATGCACGCTGATGTTTTACCTCATCGAGGACGTGTTGCAACACAAAGATGCTTAATACTCATGCAACAGTATTTGTAGGAAAGCAAATTCTATTCTGACACTGTTAGGACGATAGTATATGCTAAACCCCATTCTCTCGACAGTAATATCGTTGTTCTTGTAATAGTTTTCATTATAATCTTATACCATATTTTTAGCGTAATGAACAGCTCAGTTAACGTCATTGTTACAATTCTAATGTCACGCTATTTCTTTGTCGCTAGGCATCATCTGTGGTTCGTAAAAATGATGGAGAGAATGATGTGCAGCCACACCAGTAATGTCTGTAAGGAACTATACTGATTTGCAAATCGAAAACATGACTTTAGGCAAACATATTAATGTTAACATGCTCTTTTCAAGCCATTTGACAGATTGAGCTATTGAATGGTGTTAAATAAAGTGAACACCATTGGAGTTGATAAAAGCGTTACCTTATGGGCAGAGGAACTATTATAACGTAGAAAGCAAAGAGTTATGGAGAAAATACAGTATCAAAATATGTTAAACTGAGTAGGGTATTTCACAGGGAGTAAATTGGAACCATTGCTATTAATTATTCAAATGAATGATGGGGTTAAGAGTTTACAGTCAGAAGCTAGGCTGTTTGCAGAAGATAAAATGATGCATAACAGGATTACAACGGGAGAAAAATGAACAGCTGAGGATTATCTGGACTGGGTAGATCAATATGAGATGAAGATATACGCCCAGAAGAGTCAACTTATTAGGTACATTATCGCTCAACTCCCAGGCTCTGTGAGAAGGGAAGAGATTACCATGACAATAAATCAGCACTAGATTTCATGCGTAGGGAAGCGGGAAAATTTTTATTTGTAGCTTAGACCGAAATAAATCATCCCGAGATTTGTCAAATTAGTTAACATCGAACGAAGTAAGACTAGTTACTGAAAATTCTGGTAATAGCGAAGAAGGATTGTAGGCCAATTTTTACGGATCAATATGCTTCTACCCAATCAAATATTTAATGATAGTTATGAAGCTAATATTATACTATTGTATTGTTTTTCACAGCATTTCTTGCGATAGTTTTAAACCCAAACATCATACTTATTATAATTATCTTACTAAAGTAGTATTCACTTTGTTACGTTTGTTCGATTATCATACGGGATACAGTAAAAAAAAACATTTGTCTGACGGTAGATAAAAGCATATACTGGTCACAAACATGAAGACATCAGACAAATGAATTGCTATCGGTTCCACGAATACCATCGATTTCAACGGTTAAACTAGCGGCAGCAACTAAAAATCAATTTATGTCTGTTACTGAGGGCAGACAAGTCGTGAATTTAATTCTTAACGAGTTTTCTCTGAATGAGAATGTATATTCGAATATCCTTCAAACATTCTTCGATGCCTTTTGTTGTTTTGAAATTCGGTTCTTACACTCTTCTGCGAGGCTTCTTAGAGGAATTAGTTTTCTAGTAATTGTCTAATTTCTTACTTTGTATTGTAACAAAATCTGCGCATTGCAGAATAAATTCGAAATTTTCTTAGGTTTATGATGGTTGAGAAGTGTAATTTTTTGAAACTGCATGTAACGAAAGTGTTGCCACTCGTAATTAACGGAAACAACTTACCAAATGATTAGCTGCAACAAAGTGATATTCTGTTTTTATGAATATGAAACTTAACAAAAAGTAAGATGTCTAATAAGTTTATGACAAAAGCTTACTCTTTTTATAACTCCATTAACCATTATAGATATCAAACGGATATAAGAACGTAGATAACATTTTGTTTCAGAACTGTAAGAAATCCATGTAGTATTTTTTTCCAGTATTTTGAATCAGTGGGCTGCAGTCTGTACTTCTGTACAATGTTTACAAAGCAATTTCGGAGAAACGGCATTGCCGTATTACATTTGCCCCGCACGGATATCGTTTTTTTTTTTTTTTTTTTTTTAGATCCGTAACAATGAAGTTATAGCTGTTATACTTTACTGATATTTTAACTGATGGTTCTTTTTTTTTAAATGTGAGCAACAATTAATTTCATTTAACTTTGTCAATAACACCTCATTAGTGTTAACTAAACACCAACAACATAACATACAAAAAATAAACCAGTGAAGCGTATACTTGGCTTCAAATAAAATGAAAGATCATAGCTGTTGGACCAAACAGATTTTCTAGAAATAAAAGCTTTACACTTCAAAAGAGCTTTTTTCATATATTTCTGACTATGTTTAGTAATTATCACAAAAACAAGGCTTCAGAAAGCAGGTTTTGATTCAATGTAAAATTGATATGTATTTCTATTTCCAACTGCAGCTCTATTGAGTTTCCAATCCATTGTTACGAAAGTGATTTCATAGCTCATCAGACGTCCTCCGCTTACGGGTGTTTCGTGAGCCAGAACGAAACTGAAAGTAGATTGAAGAATTATTTCACTTGGCATTTTTGAGCATACGATTCACGATATTACTTGGAAGGAGCAGCTTTGAGACACTTGGAGACTACTGGTAAGGCTGTGAATCAATCTTTGGATTAACAGGAATCTATCTACCGAACACATCCTGTATACTGCAAGAATCAAAGTGTTTTTTCAATCGAGGATGTGGAATACAGGAAGAAGAAGCGGGAGGGTTATTAAATCTCTTTCTTGCCTTTTTGAGTCCTGAACCTCGACATCATAGATTTGTCATAATAGGAGGGTTCGTATGGTAGAATTGAGCCGGGTGGGTTGGCGGTAACGTGCAGGTATGTCATTTGGAAGGGAACATAACCTCCAGATACCAAGTCTTCCGCGAATTCTCTTAATGACTCCAGCGAATGATTGGATGATTCTATAATTAAGGCCATCGATCTGTGTAAACAGACCAGCATGGGGAGAGCAGGTGTCTCAGAGGAAACCGAGGAGCGCGTGAGACAGAGCTATGTATGTAGTCTACAAAAATCAACCGTTCGTGTCAGCCGTGAACTGGGAATTCCGCAGAAAACAGTGTAGAATGATTTGTATCGGCGTTTGCATTTCAAAACTACCATATGCAATTGGTACAACGCCTGACCCCAAATGACTAGTGCAGCCGTTTTGTTGGTAGAGAAGATTTATAATTTCTTCTTTTAACAGATGTACTTTAAATTTCTCTTATAGGGGTTGTGAGATAACAACCATAGGGTTAGTTAATTGTAAAATAACTAGTGTAAGTGATAGTAAAAAATACTATGGTGGGATATTTAAGTTGGCAAACATGTAATGCCAAGAGTTATACAATGAATATCGCTGACTGCATTCATGTTTCTTTTTTGGTTTTTTTTCGTGGACTGGTGGTTGTCATGGATGTTTTAGTAGTAGAGGTTTGACTTGAAAGTCGTTGAATTAAGATTTGTTAAGCTTGTGAGAATTTCAATACTGAATGTGAAATAAATAATCAACGTTGGAAAAATGAGAGAAGAATTATTTATTGAGTAATGAATAAAATTTATCAAGATAATGGTTTGTAGTAATCAGCAGCGAGGCGGCTATCGTTCGTAATTTTTGGTTTAAATCCAGAATTCATAACGGGCCATGTTAAACGGAAAAAGGAAGCATTAACCTCGCAAGGTTTGTAGTTGGCGTTGTCTTGCACCATCTCATAGGCGTTACAAATTTTGTAATAAGTGAAAAGTGATTACTGGGTACATCTTTGCCGCTGTACAATCCACTGTGTTGTACAAGCTTTGTTTTTTTCTCATTTGCTAGAGTATAATCAATTATTGATCGATTACCTGTACAGATCTATGTGAACGTATGTATATCCTTATGCCTGAAAAAAGTATTTGTTATTCTCAAATGATTAAAGCTGGGAAAATCAATAAATAATTTTCGTAGCTGTGCAATACCAGATTAAAATACATGACAGGTCTCTAATATGAGTTTGTGTAACAGGAATAGACTGCGATGATTTCCCACCAAGCCATGTATCATTGCGACCCCTGTGCGTCTGAGATGTAACACCGCAGAACGCGTTCAAGCTGTCTCTTCAACAGCGAGGCGCAATCTGCTCCGTTTGTGTTCTCTTCCGTTCAGGAAACAGACTGCTCGCCCGTGACGGATATAAATCAGACTCTGTACACAGTAATGCGGACGCCGGCTTGCAGTGACGTGCGCCTCCAGCGCCACTTGTTGGCGTTTCCGCACTGCGCATCGTAGATATTATATGTGCTTTGAAGATACGCAGTACCCCCGCCGAACGATTCTGCTGCGATTAATTATATGTGATGCCAAGTTTGTAACGCGTCAGGCAACACATTGAGGAAGGATGTCGTATCGTTGCTTACGTGAAAGATGGTCTAGTGGCTCAGTGGAGATTGAAAGATCCCCGGTTCGAATCCCTGTCCCGGCGGGGAAATTCATAGGCTCTTAAGTCAACCTTCACCTCTGGCATAGCATGCTGTGTAATGTGAAGTGAGTTAGAACTCTTCCGTGGTTCAGATTCCACCTTAAACTGTAGATTCCCTGTACACGGTTGGATTACCGAGTTAGGTTAAGGCGGCTACGAAAGGGGCAGAATGTGCAGCTAATAGAAATCCTGTCACCAAGTCATTAAAACCACACGGTATTATTATTATTATTACTTACCTGTACGTAAGTTGACAATAATTTATATTTTTTAGATCACCAGCTAATAAGTTGAATAAAAAACTAGAAGTAAAAGAAAAAATCACCCAACAAATCTAAGAGTAAAAGCTAATTCTTTTTCCAATAAAGTTTATGCAATTACCACAAGAAATCTATCGTACCTGTGAAACAATCGATGAGTTTTTATTAAAATAATAATTGGAAAATAAATTTCAGAAAAGATCCTTCCAATTTAATGCGCCAATTTGTTTCTCTGGATGAGACGTGGGTCCACCATAGCACGTCAGAAACAAAACAGCAATCAAAACAGTGGGTCGAGGCCGCTGGCTCTGCAGATAAACTTGCAAAGTTAATTTAATCTGCTAAAGAGATCATGGCCTGTGTTTTCTGGGACGCAAAAATGTATTATTTTCATTGAGAGATTAAAAAAAAAAAAACTGCTGAACAGTAAGAAAGTTTTCTGGTTCAACCGGATGGAAAAGTTTTAGAACAGAATCCTCGATCACACACGCACGCACACACACACACACACACACACACACAGAGAGAGAGAGAGAGATAAATCATATTTTATCAGGACAATGGAACTACCCACAAAGCTAATTTGGGAAAACTGAGGGTTCTGAAACTACAACTGCTGGAATCTCTACCTTATTCACCAAATCTGGCCACCTCTGATTAATATAAAGAAATTTATGATTTGTAAACGTTTTGAGCAAATTAATAGGTGATAGCAGCTGAAGATGGGTATTTTTCATACCCTACAGAATTACACTTCGTGGATGGAATCCACTGGTTGGAGAGACATTGGTCATAGTGTATTGGTCTACGTAGAAAATAAATGCATTTTTTATTTGGTACCCGCTGTTGCATTGCCTAGCCAAAACTATGAGATGCTCCGTCTCTCGTACGTATTGCCTCATTAATTTATACTATGTTAGTGAGCTTGGAATTTCAGTTCTCAATTTTATAAATATGAAACTTTTGTATCAATATTCTGTTTTTAGTATATATCATCTGGTACTCCACAAATTTTCTCTGATATTTTCATTTATAATGGAAAAAATGCTTCAGACTAAAAGCGACTTTCTTCACGTTATTGAAATTAAAACATCAGTTTCAATTAGTAAAATTAGTGCACTAACTAATGAAATTTCCCTTACAAATAAAATAGTACTGTTATATTGTTCTGGAGTCTCGATCATATTGATATAATTTTCTACCTTCTCACTATGAGAGACGATAATTTTAAATAGAAATCTTCTGCAGTATGGAGCAGAAGAATTTTTCTCAGGCGGGTTACTAGTTCAAAAAATGCTTCATTGGATCTCTCAAAGCAAATAGAATGTTAAAATCCTTCGTTGGTTGCATTTTGTTGGGGCGACATACGAATTACGTAGATTTATGTACAGATGCCAACATCAAAACAACCAGCTAACATTCTTACATATTATACACCTTCAACATCATTATATATATATCACATTTTAAATACCCACTTTTTTGTATCGTTTTAACTCTAAACTTCGTTTCCGTAAAGGGATGTGGAAAATACATCTTGCTTTATTTTTTATTTTATTTTATTTAAAAACAAAAGTTGTGAGTCCTAGATCAATGTTCTGTTTTTGAGAAAGGCGATGACCAGATTTCGTCCCTTTGCTTTGTGCCCAATCCTCTTCCATCTTTAATGATCTCGATGTGGACGTGGCATAAAGCCCTAAGCAAAACCATTCCTTCAGAAGTTGTTAGGTTTTCTGTAATCCTTCATCATAGAAGTCCTGCGACTGCCTCGGGAAGCTCTACAGGGTGATGTCACCCGTCAAGTGAAATAGCTGAATCAGAAATCGATTTTCTAGTTGCATCTCAGAGTTTCTGCCAAAGTATGGTTGTGAAGGTGCGACCTTTCTAAAAGATATCCGGTTCAACTTACTGTCAAATGGTACCAAAATCGTCAGTGTTACAATCCATGAAAAGTTTCTCATTTTAAAATTTTGTATGATGGTTTAAGATTTGTTTTTTTTTTTAGCTGATTTATTTGATATCAAAAACATACGGTGGCGTTCAGCGTTTATCTACAATTATGAGCAGTCGAAAGCTGAAACTTATGCCTAGGTCATTTATGAAGTGCTAAATTACGTTTTACATAAGTTGTATGCAAAAGTCAACACCAGAACTCACCTTATACGGCAAAATGATAATCTCTGGGAACCAATGGTGGACTAAATAATGTAACGATAACGCCACTACATCCAATTAACGTTAGCTTTACCAGATTTTTGGAAATCAAATTATAACCGAAATAAATTTCAGAGAAACAGTATACAAGATTAGGAATAAGTACTTCCTGTTATTATTTAAGTCAGATCCCCTGTTTTTTTTTTTTTTTTTTTTTTTTTTTTTTTTTTTTTTTTTTTTTTTTTTAACTTACACCTCTATCCCCCACCCGCTACAAAAGAAAAAGCCAATAAACTAATAACAATTCTACCATTTCTGATCTTACCGAATCACATTTATTCACGTATTCAGTACATTACATTCAATGTAATGTCCGTAGGCGGGTATAATTCGAATGTTGATTGGTCTGGCAACTCAGTTTTTAAGACGCTCTCCTACAAAACTCAAGGTATCGGTTTCTAGTGCCTTTGAGGATTTGAGGATAGAACCGTCCGTGGTTGGGATTTCACATTAAACTGTAGGTCCAGCCACGACAGAGGTGGAATACGCGGCTAATCGAAGCTCTTTCACTTGGCTTGGAACGACCATTCTGGATCTCCCGGGAAAAAAAACAAAAATACGAAATTCTACTTTTTTTAAGATAATATATATTGGTAGTTTTGGCAGTCGAGTGTTGGTTTACCTCGGGACTCTGGAAGTGGAAGGTCTTCAGAGTCGCCGCTGGTCAGAGCTCAGTGCGGCACGCAGAGAAAGAAGCGCTAACTTGCTAACCCGGTTTCCGTCCAAACTCGTTTACCACCTCAAGTTTACGCCCTGAAAATGTGATAACGTTCCCCATCACTCTAGACTTGAGGAGCCATTGGCAGTTTTCGTTGCTGTTAGAGCTACCACTTAACTTTGGTTTTATATCCACTCGAGTTTGGATCTCTTTGTTGTGGCAGCAGTTTTAACGTAATGGTGTGATCAAAACGATGATTCGAAAAAAAAAAAAAAATCGGAAAGTAGACACTACTTGATTTTCACCATATAATAGTGCCGTGATGTTAATCCATTTTATCCAAAAAATACCTAGATGTTGTTTTGTATCCAGTCAAAAACACAAAAATGATTTGCTAGATTCTAATAAATTATTACATTGAGATTTCCTCATAGATTTTCAGGTTCCAAATACAGCACAGTAAAACAAAAGTTTATGAAGAAAATTTCTCCAGTAAGATCTAGCTGTTCTGGAACAAAAGTGATCTACTTAATTCAGTAATACCTACAAATACATGGACTTGTGTTCAATACTGGTGAACGATGAACTGTTAGCGAGATTGTGACGAAAAACATTCCGCACAGTCCCACGAGAAGGTCACGCCTCTGATTGGTCAAGATTCAAGTGAATAAGGTGTGGTTTGTTACATTTGACTAATATATGTCGTCATTACGGCTTGGAAGACAGCATTCTCGCAATTTGTGACATAAATTGACATATTCTTAAACTTGAAAGTCAATTACGGTTACCTATTAAACCTGATAACATGTTAGTTTATGTTCCTAGCGTTTACTCCACGATACTTCTCACTGAAGAAGAAATTCAGTTTTTTACCTTTTTTTAAAAAAAAAGAAAGAAAACATATGCTATACAGCTCATTAATGACGATAAACGTAATTGAATTCGTTCATTAACGTTTGTACACACTATTATAAATTTGTAAATGAACTGTGTCAGTCTGTCTATTTTTACAAGTATCACATAAAAAATAATGAACCATCTTCGATGGAGTTTTCATAGTTTGAAAGCCTATGTATTGTATATCTTATGACTTCGGTTCTTTTCCTTATGACAAGTTACATTTGTTTCGTGAATTATTTTCGCGCTGTAATTCTGAATTAAACACTGATTAAACGTTTCTCATTGTATTTAGATTATTTTATATAACTTACAAATGAACATTCAAGCTATTTTACTAGTTTTAGTCATATTACGATAACATTTATAGTCATATTTTGAGGAAAAGTCTGGTAATTTTTTAATACTACCGGGAATTTGCTAGAAATAATAGATGAGAAGAAATTAAGATAATTATTCACAGCAATGTACTCCTATCGTAGAACTGAGGAAAACCAAAACTAATTGTCACTGAATTGGTCAGAATTCACCAGTCAAAACGAAAGTTGTACAATATTGTCACTCTCTAAATGTTATTGTCCCGCTCGCCTTTTTACTTCGACCATGCAACAGCAGCATGCCTGTGTTGATCCGCGTGAATCAATGTCTCACTGTCGCCAAAACTTTTTAAAATACTCCTCAGTCATCGTTAAATCTGCAGTGGATCAGTGAGTACCGCCGTGCCGAAAACAAAATTTTCGAAAAGTGCGTAGTCATGGAGTTACGTAAATGAATTTGGAGAGGAGTATTTTAGTACAGACTTAAGAGTTCTTTTATGTGAATTATGTAAAATTAAAGAGACTGTAACGATACGATCGATAGGTCGATTGTTTGCCGTAGAGCGGAATAGCTTAGGTAAGAGAAAAGATGGCGAAAGACTATGGCGTAGTGTAAGCGTGCGTGGTAATAACTGAATGTGCTATGAGCGAGTGAACTGTAAGTTAGCTATAGGAACTTTATAAAGCATGACTACAGACTTAATTGCAGTGTTGGTGACAGTTTCAGTGCAAAGCTGTAATGAGTAGGAACTGTGAACAGTGAAGTGTGGTGCCGTCACATGCGTGGCAGGTTTGGCAATTATAAATAGTCTTGTTCACTGCTTAATCGAACCTGACAAACTTCAGATCTACGAGGTCCGATTAGAATTATACATCTGGTGGTTTACACGGTGTTTTGTAGCAGCTGGTGAAGTTTTACGTAATAAATAAGTGTTAACTGTATTCCAGGAAGGATGTTTCATTTGTATGCTTGTGGCTACGTTGAATGACTTAATTTCGGGTAATTTACCCGTGGCGACTGTGTCCAGACCGAATCGGCAATAGATTTAAAGCTGCTCAGAACTGAATATAACTATGAACTCGTGTATTGTCCAGCATCAGTACTAATTAAGTAAACCAATAGGGACAGACATATTTATTTATTTAACCATTTATGCAGTTACGCCGTTACAAGACCTCATCTAAAAAGTGTAAAATTTAATTTCCAAATGATTCCGTGAGTGCACGGAAGCAAATTATTCTGTCTACATGAAAGCGACGCTACTAGATAAAATAAATGATGTGTAATTGAGCATGTATTGATGTATAGTAAATTTAAATGTTTGTTCATATTTCGTCATTTCTAGGTCATACTTGCCTTTTTTTAAGGTAATATTTCAATGCATAGTTCTCTATTTTTTTGGTTATAAAGATCCGAATCCTACTTATGACATAAGTGATACAATAACGGGCCATGAAACGATAATTCATTCGCTCCGAAAATAGTGGAACGGATCACATTTCTTCCATCTCGTATGAACAGCCATTTATGATACACTTAACAAACAGTTCGTACTATAATTCAGAAAAAGCTTCTGTCTTTGAATTCCGTTTACATCTATTTTGTCTACATAAAATATGTTATTTATTTCTTCAGTTTTCTGAAACATAGTATTTTAGAACACATTGAAAAGGTTAATCAAACCACTACATCAAAGATTAATAGTTCAATAAGGGTAAGGAATTTGTGGAATTTAATTTGCGGCAAACCTTACAAAGACATTACGTTGTAAACATTTATGCTTTGCTACTAGAAGAAATACAAAAGGCAAATTCATTAATGCACAGCAACGGGAAAATAATAGTATTAATGAAAAGAATAAATAACAATGGTGTAATACTTTCTCACATTGTAGAAGGAATTAAAATTGCTTGTATATGGGTTGCTTCTTGAGAATTTCTTTCGCAGCCTCCTCAGAATGTTTTCAGGGAAGGGATGCCGTAATTAAGGCGTCCTCAGGGGCTGGCCTGGAAGACCTGATAAAGCGTTCCTCTTGTAAGTAATGGCCATCAGGATCGGCCACGACCTCTCCTCTAGAGAGATTAAGGAGCCTCTCCACTCTGGTTAACCGTTCACACTTAAGCAAAGATTAAGAATCCAGGCCGCCTGCGAAAACAACCCTCTGTTTACACTCTTCATAAGTTTGACTGCTTCGATAGAAGATAACCTTCAGTTGTGGAAAATAGAGAACTCTCGCAGGTAGCTCAAGGCAACTTAATGTAGAGAAAGTTTCCAGACAGCTAAAAATAACGGTTCACTCTGTCGAAACTATTACCTACACTTCCTGCGTTGCACCGAGCGGGGCGGTGTAACGGTTAGCGTTCTCGCCTCGCATTCGGGAGGATGGCGGTTCGAATCCCCGTCCGGGCATCCAGATTACGGTTTTCCATGGTTTCCCAAATCACTACAGGCAAATGCCGGGGTGCTTCCTTCAGAAGGCCATGGACGAATTCCTTCCCATTCGTTGCCCCCATCCTTGCCCCCCAACCTTTCCCGTCTCTAAAGACCTCGCTGTTAAGAGACGTAAAGCAGTTAAAAAAAAAAAAAACCTGCGTTGCGCTATGCTATTTTCCATCAACATGAAAATTCAGTTTGTAACGGTATAAACGGAAAAGTCTAGTTTATCTAATTGTGACTGGATGACAATACAAGTTCATTATACTATTATTCCGTGCTGATCACCTTAAAATGATTACAGATTCCGTCTGATCGGTCGCCAGGGTTGATACCCGAAATTACATTTTTTTAGTCGCGCAAAGGAACCACACTGGCACGAATTAAATAAGCTTTACTGGACACAGCTATCACTTACTTATTACGTTAAAGTTCACAGAGAAACACACGACACGCCGTCGTAAACCACCAGACATATGTGATTCGTATTCGGCCTTCGAGATCCTGAAGATTGCCAAGTTCGGTTAAGTAGTGAACACGATCGTACAGTCACTCAAATTACAATACTTCACTTCACTGTCCATAATTCTTGTTTAAGCTTATACCACACTTAAAATGCCGATGACATCGCTACTAAAGCTATTAGTGCGCTTTCTAGCATACCTTTTAAAGCAAACTAAAGTTCCCTAGCACATGGTACAATCCATTACAAACTCACGAGCGCACACACTTCTCTGTAACCCCTCGCCATCTTGCCTTCCTCACCGATACTCCGCTCTGCGGCAACTATCGATGTATCGATTGTATCGTTACAAGTTGCTTTACTCACAAAAACCACTACCCCCCCCCAAAAAAACCTTTCTTTATAACTAAACAGAGTAATAGAAACTAAATTTCATCCATAGCACCTGTTGATTTTATGACAGATCTTTCTGCGTTACAAAGGAAATTGTTTTGTTACACAAATTAATAAAATCAGAGTTAATTTCATTGTTAAAAACATTTTATTTTTGTTTCACTATTCGAACAAAAGAGTTGCTGTTGTAGTTATTTATTTTAAAATTCTACCAATAATTCACGTAATGTTCTGCTGACATTTATAAGACCTATGGAAGTCCTAGTTACACTGTTAAACTTCTGTTAGTACAAAAGGTTTTAACTTTCTGCAGTACTCCCTACGGCTGGTAATGGAACTGTGAGATGAAGATAACCAACGTTAGCTATACAGCTGAATATCCTTCTTGGAGTTTGGTGTTAATCAGTAGACAATACTTCGCTTTTTCCATGACATTTTAATCATTCTTCCGAATTGCACCTGCAGTTTATCTTTGCCCTACAGGCATATACGTACGTATTAACGATAAACTTATCATTTTTAGTTCAGATACTAGGAAGGCGATACACGAAATATGATTTTCAAAGGTTACGTGAATTAGTTAATTGCATTACTCAGACTACTGTTACTCTTGTTTATAATTTCTACCATCTCAGACGTATGACTTACGTCTATCCGTCTGGAAATCGTAGAAGTTGCATTCACTAATTTAGTACGTTGTGCAAAAGTAAATATCTTTCTGAGACAGCTAGAACACAGAAATCGATGAAAAGCACTAAACCATTTAATAACAATTACGCAAACTATTTTTAATTACTGTGGAGATACCTTTTTGACTAGTAGACAACATGGATCTATTTTCTTAATCCAAAACATAGAAACAATCGGTACTCAGAAATAACACATAGCATTATTTATGCTTTAATGGATTTAAATCTAATTTATGTATCTCCACGGATTGCGTTATTCGACCTTACTTTAACATTACAAAATTTACAAGTATATAATTAGTTAGTACAGCCATACATCAACATAAATTTGGAAAAAATATCAAATTAGTATAAATAAGTTAGGTACTAAATTATGCTTTTTTCTATAATATAGTTAATTTATTCTCACAATTCGATATAGATTTAAAACAGTCATTCCTAAAATAAAAAAGTGAGGAATTTACTATATCTCCAACGTTATTTCCTTAAATAGAAAAGCTCATATCATCACCAGTAGCTGAATGTATTCGTATTAAGATCGAGTGTGTAGTTTTAAAATTAATCAGCTTGAGGCAGTGGTTCTCACAGAAACCTGAAGAACTATCTCTTCGGATAGCAACAGCTAGCAATATGCCATCATGAGCATATATCGGTCGGCTATCAACAAATTAATGTCACACTATTAAGTTTTTAAAATATAAATGAGTAAGATCTGGGTTCTTGATTAAAAAAAAGCAAGAGTGGAGATCTTGTTTAATGTTAAAAACAGTGAATTCCTTCTAATCCAGTCAGCTTTATGCGCCATGTTCAATCAGCAAAGGCAGTGAAATGCATACGCTAACCGAACACGTATTAGAGTAAATTTTATATTAATGTTTTTCTGTTGGAATGAGGACGGAAATTGATAGTTTTCTATTTTATTTCGCCTATGATCCTTTTGATCCGCCATTTTCCCACGTAAATAGATGTAACGCCACCGTAGCTCTAAACTTCCTGAAACTCTTCTAGAAACTTACCAACCAGCAGCAGTGATTTTCAGTAGCACAATTTTGTCGAGCTAATTGGCTTCTTGGAAACTTAAATGAATGGTAAATATATGCAGCATCAACAGAAATCGTGTTACACCAGAACATAGCTCGCCTGCTATCATCCTGTTTCATCATCCAGCAGCCTAACAGTAGAGAAAAAAAAGGTAGTTCAGCATACAGCCTGCAAATTATGTGGCGAAATAATTTATACAAGTCACTCAAATTGATTTCTGTTCACAGGACTAAAAAAATCAGATATTTATCTAGATAAAATTGTAAAAATACTTCATTAATCATTTTTCAGCATTTTCAATGCTTAAGTATGATATATCATATATACAATAATATTTGCCATGTATTTCAAAATGATAACTAATTGAAGCCAGATGCTTTAAGTTGTGAAGTATTTCCTGTAAAAATGATTCCAGTAATGTGTGTTGTTATTGTCATGTTCCTCATGACCCTAAATTAAGCAGTATTCAGTTTGACAGACTAATAATTCATTCAAACAAATTCAAAAAAATCTGTAAGATGTTCATTAAACTAAACTATCTCACAGTAAGAATTAAGTAATTGTTCCATTGAAACATTAACCAATTCCATCATCATCATCAGATGCCATCTTTCAATAAAAATGTCATCAAAACAGTCGTTATTAGGTTCTGGATTGTTATATAGATTAAATATTCCTATAAGTTTTCCTGTAAGAGCACAGTAAAGATTATTTACAGTGATACATAGAACGAAATAGTGTTGTGGTCATTTTAAGTACTGTTGCCTAAAATTTCTGTATGTTGTATTAAAAACTTCAGAGTTTCAGGTTATTTTGCACTCAAAGTAGTTTATGTAATTTCGATTTGACATGAAACAAATCAGTGTAGTAATACCATATCTGTTCCTAGTTTTGTCTAAGAGTTGTTTCCTCATTTCTACCAAAATACTAAAAAACCTTGTGAAGCTGATTTATCTTTTAATTTGTTGCTTAGTTTGGAGGAAAAGAAACATTTTAGTTCGCAATTAATTTATTTAGCTAGATAAATAATTCCATTATGAAATTATTGACTTAGTACTAGCATGTATACAGAGCTGAGCCATATTCTGCCTTTGGATAGACACAATCTGCGGCAATAATTTAATAAATAAGTTTGGATTCCACATTAAGTGCAGTATTACTGACTGTAATGAACCAAATAATTATAGAAGTTAAGTATTACACAATAACATTTAACTGTAAACCACATGGGCCCAGGTTTCCATGGATCTAATAAATATGGCCTTCGGGGGATGCGGGTTCGAATCCCCAACTGGCCATCCGGATTTCGCATGATTTCGCGATATCACTCAAGGTGAATGGTCGATTTAAGGCATATCACATTTAGCATTAACAGCTCCGATTAAACATAGTGCAATTTAGTCATCAGAAAAGAGGATGTGTCCTTTAATGGCCAGCTGATCTCCCGTGTTTCCGTCTACATTCAATTTGGTTTAAAAGTATTTTGCCGTTTACTGAATTTAAATTGACATTTCGGTAGGGTTCCGGATCAACGTTATTCCGAACATTTTATACTCTTCCATGAACTCGGTGAGATAAATATGTATCTTATCAGCTCAGTAATCGCTAAAATCGTTTTAAGGTTTGATACTTTCAGTCGGTGTAGCTTTTCTGTTATTTTATACTTTGGAGTTATTCGTTTATGTATTTAATTTAAACAGTTCTCCTAGTTGGTACTTTGGTAAGTATCTGTTATAATGTTGTCGGAGAAAATGCACTTTGCTCAATAAAACTGAAGAACCTCATTAAACTGCCAAATTTCCGTACTGGAAACCGCTGAACACTTTCCATAAAATATACTGTAGAAGTTAATAAAACGAGCAAAGGAATTTTACTGGTATTATTGACAAAAACACACATATCGCTTAGGAATGTTAGCGTAAAATTGTTCGCTGAATCTATAACAGAGCTTTGTCAAGTCAAATAAATGCGAAACTTAGCACCAAAAACAAAAATTAGGTACAGGGTGATTATAATTAAAGTTTAAGTTTCAAAACGCTCTAAAAAACGAACCACTGATTAGAATGACGTCAAAATTGAACAGCGTATTATTGAAGAAGGGGGAAAGAACATGAACGGCGATTCTGCACCAGCAGCTCTGCAGTTCAGGACCCTCAAGGGTATGAAAAAAGGCGTTGGACCGATGACTGCCATGGGTCTGGTGAAAATGATGAAAAAATTCGAATATTCAGGTTCGTTTGATGTGCAGTCTGGTAGAGGAAGGAAAAGATGTGATTCGGCAGTAGTTGGAGAAGTGGCCACAGAAGTTCAGGAGGCGTCGAGCGGTGGTGTGCAACCATGCAGTGCACGGAGAATCGCCCGAACATTGGACAGGCCTGTGAGCACGGTGCATAACATCCTGCAATGCTATCCCTACAAAATTTGCCATGTGCAGGAGTTATTGCCTTCTGACCTGCCAGCAAGAGAGGGTTTTGCTTTGGAATTTCTTGCTCGCATGGAAGTGGACAATGATTGGCCGTGAAAAATTCTGTGGACAGACGAAGCTCATTTCTATCTGACGGGATATTTTTTACGATTTGTCATTTGTAGACGAAATTCTGATGCTTGCAGCGCCATCTGTCGCTAAAATTTGGAACTATTTTTTTTCTTTGGTTCATGTTCTTTCCCCCTTCTTCAATAATATGCCGTTCAATTTTGACGTCATTCTAATCAGTGGTTCGTTTTTTATAGCGTTCCGAAAATTAAACTTTAATTATAATCCCCCTGTAGTATGGTATTGAAGAAATGTTGTTCACTGTATCAGTATAGAGCTCTTAGTGTTTCTCCTGTTCTCATAGCGCTCTCATTTGGCAGGCTGGATGTTTGAAAACTCATCCAATTGATTGAGACCCCTAAGTAGAATTCTGTTGTCGACCCGCGTGCGTGAAAGCTTGGTGACCCGTCTTGTCGTCCTCTTTAATCTAATTCGTTTAACAGTATCATCGAAATTTAGATAAAAATACCTGAACGGTGAATATCGAATATTGGCATTGTTAACGCGAGTCATTAAGTTTTCTTACCTCTTGTGTAAAATAACTTTTATCGTGGCTTTAACGAGCTTGTTTGTGCGTACAGAGGTCGTATAATTCCATGCTTGGACCGTTCTATATTGCTAACAATACATCACTACTACATCTATTTCGGCAATTACGTAAGATAACTACCCTCAATAACCACTGTTATTCTTAAAAAAGGCCGAATCAAAGTATTCTCTTTTCTGAAAAATGACTGTAACTACTTAATCGATCTAACAGTATCCCATTTTCTATCACGAATAAATTTATCTCACCATAATGCTACTAGTATGGTATGTACTTGTAATAACAAGTCCTTTACTACTACTGTTTACGATACTCCTTTTTTATAACACGCATCGTTTCATTATTAAATACAAAGTTGGAGAATCAAAAATATTAATTTACCCTAATTAAATGTTAAGTTAGCCGTGAAATACGTATCATATTTTTTTCTGACAACAAAACTATTTCCAATATACAGTATACCCACGGAAAGGAGCATGGGATAGCGGTCCAGGGTGCACTTTGGGAATACAAAACGGTTATAAATCTAAATGTACAAGAAATGATCAGTATTATGTGTATGCAGAATATAATGAATAATTACTAAATTATGACGGATAATAAAATATTCTGGATGACAATAGTGCCACAGCAGATTCTACTAAAATAAACTACTCAAGAATGATTCGTCAGATTGAAAATAGACAAAAAAATTCTCCGATTCGCAAGATGTGATCTAAAAATTTTGAATCTGTCTTGAACATTACAGGATTTATAAAAGGAGATGGAATATGTTTTTTTTCAAATTCAGAAACAATTCGTCGATTTAAATAGAACATCCAAAGGATTTCCCACTAAGGAACTATAGGATAATTAACACACTGCTAGTAACTGATGTAAAGGAAAAGATAACAGAAAAAATGCCTTAGTTACTATAGCGAGCTGAGGCAAACAATTATAACGACAATGATCAGAACTTTTCTTCCTGAATTTTACCATCAGCATTTACCGCAGCTGGTAACGGCTCTACTATTACTATTGGATATTGTGTCACTACAATCATGAGGTAGGTAATGTCTTACTCTTACACAAGGCACTTTTTGATCGAGAAATAAGCCAATTTTAGTGTATTAACTCATAAATCAGCATGAGTCACCTCAAAGCGTTTCTTACAATCAAAGAGACACACGAAGCACTTAATTTCAACCACCAATGGCGAATACCGAACAGGTGATTCACAGAACGCGAAGCTAACTCACTGACTACATGTTACTGGCGCCGGCAAGGCACGACTAGGAGTTTCTGGATATCTTAGGTCGATTCAAATTAGGAAGCCAAATTAGGAAATTTTACTTCCACGAAATGAAACATATACAAAAACATTAATAGAACGAATTGATCTACACAAGAGAGACAGCTGTAACATCAATTCAGATTCACTAATCCCTCTTTAAATATTAAAAAAAACCGCTGTTATTACAGTTACAAGTTTAAGGAACATTCTAGCAAATTGCCGGTTTAAATGGTTGAGCGGAGTTATTTCACTACTCTCTGCTTGCAGTAAATGTCAGAATGAAGTTTATTCACTGTATGCAATATCAAATAATGCAAAAAATAACATGCCACTATAAATCTGTTTTCTTGGTTTTGTTACCATTATTGTGCGATTTACTTTTGAAACGTTTACAACTTGCGATGTTCCTACAGCCCTGGTAATTGCTTAACTCCTTTCCTCCTCTTCTTCTGCTAAGTCTGAAGAAACTCGCCAAATGAGAGAGACTCCTCTTAACCCTGACAAACTTTTATGGAAGTCATCTGACGAGTCGACCCAACCGATAAAAGCTACACTCCTACTACTTTAACAACAAACTCACTGAGTACAAATTCTCTTGACTTCCCACTTGGAACGCTCATACACCGTCTCTCCTTTTTTCAGTCGGTGAGAAAATATTTTTCCTTATCTACATTTATATTAATGCGAAATAACTCTGACTCTATGTTAGGATTTCACTGATAAATGTCTCAATCGGTCTTGATGAAATTTGACAAGGAAATACTGTGTATAATTACGAAGTACAGAGAATACTTTTTTTCTGGATACATAATGTATTTTGTCATGAAATATTGAAAACTAACCGAATAGTTACTGACAGGTGGTTAGCGTTTGTCGCTTTAATGTTGGATCGGTCGCTCAGGCTTTCTCTCTCTCGCAGACAGGTGATGGCTTCCCCGTGATATTATCCAAACATCGTGCTTTTAGAACACCTTCTACATAACTTACAACTTTGTATATCCAATTCAAATAATAATATTCAAAGTCGACGCGTACGAAGTCGCGGGTAACAGGTAGTTATAGTCGCTATACCCTTCGTTCCGAACGACTCTACACACCAGTACATTTCAACGCACAAATCCCGTATTTTATGACTGTTTCTTATTGGCTCCTGGTAGTTATTTGAGACTTAACCTTTCAACTCTTGGACACGAGTGGCTTCAACGCAACTCCAGTCACTGGTGTGAGAAAACCCATGTAACCTATCCACACAGGGCTGGCTGGAACACGGATACACACTCCAGCTCCAGCAAATACCAATCAGGGCCACCACAAACACCAGCGCCCGGCTCTGCACCAGACAGTGATTTACTTTGACTACGAGCTCGTTCTTCGTGGTATACTAAACACAATGATTACGCAACTCTCAAAGAAAAAGGATAATCCATTTTCTATGGATTGGTATAGTGTTTTTCTTGAAGAGGAAAATAAAGCAGAATAATTGCGGGATCTGGTTTGCATATATGTTTCTAAAAGAGGTTAACTTCTAATTTTACAGAAAATTCTTAAAAGCCAGTACATGAGGTTCAAGGTACTTAAACTCACCTCTTTTGCTGCGTTATTTATCTTCTGCAGAAAGAAATCAACACTTTTGATCCTTCACAAGTACCTACGATGAAGTTGTAGAGCACCTGTTTGTACGTTGCGTAGTAAACGGGGGTCAAAGTCGGAGATTTTTTGTGGAGTAGCTTTCAGTACGTTGTACATGATGCATTGTCATTTATGCTTGTTTTGTCCTTTGCTTGCAGTCACTGAGTAAACGTTTCAAACCATCGTAGAAAATTTCTCTATCCCTCCGCGTAGTTCCAGCCCTCGGATCCCAATATAGACTTTTAACTCCAGCAATATTTTTAACTTGGGATAAATGAAAACACTCTTTAATGATGAAAACTGTTTCTGTATCATTAAGAGGATGGGTGTAGGGGAGGAGGGGAGATGGAAGTGGTAGGGATGTCAGCGAAACGATTAACACTCCAAATTCTATTTTTGTTTTGTATCAGATAATTGAATATCTTCTTTGTTAACCTCTTATCATCCATTCTATTAATATGTTCGAAAAACAACAATCTCCTTTTGCTTATCGACTGTTATATTTTCTATGTTCTGATATATTTCCTTATTACTTCTTAATTTCCAAAGTTATGTTGTTTTAACTGGACCCGAGATTTTTCTCGTAATTCTTCTTTCTAGTAATTCTAGTTTATTCAATCTATAGTTCAACACTATTCATTTACTCGCATATAGACATTCTAGTTTCTCAACCGAGCTGTTGTGCCTTATTTTAAGATTTTTAGACAAACAATTTTCGTAATAAAATATTTTAGTGATACCATACACGCTTTCCATACTATGTATCCTTTCATTTATGTCGGATTTATCTAATCCATTTCTTAATTATTTGACCCAGATAATTAGATTTATTCACTTTGTCTATTCGTCAATCGTCCAATATCTGTCGTTAAAAAATTTGGAACATTTTTAATGTTTGTAATAAATTTAGTTTTTTCTACAGAAATTCAATCTTCACCTCATAAACTACAAATTTCAGAAACCAAAAATATGCATATCACACGCTGAACATAGTTACACGTTCCACAGACAGATGGCAACACTTCACCTCCCCCATCAGTGCTTAGTACGACCTGGCGGTAGGTACAGTACAAAACGTTTGACGTCAGCAAGCGCATGCGGCCGTAAAACCATAGCTCCAAATTAGACCATGACAACGGTGAGTAAAATTCATCGAAGGAAACCGACCACAAAATGTTGGGAAAAGATGGTATAGAATAAGGGAAAAATGCAGTACTGACCTGGAAATACCAGATTTTCACCTCATCGTTGAAATATTCATGACCTTAACAAGGTACAGTCTGTAGTCATTGCACGGAATGCATAATGAAACCGATACAACCCGGAGAGAAAAGCGTGCTAAATTTGCATTTTAAGAGGTTAATTAAGCTAAGATAGGAGTACCAGAAATGTTGCTTAGAATTAAATGTTTGCATTTAATTATCTGATTTTCGCTAGTTTGGCTGCGCCTACACACTGGATTGGGGAGGTACACAGGAACCAGGTTCAAATCCCGGGCCCCGCATACCAGCCATCCTGACTGCGGTTTACCGCAGTGACGTAGGCAATGCTGGGACGGCTCCTCATCCTCCACAACATAGACCACAAAACAATGCACTTACCATACAAAACACATGTAACACGTATCGCTTCAGATGACCCTCCCTCTCCTCCTCCTCCAATAGAACAGTCTTTAAAGCAGGCGCACTGATCAAAAAACTTATATAGACTACCTAAATGCGCCTGAGATTTAAATTGCTCTAAAGAAACCACATTAGTAATGATAGAATTTTTTGAAAAAAAAGGGGGGGGGTAAATAGTAATGGGAGTTACGCCTGCGCGTGTACACGTGATCGTTTCTGTCTACGAAATAATAAACATTTTGTATGACTTAACTTCTGCTTAAGGTACTCAAGGTAAATTACTACAATGTACTTAACTGTTAACCATTTCAAACCGATACTTCAGTGAAACTACTGCGTAGTTCTTAAATGCTAAAGTACGTGTTTCAGTATTAAAAATACTGTTCGTAACCTAACATTTTACAAGGTACATAAAAACTCCTGCTTGGTACTTAAAGGAGGGCCCATATATTACGTAGCTCGGTTTAGTGGGGGAAGGGGTGGCAGGGGGCCATGGGGGAAGGGGAAAGGTGGCTAGGGGGTGGCTAGAAAGCTACGCTGGGCTACGTGGGGGTGGACGATTCGAGCCAAGCCACGTAGCTTTTCACTTATATTATTTGTCACAGTTAAGATAAGGTACAGAACACACAATAGCATATGGACATTTATTTGCGTCAATTGATTATATCCGTATGTGATTTACGAAAATCTGACCAAAAAACAGTACAAAATGTCTTCTGGAATCAATAGGTAATAAAAGCTGCGTGCCATGCGGCGGGAAGGGAGAGGGGATGTAATTACGTAGTTTCTAGACGCTCCCTAACTGTTAACGATTGTGTTTATGCCTATAGCCTCTTGAAGGCGGTATATTTTTTTTCAACCAGTACGTTTGGTAATAGGTAAACAGTTTATTTAGGTCCACATGAGGAATTTCTGGTTAATACTGTTACAGAAAATGTTTCAGAGAGATTTGCAGAGTTAACAAAGCCCAGGGTGATAGTCGATGGTATCATTGTGTTCGTAATTGTATTTACGTCCACTGGAAATAATTTCGATGCATTAACTCCCTCTGCCGAATCGCTGGGTCCTGCCTAGATCCAGGACACACAAGGCTATCGTTTGCTCGGTTTTCTTCCTCAATTAGTAGAGCCGAATCCTGACATAATTCTAACTGATTCTGATACTCTGTCTTACTACGTACTTTAACATTTTCACATTTAAAGTAACAAATTTTTTTGAAATTTACCTTTATCGATGGTGAAATGGTCTTAACGTGAATGAAATTTTCTCGGGAAACTAGCAGAGTGAGTATGTTTGTATAGCACGACATTTCAGCGACCGTGTACTCTGCCGCCATTTTCGGTCACTTGACAATGGCTGCAGAGAACATGACAACCGTAAGTTAGTGTTATTCAAATGAACTAACTAGTCTAGTTTACCGAGAAAATTTTATCTGTATACAACATCGAGAAATCCCCCAATCTTGTATGGTCTTAAGTTGTTTGCCGTAGTGTATTTCATACTAAATGATATCATTTTGCCACGATTCTTGTGCAAATAGAGTGGGGTTGTCTTTGAATCCACTCGGCGTCACTGAATTGCTGTTTCGGTGCCTGTCCCCTACCCCGGGTCGTACGGGAGGCGGTAGATATGCCGGCTAATACATTTTACTCTTTCAAACTTACGCTCTGAAACGCCGATCATCGCCAAGTATTCTTTGATTACCAGCCTTTTCAGAAAGATGGAGCGGTCAGTTCCACACCACGATGTGGCTGCGTAAGCGACATGCCAGAACACTTCGTACTGGCTGTGAAGACTTGCTCCGTGAGCTGAAAGTCTGGATTGTTGCAACATTGCCTCTCATAAATTAAACTAAATGAGTCTTTAGTGTTTATTGGTGGAAGAACTGGGAGTAGGAAACGGAAGAAAAGAGATGCCCATGATTACAAGCTGGTGCTGAATTCCAGGCATTACGAAGTGGAAAAATATGTTTTATAGGTAAATACGTCAGGGATTGCAAAAAAAAAAAATACATAGTGAAGTGATGAAACATCTACCAGAAACCTTGAAAGAATTTAAAATTATTTTGCGTTAACCTCTTCATCCCAACAGACCTCTTACGACATACGTCCTAAATCATCTATTTCATATATTATAATCCATATGTTCCAATACAGTTCTTACCTCCTACTATTCGCTCCTTTAATAATGCAATCAATTCCACCTGTCTTAAAATCTGACCCACCGTCCTGTCTCTCCTTTCTGTAGGACTCTTCCGCAAATTTCTTTTCTCACTCATCATTTCCACAACACTTTCATTGCGTGCTTTATCTGTTCACTCCATTTTCAGCATCCTTCTACAGAACCACATTCCAAGTTCTTCAGTTTTTTTCTTTCTGGTATCGCTAAATACCAATCTTAGCTAATTAATGCTGTGTTTCACACATAGAGTTTTAAAACATTGCTTCTTAGCACTATATCGATAATTGAAACTAAAGGATTCATCTTTTTTAAGAAGGCTGTTTTCAGTAATGCTAATTCTATTTTAATATCATTCCCTCTTCAGCCGTCAGCTGTAATCTTGATTCCTAAGTAACAGGATTCACTTACTTCTCCTAATACATCAGATCCTATTTTTCTTTTAGTCTGTAGTTATTGCGATCATTTCTGTTACATTTCATGACCTTTGTCTTGCCTTGGTTTATATTTTTTCAAATATCTTCCTTCGCTATTTTCTTCATTCTATTCAGTAACTTCGGAAGATTACAAATCTGTTCTGTCAACAGGAAAATGTCATCAGCCAATCGAATTAAAGGTTAAAATAAATAAATCACAATTTAAAAAAAATCATGATATGGGTCAGTATATGTGTAGGTAAAATGCCACGGGGGTTTGTGGTTAATTGCAATAGATTAAATTACATTAAAGCACAGGTAGTAGCCAACGACGCAACAGTTGAAATGTGTAGAGCAGAAACAAGTTTAAACTTGGTAGCGTCCTAAGAAATATACTGGCTCTCTTCAGTTCTAAAGATATGACACAATTACTTTCCTTGTTCTCATTGCTATGGATTCACGTGTAATTAACATTGTTTTAATTTTTGTGACTATTTGTTGAGCACAGCTTCAGTTTAATCAATGTTACTTAAATTGTTCTGTACATTCTTACTGAAAAACAGAACCCTTATTGATAAGCTCAGTTGGCTGTCTGCCCAAACTATCATAGCTTCTAAACTCGTTAGTTATCAATCTGTTATTACGGGCCGTGCAATGAGTTGCGTACCCGAAGCTAGGGCAACGGAGGACGTTCCAGTGAAAGAGGTTTTTCGGCGAACTGCAGCCGTTGTAGGTCAGTCGTCAACCCACCTGCTGGGCTGAAGGCAATATGAATGGGAGCTGTGTGCAGGGCCAACCGCGATGACAAAAGCATTGGGAAGTACTGTGACAAGTTACAAGCAACGCGGCTTCCCGAGGACTCCGCACTGTCGATAACAACAGGGACACAGCCAACGTATGCAAAATAGGGACACAGCACACGGATATTTTATCTGTTTCATGGAACGCTGTCCCGATGTTGCCAGTGGAGACAGAGTTTTCTTCTGGTTTGAGTGTGGAGGTGAGTTGACGTTCTGGAGACCTCCGCCATCATCTGTGGCTCTGAGGTGCACTTCCCGTCGCAGCAGTGCGCAGATTTTGTAATGTGCCACAAAACAGTGCGACATTTGGCAACATGTCAAGGCCCGCAAAATACAAGTGAGCAACTACCCTGACGGGCTAGAGACCGGTTAAATGAGCCTACTGAACTTACACTCTGCAAGACTGTGTAGGTCTCAAATTTTGTGTCATAACAAAAATAATTTGGTTTGTTAAATAAATTAATTACTTTTTGTGAACCCATTTTTTTAAAATCATTTGTAAACCCCCGAGACATGTCATGTTCGGAGCTCAATATTAATAACACTCATGCTTATAGTGAATTACCTACCAGTCTTACATAGATTATTCTTATTTTTCATTCAAGTGATTTCATAAATTATTTATTGTAGAATATTAAATTGAAATACAATTAAATTTTATTGTGAAAACACACGGAATAATAATAATAAAAACAGGAATATTTAGTTTTTAAATGTGAGCTCTACATTCCATAAACAAAGAAGAGATAAACTGAACTACAATTAAATTACAAAACAAAAATCGGCCATAAGCCCCCCTAAATGGAAAAGGATTTCTTGTTGCCCGGACTATTCTCAGACGTTTCAGCACAATTCCAGTAGCGTTGGCTACAGGACGCTTATGGATACGAATAGTATGCAGAGTGCACGAAGACAAAAACTAAATGTTCGGAGCATTACCCATTTTTTTATGGCTGCGTCCACTTTGCAGCTGAAATCACAAAACAGCTCCACTCACACACACACAAAAAAACAACAACAAAACAAACAAACCTGGTACTCGCCCCGGAGTACAAAAAAAAAAAAAAAAAAAAAAAAAAAACACTTTCACTGCATCTAATAACTTTGATGGCTGGGTTCACACCGCAGCGCTGTGTCCGCCGTCTCTATTCCTCCATGTGTCTGTGACGAGTCCCGCAGGTCCGACAGTCTCCGCACACCTGTGTCCTATTGGCGCGCGAAATTCCAACGACCAATCCGGTGTCTTCCAACCCCTCCGTTCGAATTACAACATAGAAAAGAAAGCACATCTTAACATTCACGTCCATAGGTGGCATGACCTGTCTCTCTCCACCCAAAAAAAGAAGAAGAAGAACGGAAAAAAAACAAATGGGAATACGTCAGTAGTTTTTGCTTAAATCGATTTCAATATAAAATACATATATACTAATATCCCGACGATGGGAATCAAATTAAAATAAGTCTGCCCTAGATTGCAGTGCGACCGAGAGTTGCACTTTATTCGAAATCCCGTAAAATCTGATCTGTAATATTTGGGTAAATTATCTTAAATTCCCGTCAAAATCCGGCCATTAATTTTGATCAATTCTGTTCATATCAACTTGCAGTCATGTAGACAGACATAAACTTTAAAAAAGAAAAAAATTGGAATAATTGCTTCACTGTTACTTACTGATAGTGCTTTAAACGCATTATAAAAAGTTTTAAAAAATTAGATTTTTCCTTAACATATTTATGGTATGTATAGTCAGTACAAAATATTTTAATAAATCAATACAATTAATGATTTTTACTTTGGTACATCCTAAAATAAGTATTCACAATAATTTCATATTCAAATGCTTATATTCCCTTTTTTTGTCTGTGTAATAAGGTAGTCACATATATGGAGCGTTCATTTTTTATCTGTAAATAATCTTGTTTTTAAGACAACACAATTTTGTGAAGTGAAGAATAGGCTTAAAGAGACGAAGGTGATAAACTTCTTCACTGTGATATGCTTTACCCACCAAACATTGGAGGTATTTTTTTTTCTTTTCTTGATAGAAGGTAAAATATTACAGAATCTGATAATTTATACCAGATGAATATAACTACGTAGCGACAAGAGGAATATAATTAAACTGATTACTGATATCCTCAAACAATATGTTGAACAGTTTTAGAACTTAAGGACTTTCATCTTTACAAGTTCTATAACCCCATTCACAGCTGGTTTGAACCGGTTGTTAATTTCTGTCTTCAGTGTTCCAGCTACGAATATGACCAAGCTAACTTGGCGTTTTAATTCAGTTGATGGTGACTGAAGGCAGAGATTTTGATTTCGAAACGTCCCAAGAATGTACATTTTGACGCGGCTGGAGGCTAGAGAGTATTTTATCACGTGAATAGTTGTCTAACCGATGCTAGAGATAACTAAATTAATGTTTAATTATCTCTCTACAAAATGAGAAAACATTCATGGAATAACGCGAATTAGTTAATTACATCGAAACTGCCCGTGGTGTCTGGTATCCTAAAAAATATCTCGAAAAAAGGAGCTGGCATGTGTTAGTTCATCAAATGCTAGCAGTAATAAAAAGTCGTAGTTTCTGTCTGTTATCGAAGACATGGAGGCAGGCATAGCTGTAAAAACTGGTTCATAGGGTTACAATATCCTAAAATAGTTCTTCTTATTGCAATATCTGATAGAAAATGTTTGTTCTATATTGTCTTGTTTTGTACTCTTTCATTTCCAAATAATCGTTCTGGTTGACTAAGTTTTCATCAGTGTAATTTCACAAATTAAATCAAACACCACTTTTATTTCACAACGTTTCGCAGTTAATCAAAAACCAATTAAAAATTCCTTTTCTGCAAGACTTACCCTCCCACCAGCGTAACGAAATTTATACAATTCAATTCGTTGTACATTTATAGTCATAGTAATTATTTTCAATTTCTGCTTCTTCATTCAAGCTGCCGTCGTCTTCTGACACCATCATAGGCTTTACCTTCTGTTCTTCATTCTTGTCTGTATAATTATTCCTTTTACTCGACTCTAAAACGACCGGTTACGCCTTGCCTTCAGATATACTCATACATTTACAGTTCGTAATACAAATAAATAAACACATTATAAGATATTTATAATTTTTAAAATATGGGCCTGATGTATGAATTCTGCAACTTGATATACTTTTGTCACTATTACCATGATGAAACTCTCCAGTCATTGTTAATGTGAATTAGCATTTCTGTTATCGATATTTTAATCTGTGAGACTAAACTCATTTTTAATATACTTTGTGAGATGACAAAAAATCTCGCTCAAGCAGAAAACATCCATACTCACATGGAGTTTACTGCTGGTACAGACAATTTCCCCTCACTTTTATAAAGTTGCAGGAACAAATTTCAGAAGTCTGGAGATTGCTTGTTAATCTGTTTCCACTTGCTTTATTTCGTAGTGTTTCTACTGTTTACTATTGCAACTTTGAGTACGTTTCCGCCTTGGGTTGCTTGACGCAAGTGTGGATCAACAGACTCGTTAGTTCGATCAGGGAGCACTGTACTCTGTGCAGCTAAGCCTCGCCACGCAGTGATTACTCAGGTGAATTGAATCGCGGTGACTAACCGCAAGTGGCTGCTGCGATTGGATGGGATTGCTAATACAGAGATCACGACACGCAGTAAGCTACACACACCTTCTAACGGGGATGTACATTGGATCTAACACTCTAACAGAAAATAACTGTATTTGATCTACTGTAACGTAAATACCTTGTTAAACACTCTGATGTCAGATTTGCAACATGATAAAACATGCTTTAGTTGAAATTTTTATTTATTTCGGACAGTTTAACCTCTCGTCGATGTATCGTCAGCGATCCAAAGTACTAATTATATTTCTGTTGTGAAGTAATTAAAACGCAACATTGCTGACGATTTCTCGATGAAAGGTGAAACGTTTCCAAAATAAATAAAAAATTCCAATAACAGTTAGTTTGGTATCTTTTAAAATAATTATCAAGCAACTGCAGAAGAAATAGACTATAATAACTAAGTATAATTCAATATAATTCTTTCCAAATTAACGACAGCTGCACCAAAATACTACCAGATGTAACCTCAGAACTTTAGTTGCCACCTAATAGTACCACCACTCGTGATAATCTGTGGTCAGTTTATCTCCTCCAAAGAGTCACAGTTTCTTATTTCTAATTCGCCTGACTTTCCGAGCTCAAACAGTTTAATATTAAAGATTATTACTTTCCTTCCATTGGTTGTCTTAATCGACGACATCTGTCGTCCAAGGCTGCTTGCTGTGAGGGCAATCCTTTCTTGGCGATAATGCCCAACCGACAAAGTTCAAAGTTATGACTACTGTATCAGCGGGATGCTCTGCCATCCTCTGTCTGATTGTTAGAATCTGGTTACTTCACTCTTGCCTACAATGCCCGGCCAGTAAATTAATAACCGCACTGCACTGCTCTGTCTCCATTATCTAACTCACCTACGTCTCCAAGCAAAGAACTACAACCCATTATCGTCTATATCAATCAAAGCCATTAAATATTGTTCATGATAACTGGGCTACATTCATACATACATAGAATAATCAAATCAAATTAACTGCAGAATTGATTTTTTTTTTTTTTTTGTAACTGCTTTACGTCTCTTTTTAACATCGAGGTCTTTAGAGACAGGAAAGGATGAGGCCAAGGAATGGGAAGGAATTCGGCCATGGCCTTTGGAAGGAAGCATCCTGTCATTTGCCTGGAGTGATTTGGGGAAACCATGGAAAACCCAAATCTGGATGCCCGGACGGGGATTCGAACCGCCGTCCTCCCGAATGCGATGCAGAAATGAATAAGAATTACGTCCATATAAAAATTAAATCTATCTACTGCATCTACCAATGCTCATCGACATTAAGTATTATTTACCGAATGGGATACTTCAGACGATATGACTGAAATATGAACAAAATTTTGAGGAACTAAGGACACGAATTCTAACTTATATTACAGAATAGATTGAATATTAAAACACAAAAAGATGTGTTACAAGGAATAAGAGAACTTTGTCATTCATAACGGTAAGAAATTACTGAAACAAAATTGATACAATCAAAAACATCGACAGGAGAAAATTTTAACACCTACAGTACTTCAAAGTAAGTACTGTTAGGTACAAATCACATTTATAGCTCCAATAAATTACTAAATAAAATATTGCCTAAACGATGAACAAATAATTTTTTTGGTGAAAGTCATAGAGAAATTGAAGCATGAATGGTAAACTATAAAAGGAAACAAACACGAAAATATCTAATCAACAGAGAAGTTCAAAGTGCATTATTACATCATATTATATAAGACACGAATAAAATCTCATTTTTTAAGCACAGGTTTAGTGAAAATCGAAAATAGTTCTATTATTGAGCTGTATAAGATTCAAAGAAAAATCGTTTAGAATTTCTCTTATGAATCAGTAGAAATATTTTACTTATATACAAATTGATTTACAAATAGTACCAAAGGAGTGGTTTGGTAAAATCTACAAACATATCAGAATCGTCCTCATATTGTGATTCTGTTTACACAGCTTGCAATTGACTTATTCCATCCACCATGCAGTTTAGTTTCAACACCCTCCACCGTTCCCAGTTGAGCATACAATGACACCCCTTTGTCCCATTTAATAAATTTACCTCCCTCAAAGGACAAGTTCCAGTTTCGCTTCTAGGCTGAATTATTGATTTAACTTCCCAGAGGAAGCTAGAGCGTACAGCCTACTGCATTTTTAATGCAGTGCAGGAATGAAAAACATCACATATTTTGTTGTAGAAAGAGAAAGGATTTTAAATTTCTTTTACATGTGCCCAAAGCTTTCTCTCCAAACTGTTTTATGGGTACTTGATTAACAATGCCGTGCACTGTTTCTTTTGCTGGATCAGTAACGTATGGTTAAAATAAAATGGAAACGTGTATTTATTTATCCTTATGAGATATAAACAGTGTGCCCTATAGCTTTGGTTTTATTATTACTGTAAAATCCATGCTTTGGGAACAGATGATTGTAGTATTCACAGCCACGTCAGTGCATCTATACGCAGGCCTCAAGTCTACCCGTGCAATTTACCACAAGTTACCAGCGAGATTGGGTGCTCGTTTATCAGTGTCGGAAAACGATTGGATGCTCTGATAATTACAAGAACAGCCCGCATAGGTGTTGTGATCCTGTAATGTAGTTATATATGGGAGTGTTAGGGAAAGATATCGATTTCAGCAGTATATAAAATTAGCGATTATTATATGTTGTAATGAGTTACGAATTTGAGCACTGAACTATATAAACCGTTTTGAAATTGTTTCTTTGTCTTCCAAACACCGTGATTCCTGTTTTTAGACAATCAGGGATAAATGAAAAAAGAAAGAGATCAAAAACTAATGCGGAGATGTTAAATAAAATGTCATATTTTATCTTGATTTTTTTTGTTTGTTTTTTTACGGTTTTACGCCCGTTGACATCGAGATCATTAGAGGCGGGAAAAGAGTGGGGGACAAGGAACGAGAAGGAATTCGGCCATGGCATTTTGAAGGAAGCATCCCGGCATTCGCCTGGAGCGATTTGGGGAAACCATGGAAACCCCAAATCAGGATACCCGGACGGGGATTAGAATAGGTGTCCTCCCGAATGCGAATCCAGAGCGTTTCTAATAAAACTTATATCTTAACTGAAGCTTTAGATAAGCAGTTATTCAATGAAAACCAACAAGTAAAGCCATTTGTCGTCTTCTGCACTTGAAGGATTAACCATTGATGTATGTTCCGTCTTTGTACTATATCTTCCTGTGTATAGCAATGTCTCTGCGTTCCTCAGGTTTGTACTCATCGTCATTAGTGGAATCCTTTCTTCAACGTTCTTCATCCATTCTTTGAACATGCAACCTCAATGAATCTCTTATTCTTTCCTGGATATTATATATAAAACGACTTTTTTCAATTTTTTTTCCTTTCGTATGGTCTAATTTAGTACTGCATTTTTTTACCATTCTATTGTAATGGTCGTTTTGGGCTTTATTATTAAGTAAGAATGATTTTATAAATGTTGGCGAGACATTGGCGAAGTTAGAGTCAAGAGTTGCAGGCACGCAGCGCAGACGCAAGCAAAGTCGTTGCCCCGCTCAGAAATGCTGAATAGCATGTCAGCAATACCTTCTTGTGACGCAAAGCAGAGCCGAAGTGGGCCCTGTACAACCAATAAATCATTCTATTCATTACCAGTGAGCTTAGGAGCAACATCGGGTAGCGAACCGCTAGCTTAAAGCTTAGCCGCCCTTCCTCGGACGTCGTAACGATCTTAAGTTCCATCCAGTATTAATAGACTGACTTTCACTTAATACCTTCTACGATCAGACTAGCGATCCAGTAGAACAAGTGTGGACTCTACTTCTTGGTATCATCGTCAAATGTACTATAGGCAGCTTGATTCCATTAAACCGTTTATCCACACTTTGTGTTGATCATTTGAGTATGTGGTATTCCAATAGTAAAAGGGTCGTGACCTTCACGTGGTGTCAGACAATCCTGATTGAATCAATTAGTTAGCTTGCAAGAAGTCAAGGTGGTATCCGGCAGAAGATAAGAAGAGGAGATAAACGCTGAGGTCAGTCACATGTAAAGCCACATTCCCAATTAATGGTCAGAACGCCCAACGCAGTCACCTAACCACAAGGCCAGCCTATTACAGTGGTGTCAGAAGTGGGATTCGAACCCACGCCCACAGAAGTGGGAAAACCTCGAAAAATTGTGGCTTTACGAAGTAAATATAGACGTTACGACGCGAGAGTAGGTGCGGCTTAGCTAGCGGTAGATGCAGGGACCGGCGGAGAGGAAGACAACGGCGAAGAACCAGCAGAGGTCGTGGAACCAGGGGGTCGGTCGTCGGTTCGAGACTCCGCAGAACCAGGTGCGGCATTTGGCGGGCCAGCACACGGCGACCTGGGGCGAGGCAGTTCAACGCAGCCACGCAGCGGCTTTCGGCTACGGTCAGCACTTCTACACGACGCAGATATCAGCGCGTGCAGCCAGTCCGGCGCGGCCAGTGAAACATCGTGACACTTCTCGTCACAGCGCAACTTTTCGGCAGAAATAAAAAGGTAAGCTTGGAATCTTGTCCTTGTTTAGAATTTCGGGGGAATGTAACTAAAAAAAAAATCTAAAAATTTAACTGATATTTGAACGCGAATTTATTGAATTGCTGTTGGAAAAATGCAGACGGTAAAAATTAACTAATAAAATGATGTGCAAAAGTAAGAGTGCTGAAATGAAATAGTTCAGTTCCATGTGGAAGGAAAACTCAAGTGTAGTATACATTAAAATTTTGTATTAATTGGAAGTCGTGAGTAAAGTAATCGAACCGTTATTTCAATGCAGTTAATAAACGCGAATTCATTTGTAGAAGTTTGATCTGCTAAGTTGGGAATCTTCAAACTTTGGGAGGATAAAAATAATTGTTTATAAAAATAGTGTCTTTTGTGATAATTTAATGAAAGAACAAGCACAAAAAATATGAAATTTGAGGTAAGGAAAAATCTGTTCAATTGTATAAATGTATGTAAGTTTAATTAAATTAATTAGTGCAAGTTTAAATAAATATGGAGTGAATAGTAATGTTTTAAGTGAATTTATGGGAAAGATATTAATTGATAGAGAGAAATAAGTAAAGGGAATGAAACGATTTATGGAATTTGAGAGTAGTTATTGCATCAGAATAAATTGGTGGTTTGAATATGTTGATAGAGTGTTACGTTTAACTAGTGTTTTAAGTAATAGAATCATGTTAAGTATTTCAGTAGGGAAAACCTATGTGTAGCTATAAAAAGTGGATTTTAAATAAAATTTGTGCACGTAGTGGTAGAGAATATTTGGGGAGTAAATGGATCATTCCTTCGTAATTTTTAAGTAACTTGAAATATCCAGGAGCATGTTTCTTGCATGTGTGGCTTTAGCGACCACAGATCTCCGAGCTAGATTGATCGTTTTTTCAATGGCCTTGCGATCAATCACTATAATCTTCGACTATCGACTAACCTTAGTCATTTCTGTTTTTCGGGTTTTGCTAAGCTAATTTAGAATAAGTCTGAATTCCGTATATTGTCGTGTGTGAACTTTTAAATTACAACTGTTAGTTAATTGTACATTTGTTTAAACAATGCCATTCATTCAAAAGTGCAGTAATAATTTCATTGAGTAATTGTTATAATTATTTTCGTCAGCTGTTCGAGGCATATCAGTGTTCGTAATTTGTTTCGTGCTATGGGTAGAATTGAATTGTTAAATAGGAAGTTGTACGAAGTATTATTGCCGAAGTAAAAACCGCCAACATGGGTCGTCATACGGCGAAACTTTCGGTAGAATTGTGTATCGCAGTATATTGAGATTTTCGAGTTATGATGAAATAACTTACAAAAAAAAAAAAAAAAAAAATCCTGTAGCTTCCAGCAGAAATTTCACTAAATTGGAAATTTTTCCTTTTAGAACTAAATTGTGAACTATTAGAGTTGCAAGATCAAAATGAGTTTTAGTCGAGTTTTCATAGTCTACAAGGGGTTCAGTTCAAATTTAAATGTGAGCTATCTTTGTAACATAATTTTTTGCTTAAAATTTATGTTTTGCAGTAAGAAAAAACAAAGATGCACTCTTTATAAATTGCATGTCTGGTTTTGCTTTCGCGTTTGGCGGAAAATCAGTGGCCTAAGATCTATTATTCAGTTGGAGTAAAATAGTTTTGCAAGATAGATATATGGTCTTGAGCTAATAACTTTGGTAAACTTAAGCAGAATTTTGAGGCAGCAGTTCTCATTTTTTTGGTGTTAAATTAAAAGTACTCTTTCTATGTTCCGTTGTACTGTAATTAAAATAATAGTCTTATAAAATTTTGAAATAACTTTTTATAATCATTAGCATGTTAATCTGTATGCGCGTCCGTAATTGGTAAGAGGTCTAAAATATGTATGAATTATACCATAATGTTTTGTTTAGGTGTATTGAAAAGTGTTTGAGTTGAAGTTTCGCGGAAAACGCTATACAATATCATTGGCAATGAGTAGTGTCTGATCAATTACATTAACTGACAAGAGGAAGCATAAAATGTTTAAGTTTCGTATATGTAAATTAGCAACTTTGACGGGAGTCTTGAAAATTGAACGGAAGCAGTTCAAGTAAGATGTTATAAGTAATAATGAACTTTCAGATCTAATAAAGTAATGTAATTATGTAATAAGAATAATTTGCAGTTAAAATCATTTATCGTTTGAAAGGAAACATAAAAGTGTGGCTAAGTTTCTCCGTAAATCATAGTGGCTATTGAAACGTGGCAAATATTTATCTAAAAGTGGCTGTTAAAATCTGAAGGGCAGATTGTTCGTAGAATTTCTGACGGTTTGAGCATCCATACTTGGCGTATTAACGGTTGCTGAGTGACATCACGCGAGTGAATCCTTCGTGATCGTTTAAAGGGCTTCTCAAGGGTTCAGGTGATTATTTGGGACGTGCACACCCAAAATAATTACTGCAAGACGGATCCAAACTGCCTAATAAATACACTAGTATGTGAAATTGGAATTGTGCGTTCGGCTATACGACCCATTTAAGGTCAAGCCTAGTCAAAGAGGAATAGTGTACTACGCTGAAAGAATCGGAATTTTACGTGATAGTCTGGTACCCCAATATATTTAAAAATGATAAATACAGTAGCAACGATACAAAGGTATATACTTCATCGTTTAGGCGATGACGGTGGCGAAGAATTTTGTATCGATGAAATTAAATGTTTGTTGAGTGAAGCATGCATGCATAAGGTAACTAATGGTATGGTAAAGAAGGGAACTAATGAAGAATATTTGTTGTTTAATATTGTGAGTGATGGGTATACATGATATTGAACTGGTGCTAGTATCATGAAACTAAGTGAGATATGGGTCCCGTAAAGCTGCAGTAGGGGGAATAAAGTAAAATAGTGAAACAAATATTATTGACAACGTGCTATGCAATAGTGGTTGAGCGTCTCAGGAACTCACTAAGCATAGTTTGGAATGGAGGCAAATTGTCACGGAAGCGTTAAAGTATGCCTAAGGCTACTAGGAAGATTTTTGTGTTTTTGGTCAGATGGGCGGAGTAGGAGCGAAGTGTCTAAGATTGCCCAAGCGGGAACGCTTACACCAAACTCGGGAGACTAGTGCTCAGAATAGTGGGGACGCTTACTTTTCAAAACGAGCTACTACGTCATAATCCCCTAGCTACTTCCATGCTCCACAAAAAAACAGAAGGAAACAAAAAAAAAGTTTCAAAATGAGTTAGACATATAATCCTCCATGTCGAAAAACGTTGTGTAAAATACGTAAAGGGCGGAAATGGGAAATCAGGACTAATCATCCAGATGATTTAGTACCATACGATCTAATTCCGCGAGCCAAAACGACCAAGCACCAGATAGGCGGTTAAACGTGAATGTGCGAGCACGCCACATAGATGAAGTAGAATGATGAGTTAGATAGTGTTAACAGAAAGCAGAATGTGAGCCACGGTAAAGAATACATAACTGATCAAGCACGATAGTAAACATAAGCCACCGAGTAGTGAATTTGTAAGAACTAACGAAATGAAGTCGGAAGTAAGATTGTAACATACAACATGCTATCAATTACACGATCTCTCGAGGTTACAAGTTTTGGTAATTCTGGAAGAAATAACTGTAAACATTTTGTATCTTTTTAGAAATGTTTAACGAATACCTTTTATACCTTTCGTATTGAACGAGTATACACATTTCCGTCTTCACCACTACATTACTTTTAAATTGAATTTGTAATGAATTAAAAGGTACAGTGCCATTAGGCACTAAGGGATCCCACGGTGTGTGTGAATATTGCCGGTGCGTCGTGTCAACGAACAGAAACGTGACGGAACTAAAGCGTCCAGATTTACACGCACCTTGGGGGGTGCTGACAACGGCCTACTGAACGTGGACATAAAGCGGATTTATAACCCCCATAAATAACTGAGACCTGCTTTCTATTTTCGCACGTTTCGGAAACTTCCCGCCGAAAACTGGCGCAGACTAGCAAAAATAAACCTTAGTGACGTTTCCTAGTAAATGAGTGCTTTATGAGAGTAGGGGAAGACGATCCAGCCAATAGAGAAGCCGCCTCAATTTATTGCCGTGTTGGTGTTTTTTTTCTTGTCTGTTCTGGGGCCAATGTGACGCTGTTCCTTTGGCGCGGATTGCGGTGATTCGCCAAGAGCCGGACCCGACATCGCATTACGACAAGTACAGAGTCTTGCTCGGAGGAGAAGGACGGACGACGAGACACTCTGGTGCAGATCTTCATCTAGTACGGCCGAAGTGATTCTCGCGGAGGACGAGTCGGCAGCTCGGGACGCTGCCATCACGCGGTGCGTTCGAGGAAGCTGAAAGACCGCATGTGGCGCTGGTCTTACCTGGTCGCTGACCTGGGCTGTGAACAATGGTAAAAGCTACGGCCCGGACGGAAGCTCATGCAATCGTTCCACCCAGTAATGACCCTGAGATTTTGCTCTAACTGTTTGACATTCAATGATATGTAATTGTTAACCTCAGAATAAAAACAAACTTCGTGTTTGACTAATTTCACAGTAATAAATTGTACACCCAATTTTCAATTTTCCTATTCATTATAATAATATTTCATGTGATTAGCTGAAGATTAAGTATGATTTTTGATATTCAAAATTGATAATTTTGCTAATGATAAAACAGTATGACCCAAAAGTAAACGTCCGCAAGGTAGACGTTACATCATGGCACCCAACGTGGGGCTTTCGAAATAGAACGATTGCAACAGTTTTCAGTCTATTATTTTTACTATCAAATGTTTAATTTTTATTTCAGTGGAAACCAGATGATCCAGCAGAAAATTTTATTTTATGATATATGTGATATGTTAATGCTATGCCATTGAATTATTTTATTTTAGTCCTGCAACGGAGATGGATGCAGTTTGAAAAGCATACTATGTGATGTAATGTGATGATACATGTTCAAATCGACGTTGAAAATTGTTTTGTTTGTCAATGGTGGAAATATGATGTGACGATTGTCTTTCATTCGATATGTTGTTGTGTTGTTGAAATATGATTTTTGGTTTTCTTTCGATTGTGATGTGGTTTTGTCTAATTTTGGTAGTGAATGGTAATGGATCTGTTGAGACGATTTCTCGAGACTGGTGTATAATGGTAAGATTGTTTCCTCGATTCAGCGTTGAAAAATGGCATGTTTGATTTTTGAATGTCTTCTGGGACGGCTATTACTTTTTATCTTTTTCGTATCTTGCTTATTCGTGTTTTATGTGTGCTGACGTGTCGACAGAATATTCATTGTGATTTACCTGTGGTATCGGGAGAAAAATTACGTTTGCTGGAAATCATACCGTCACGAGAAGTGTTACTGCACGTATGTGTTTTTAAGTTGATGGTTGATTTTAAATTAAAGCGGGCTGACATCTATTTTTGGTTTGATTTCTTTCCATATGATCACTAAGATCTCGCGTTATGCTGAAATTTTTTCTAATTGGTTTTATTGAAACAAATTCCAAATACTAATAATACGCGATTTATGTGCGCAAAGGTAAATTCTGTGATTGAGTTTTTAATGTCTTGCGGGAAATGTGAAGGCTTTTCTAGGTTCATTTTCTTTGATACCGTTGTGTGATCGAAATTTCTATTGATTCTGATGATCCAGAAGCTTGTTCAAGTTGTCTATTTTATTTTCCTTGTGGTATTCGCGGAGTGTTCGTGGAGATTGAATTACGGGGGTCGTAAAGATAATTTAAAGGAGGTTTGACTAACTTTTATGGCGTAAACGATTCTCTAAATTAACACTGATTTCAAATGCTATCGCTAAGAGTTAAATTGAATGCTGCTCCGGAGTGGAAAGTTTATTAAAATGGCACAAAATTTGAATCAAACGGAGTTAGGAAATCTTGACGTAGCGATGGAAGGAAATAACGCGAATTTGATAGATAACTCCGCGATCGTGAATTTTGAACAAACTCCTAGTGAAGCGGGTAGTATAGTTTGCGCTCCTATCAGTGATTCCCGGGACGAAACAGTGAACCCATTGCAAAGCAAGCAGGACGTAATTCTAGCGCCTCCGCTAAATGATTTAGGTATTTCCCAGATTTTGGGGATATTACAACACATTAGCGACCAGCAGGAAAAATCCAAAGAGGAAATGAACGAAAAATTTATTGCCCAAAGAGCGGAAATAAATGAAACGTTTGCGGCCCATAGAGCGGAAATGAATGAAAAACTTACTGCTATTAGCGAACAGCAGGAAGGATCCAAAGAGCAAATGAACGAAAAATTTGCTGCTATTAGCGAACAGCAGGAAAAATCCAAAGAGCAAATGAACGAAATAAATGAAAAAATTGACACAAAGCTGGATGACTTCGGGAATAAACAGGTTGAAATAATGGAAAAATTTAAAGTAGATTTGCGGAAAGAAGTATCGGAAATGGTTAATGGCCGGGTCGAGACCTTACAATCCTCTGTAATGAGTGAAGTAAAGATTCTCAAGATGGAATCACAAGCAAGAATCAAAGGACAAGAAAGGCTGGAAAAGATCAGCAAAGGCATTGAAGAGAACTTGTGTAAAACAAACAGAAAATTAGGGACTTGGCCAATAGCACAGAAGAACGGGCGATAGCGATCGAAACGCAAATGAGTAAATTCACGCCGAGGTCGACAGGAGTACGGATACGTGTGAAAAACGAAATCGGGATATGGAAAAGTCAATTGGGGAATGCAATAAAAATCATTCTTCCCTCAGAGAAGATGTGCGGAGCATCCAGGAAGAGGTTACCGCTTTAAGTAATCGCACCATAGAGGCACCGAGGGTTCAGACGAGCTACAGTGCGGTGGAAATTCCTCTCCCTCACTTTAGTGTGCGCCTTGGAACAAATCCGAAAGAATATCTCCGGAAACTGGAGAACTACTTCAAAATAAAGGGAGTCCCGGAGAGCATGAAATTATTAGTAATCCAGAGTACTTTTGGCGAAGAAGAATTGCCCTGGTTATCTGTGACATGTACGGATGAAACGCCATACACCACATTCCGAGAACTGTTCTTAGGTACGTTCTGGGATACCATGGCACAGACTCGGTTACGGTTACAATTGTACCATGGCCGATATTCGACAAACGGGCAGGAATCTATGTCATCCTATGCAATGAGAATGGTGGCAATGGCAAGATCGTTGGATCATGTGCCCGAGGAAATCGAATTATGTGGAGTGTTACGGCTGCACTTTCCCCAGTTTGTCCAAAATATGTTGAACCCAGCAGTCATTAAAAACTTAGCGCAGTTTGACGCCACGCTTCGGGCCGTGGAGAGTGGAGACAGCAACGCAAACAGACTATCTCCCGGGTACAAAGGAGAATTTCACAATAAACATGGTGAAAAAAACGGAGGATGGAATGGGAAACCGGGTAGAAATGAAAACCGGCCGCGAGAGCAGGGACAGCAGTATCAACGGTCGCACGGGAATGGCTACAGGGCTGAGCAACCGTGCCAAAAAAGAGAAGCAAATTGCAACGCCTTGATGCAGACAACAGAAGATACAAAACAACCAAATGCTGAAGATAAGAAGAGACAAAACGAAAATCAAACGTCGCCACCAGGGGCGATGTGACTACAGGGAGCGCGTCACAGAAATAACCGCGCACAGATGGCGGTTATGAATCTCCGGTACTGGCAATCAGGAGGACCGGAGATGGCGAGAAATGAGGAGGACTTGGAACAGGAAATAACTAAGCCACTCGCGAGGCGTCCGTGCCTTCAAGCTTATGTACATGATGTATATTGTAACGTTCTATTGGATTCTGGAAGTGACGTGGATGCCGTGGCGGAACAGTTTGTCCGCAGATTGCGAATGGGAGAACGAGAATTAAAGATCACTGATGCAAGCAAGATTACCTTGGTCCCTGCCTTCGGAGCGAAGGAAAGGAAAGTGAATAAACAAGCCATACTAAATGTAAAAGTGGGCAAGCAAGAAATAGAGGTGATTGCAGTGATAGTATCGGGTTTGTCGACAGATGTGATTATAGGAAACGAAACGATGACAGAGAAAAATGTTATCATGAATTGGAAGGAAAAGTCAGTTGAGGGCTTGTTTCCCGAACCAGTTTATTGGGAGAAAACACAACCAGAGTGTGCCATCCGCTGTGTACGGAGTTTCCCGCAGGAGGCAGAAAAGAAAAAGAACCCGAACGCTAATCACTGTGACTCGCTTATGGCATGCTTGTCGGCGATGTCTGACGAACGTAACATCATTGTAGACGCACTATGCGGAGCAATTAAAGAGAACAAGTTACTTAATGCAAGACAGCGCGAGGAAGTGAAGGAGCTTTTGTTAAGTAATCTAAAAACATTTTCATTTCGCCCAGGCAAGGTTAAAGGGAAAGTCCACAAGTTCCGAGTCAGTGATACCTCGCCATTACGGTCAGTCGTATACCCCGTGCCTTACAAACATCGTGAGGCCGCAAGTGAAGCGATCAAGGCACTGGAAGAAGCTGGCGTGATTGCGCGCGAACCGTCACCTCACGTAAACCCGATTGCTATAGTGACAAAAAAGGACGGCTCGGCAAGGATATGCTTAGATGCCCGTGCATTAAACGAAAGGCTAGAAGCAGATGGCGAGCGGCCGGAATGTGTCCAAGACATAATTTCTCGATTTTATGTAAAAGATGGTTGTCGTCGCTGGATGTAACGGCAGGATTTAATCAGGTGGAACTTGACGAAAGCTGTCGTCCCTATACCGCCTTCCTGTTCGAAGGACGCCAATATTGTTTTCAAAGAATCCCTTTTGGCCTGAAACATGCAAGTAGCGCATTTATTAGAGTAATGAACTCTATAATTACACCCGAAATGAGACAATTTTGCACAACGTACGTCGATGACTTATTAATTGCGTCAGAATCATTTGAGGAGCATATCAGACATCTAGAAATAGTATTCAAAGTAATGGCCGAGAATGGAATAACTTTAAGACCGGATAAGGCGGTAATATGTAGTAAGGAGGTCCGATATTTGGGGTTCATGATAACGCCCACAGGAGTACGACCGGCCGAAGATAAAATACAGGAGATTGTCAATTTTGCACCACCGTCAAAGTTGAAGGAGGTCAGACAGTTTGTCGGCATGTGCTCCTACTATCGGTCACATATACCGAATTTTTCGGAAATATTCTATCCGCTCTATAAATTGTTAAAAGGAGGAGTACGCTGGGAGTGGGGAGAGGCGCAGGATACGGCTCTCCACAATATTAAGGAGGCTTTTCGGAATCATGTATGTATTTCGCATCCAGATTTCACGAAAATATTTATATTAAACTGCGATGCTTCCGTTCGTGGGATTGGAGCGTGTCTACAGCAACTAGATGCCCAAAATAATTTGAAAGTTGTAGCTATGGTAAGTAGATCCTTAAAAGACGCTGAAACAAGATACCATGTCTCAGATCTTGAATGCTTGGCACTTTACTTCGCTGTCACTAAATTTAGACCATATATCCTGGGCAGGAAAACAATATTACGAACAGATCATCAAGCCCTAACATTCCTAAAAAATGCCAAGTTCACATCAGCACGAATTACTAGATGGGCAATGCATTTACAAGAGTATGATCTTCAAATTGAACATTGCAAAGGAACAGATAACAAAGTAGCAGATTGGCTGAGTCGCCATGCAATAGGTGACCAACAGAACCAAGAGACCGTTCCCGATAAAGGGGAGGTATTTATGACAGCCATAAGGAAATTTGAGGGGATAGACAGGCAGGAGATAAGACAGCAAATAGTGACGGAACAGCAGAAGCAAGAAGATATTAGTAAGGTACGAAGATTTTTGCAAGATGGATCTGGTGGAGAAGACCTCAGAGTGCGAAACACTGCCATGAGGTGCACGATGAAAGACGACATCTGTTTCCGCCGGGAGAATGCAGGCGAGGACTGGAAAATCTGGTTACCTAAGCAACTCCGGATGAAGATTATCAGTCTTTATCATAAGAATTATGGCCATGCCGGAGCGTTAAGAACATACAAAACTATGAGCCAAGAATGGTATGGATCAGGATTGAGAAAAGCGATTGACCTCTTCAGTAGAGCGTGCGACATATGCCAACGGGTGAAACACCCAAATATAAAGTACGTCGGGGAGTACCACCCTGTGATTACTGAGAGGCCGGGGCAATTGGCATGTATGGATTTTTTTGGGCCCATGCCGAAGGGATTGTATGCGAAACAGTACATCTTGGTCATCGTGGACGCGTTCTCAAAATTTGTAAAATTATATGCGACTTCGAAGACCTCCACTAAAATATGCCTGGACCTTGTTTTAAAAAGATACATTCCTGAATGTGGTGCTCCCGAAAAACTTTTGACAGATAACGCCACAATCTTTAGCACGAAACGTTGGTCAGAAGGCTTGCGAGCGGCGGGAATTAAGGCAATTAGGAGCTCTGTTCGAAATCCTCAAGGAAATTTGAGTGAACGACTCATGAGACAATTAGGGGTATATTTTCGAGTATTAGTAAGTGAAAATCACGCCTCGTGGGTGAAACACCTTCCCCAGATCGAAGAATATTTTAATGGGGCAGTACATTGCTCTACGAACTGCAGACCATTTGAAATGCATTTCAAAAAGAAATTAGAAACGCTAGCGGGTGAAATTGTGAAACCTCCCGAGAATGATATTCCTGTGGACTGGCGACTGAGGCAAGAAGAAGTGAAGGAGTTTCTGCTCGAAAAAGCCACAAGGCGGAAGGAACGTGCGGACCGCGGGAACGTACGGAAATATAATGTTGGAGAGCAAGTCCTCTTAAAATGTGTGAGACCTTCGGATGCTGCAAAGAAACAAATTTCCAAGTTTTTCCACTTGTATATCGGGCCTTTTACCATCCGGAAAGATTTGGGCGCGAATGCGTATGTCCTCGAAGGAGGTGACAAAAATGTCGGTATACAGAATGCACGGAATCTTAGGAAATATTATGTAAGTAACGATGGTAGTCAACCCAGCGGCTAGGGAGGTCCGGAAGTTAACCTTTAACAATAAGAACGCTAAAGTTGATTGTCAAACTTGGCGAATGCAGCCTAAACCGAACGGCAGGCAACTGTAATCTTTTGTCCAAAGCCACAATAGGGAAACGACCCGTCGCGCTGTCGAGAACCAGTGTCTCTGCTACCTGCAAGCCTTAGAAAGTGAAAGCGTTCGTGGAAACAGGGGGGGTTTGTTTACTCCAGTCAGCTGGCCTGGCGAAGTTAACCAGTAGAAATGTTATGAATGTCTCTGTTGTCTTGGAAAACATTCAATAAAATAGTATCTATTTTATATTAAATAAATGGAAAAAGATACCAGTCTGGGAAATTATTTCAACATAGGTTGTTAAAAAAAGGAGGCTGTAATAAAATTTTGTAATTAATTACAAGCATTAGGATTTAAAATGGTAGTATTTAAAATGCTAGTTCATGTCATGTATTGATTTTACAAATATAACTGTTAGGATACTTTTGTGATGAAAAAGTGAATTAATAAGTAATTATAAGAATAATTGTTAAAAAAATTATAGATAATAAATAATTTTGCATATTATAGTAACAAAATTATGTAATTTTATTTTAATTGAATATTTTTTATAAAAAAAGGGCAATCTAAGAAAGATTTAAATTAGTTGTATAGAGAATGATATATGTCACATGCTACTCATAAGATATGTAATATGTAGTTATAAGACATGCTGGATTGTCTCGCGGGTTCACTGAGGAATCAAGTAGGGCACAAGAGTAATTCGTGAAGTACAAAGCTATCACATGTTGTATTAAAATAGGGAACTGAAGATGGGTATATCTTAAGAAGTTTGATAATGTAACTATTAACAAAGATCACAAACAGTTAGAGAATATTAGAACGAACTAATCTCACTCACAAGGAACATTAACCTAATGACCAGAAATAAGTGAAGTTATAGTGAAAAACTGAATTGAAAATTATCCCATAGAATAATTTTCAATTGCACGGGTGATGGGGTAGTTGTAATGAATTAAAAGGTACAGTGCCATTAGGCACTAAGGGATCCCACGGTGTGTGTGAATATTGCCGGTGCGTCGTGTCAACGAACAGAAACGTGACGGAACTAAAGCGTCCAGATTTACACGCACCTTGGGGGGTGCTGACAACGGCCTACTGAACGTGGACATAAAGCGGATTTATAACCCCCATAAATAACTGAGACCTGCTTTCTATTTTCGCACGTTTCGGAAACTTCCCGCCGAAAACTGGCGCAGACTAGCAAAAATAAACCTTAGTGACGTTTCCTAGTAAATGAGTGCTTTATGAGAGTAGGGGAAGACGATCCAGCCAATAGAGAAGCCGCCTCAATTTATTGCCGTGTTGGTGTTTTTTTCTTGTCTGTTCTGGGGCCAATGTGACGCTGTTCCTTTGGCGCGGATTGCGGTGATTCGCCAAGAGCCGGACCCGACATCACATTACGACAAGTACAGAGTCCTTGCTCGGAGGAGAAGGACGGACGACGAGACACTCTGGTGCAGATCTTCATCTAGTACGGCCGAAGTGATTCTCGCGGAGGACGAGTCGGCAGCTCGGGACGCTGCCATCACGCGGTGCGTTCGAGGAAGCTGAAAGACCGCATGTGGCGCTGGTCTTACCTGGTCGCTGACCTGGGCTGTGAACAATGGTAAAAGCTACGGCCCGGACGGAAGCTCATGCAATCGTTCCACCCAGTAATGACCCTGAGATTTTGCAATGACCCTGAGATTTTGCTCTAACTGTTTGACATTCAATGATATGTAATTGTTAACCTCAGAATAAAAACAAACTTCGTGTTTGACTAATTTCACAGTAATAAATTGTACACCCAATTTTCAATTTTCCTATTCATTATAATAATATTTCATGTGATTAGCTGAAGATTAAGTATGATTTTTGATATTCAAAATTGATAATTTTGCTAATGATAAAACAGTATGACCCAAAAGTAAACGTCCGCAAGGTAGACGTTACAAATTTTGGCGATTAAATTCTATTGATTCTGAAGGAGTTAATATCAACCATAGGTTTGAAAGATGAAGTGTACGATGTCATGTGAAGACAGGTTTGTCTTAGTACACTGTAGGTGAGAGGTGATGATCGGTAATAGGTCAGTCAACAATGGAAATACGGCTGTTCCTATGAAGTGACGGGTCCTATAGTAGGTTGCCCTAGGGAAAGTAAAATAAACCCGTGGATAGAATTGAGAGGTAGGACAGTGTTACAACAAACAATCTCTTTAGCTGACATAGTATCATAGCCGAAATTACTAGAAAAAGAGTAGTAAAGTCTTAAAGAATATGTTTCTTCCGAAAAAAAAAATTCACAGTTTAATTTAATTTTTCTCTTCTTGCATCAGCTATCTTAATTAATTAGGGATCGAGATATTAAAGTAAATCACCAAGACTGTAACTAAAACTGTTTTGATAATTCGTATGCATTAAACTTGTATGAGTACGGTGACCTACAAGGAAAAGTGTCAGTCAGTAAATGCGAGTGGCGGGAGAAACCGCACGTAAGCAAATAGTACTCCAGCGTGGAATGTAAACAAGCGCGAAATGTAAAGCTCAGTACACTGTAACAGCTAATGACCTGGAGATAATAAGCCAGCGCAATAGGAAAAAAAACAGAAGCTATAGGGAAGCGAAGATTTAATGTAAGAATGTAATGATAATACGGGGACGAAAGAAGACCACTATGTTGGAATGACTAGCTAGCAAGGGACCAAACAGATAAAATAACAAAAAAAAAAAAAAAAAATAGGAAACTTAGAGGAAAATTCTGTTATGTTACTAGGTAGAAAACAAATCAGCTCTCATGTGTGATTTTATTTCTGTAGTTCATTTCGTTATTTTTGTAAATCTAACAATCTTTTTTACTTTAGCTATACCATTTCATTTCAGTAACTTGCCAATTGCAGAGCTAGTAATTTATGAAAACTTGGAAGTAATTTTAAAATGGAAACAAAGTATTCTTGGTTAATACAAATTCATTTCAGAGAAATTTTATTGCAATTTTTCTATCCAACGGCACTAAACTTTATTCGGTTGCAAAATAGTGGTATATCATTTCCAATTTGTGCTGATATTAATCATATTCATTTTGTCTTGAAATTTGCTAACAATGGACAGCATTCCATGCTTACAAGAAATCTATCAAAAATCGTATAAAAAATACAAGAACTTGTTACTGCTTGGAAATTACGATTTTACAGCTTGATAACGAACGAGCACGGTGCCGTCAACCTCAACAGATGCCTGTGTAACCCAACACTGCATCGTCAGCAGCTGAGAGCGCATCCAGTGACTGGACCTGTGCCGACACGAACTTATAATGAATGAGTACAATGCATTTCAATTAATCTTTCTTTTATCATCAGAGTCCATTCATTTTCAAGGAATATTTCATTCATTTATTCACATGTTATTTTTATTTTCTAATGGTGGATATATTTTAATTCAGAATTTTTCATATCTTTGTGGAATTACCCTATTATGCAACTGGAGATTTAAGTGTGTTGGTACGCGTCAATAAGACTGTGTGAGAGAGTAAATTCTTAAGAGGATTTTGAGTTGGTTAAGTGTTACAAGTATTAATTGCATTGTTACAACAGATTATCCAAGGGATCACACTAAAAATAACTACTTATCGACAAACTGAAGTAATTGTTAAATTCATGTTTCAATCAAAGAGCTTTAACTTTAATGAGCGGATTATTCAAGATTTCGTTCTATTCTATTACGTTTAGTTTCAGTTCCTATATAAGTAAATTTGGAAAATGACTTAGTACATCATTTGTTAAAAAGTTCTTATAAGTATTGTAACTTCACTCAGTCATATCATTCATAGATTATTTCATCAACCAGAAACGCTGTTACCTTATGTTTCATGTCATATGCAAACACAAAAATTTATCAGATATTTATTGGAAATGAACCGATAGCAAATTCATAATCATTTTATATTTTCTTTTCTGAGAACTCATTTTGATTTAAATTGTAGTCAAAGTTCAGATACAAATATCTAATGATTCTGTTTAACTGCAGGTTTGGAACGACCAGCACAAGCAAGAATTTTGAATTTCATTTACAATTTAATTTTGTTGCAGAAACTTTGTAAACCGGGAAAGTGGAATCCACACTTACACTGGCTATGAGTATTATTTAACAACATAGTTTCAGTTTTATTTTGATAATTTTGGAGATTCTTATTTTTACTGCAAAGAAGGGTTATTTTATTCAGATTCATATGTAAAGTCCTGAAATTTGAAGATACGGGACGTATCTTTCTCGAAGAGGGGAGGTAATGTAATGGTCGTTTTGGGCTTTATTATTAAGTAAGAATGATTTTATAAATGTTGGAGACATTGGCGAAGTTAGAGTCAAGAGTTGCAGGCACGCAGCGCAGACGCAAGCAAAGTCGTTGCCCCGCTCAGAAATGCTGAATAGCATGTCAGCAATACCTTCTTGTGACGCAAAGCAGAGCCGAAGTGGGCCCTGTACAACCAATAAATCATTCTATTCATTACCAGTGAGCTTAGGAGCAACATCGGGTAGCGAACCGCTAGCTTAAAGCTTAGCCGCCCTTCCTCGGACGTCGTAACGATCTTAAGTTCCATCCAGTATTAATAGACTGACTTTCACTTAATACCTTCTACGATCAGACTAGCGATCCAGTAGAACAAGTGTGGACTCTACTTCTTGGTATCATCGTCAAATGTACTATAGGCAGCTTGATTCCATTAAACCGTTTATCCACACTTTGTGTTGATCATTTGAGTATGTGGTATTCCAATAGTAAAAGGGTCGTGACCTTCACGTGGTGTCAGACAATCCTGATTGAATCAATTAGTTAGCTTGCAAGAAGTCAAGGTGGTATCCGGCAGAAGATAAGAAGAGGAGATAAACGCTGAGGTCAGTCACATGTAAAGCCACATTCCCAATTAATGGTCAGAACGCCCAACGCAGTCACCTAACCACAAGGCCAGCCCATTACACTATGAAATCTCTTTTCTTCAGCATGCAATTCTATAAAACGATCGCTGCACCTGCCGTGCTGTATGGAAGTGAATCTTTAATAACTAAAGAAAGAGATAAAAGTAAAGCCATTTGTTTTAATGTTAATCTGCATTGGAAGAGTGTGAAAAGAAATGGGATTTTTAGGACTGGAAGATTAAGTTACTTATTGCAATGTGGCATGGAGGTATGACATTAAGCTTATGAATTAGGTAATGTCGGTGCGAGGAACATCAACAACAACTTCGCACTTCATTGTGAGCTTAGGCTGGAAAGCACAGACGCGCTTTAGGGAACACGCATGGGCTCATAAGCTTGTTCACAGGGATGAGCTGCGCGAGCAGTAATGTGTTAGTAGTGGGGGTGGCTTTAATTTAGCCAGGCGTGCCGCAGGTGTATTACCAGCCTACAGGGCGCGTGAAAGGAACGACGGAGCAGTAAATTCTCCTAATCGCAGCCAGATGAAAGTCGACTGCTGCGAGATAACGAGTTGTAAATTACTGAAATATTTACGACCTGCAGCATCCGCCCTACGACTGTAGAGCTATAGGGAATGAGGCTTGATACAGATACTTTGCTCGACGTGGATCCGCTGCACAATCTGAACATGGAGAGAGGTGGAATGAAGTGTCTTCGGATTAAATTCTGATTCATTTTCCGAACTGTCAAGTTCTGGTGCTTCGCTCTCAATCAATGCGTGGGTTTATACCATCTTAAAAGCAGTGTATGTTATTGACTATCCGAAACATAGCCTAAATGATGAAATAAATTTCAGTAAACAATTTATTAACGAAATTTCTAAACAATAAATACGAGACGCATTCTTGCCAAAAAAAAGCGTTTCTCTCTTGACATTCTAAACTTGTGTTTCTGAAACTGTGATCCGGAGATAGATTATTAATTTACATACCGTATTCGTACTGTATAATGCTAGAAGCGAGTATAAACTATAAGTCTTACTTTATAAAAGGTATGAATATTTTAATGATCAAGAAAAAATCTGGTATTTCCAGGATGAAAATACGACAGCGTTGTTCCTACGTTAATCTATTAATTTCCAGTTGTATTCTAAAAGAGCGCTGTTCGTAAATGACCATTTTCCGAAGTCTTGTAACGTGTGTGTGGGACGTGGTGGGGTTGGTGACATGAGAGTGGTGAAATAAACAACAACGAAATGTGTCGGGTTTGGTTTCTTTTACTAAATTTTGCGCATGTGGGTCGGTGATATAGTGTAACATCCATTCTGCGGTAACGTTATTATTTATCTGGTTACTAAATATTAGAGTATGGTCAATATGTAATTAACGTTTAATAGTTCACTTGCATAACTGCGATTCAAAACATACTTTGAGATTCACTATTTTTTAATGGAGTCAATAATAAAGATTTAGGTAAAAAATTAGGTCCATATAAGTTAGTTGTCAGCAGCATTATTTTTGATAATTTACTTGTCCTCGGGTTGATAAAGGTTGTGGAACGCTATTCTAAACAATCTATCTCAACTGCATCACACTAATGCGTCTGCCACTACGTTGCCTGACCAACTGATACTGACTCTTCCTAAGTAAGAATTCCTACTTTCTTTCGAGCGGAAGCGGGCCACCGATCCAGCTGATCACGCCTCTTTGCAATTTCATCCTGTTTCACCATATAGCTGAGTAGCTCTGGCACTGACATATTTCTTCTTACATCAAATAGTCAAAATACACCACTCGTGACCTCAGATACAAAATTATGCGTAGATTCTAGACATATATATCTACGTCACAACCAGGTAATGCAAATCTAATATAGTAGAACGTTCTCCTGTTGTCACTCTCTTTACTCATTAATTTACTATTATAATACACGTTAAAATTTCATACCTTGAATTAATTATGCGTCAATCCAGTAGCCAACCAAGCCACTTTCAATAGTTTAGAACCGAAAGCCAAAGGCTAATGAGGCTTATTAAATTTCGAGGTTATTATTATTTGAGCCATGACGATAGCAAAATCTGGGCAGCTGTCGGCCACAGGATTATTATGATTGTACGTTCTGGAGACATTAAACCAATCATATTGGTTCTATAAGCTGAGTTTGGCTGATGAAAGAATGTAGAACGTTCTGGAGGACTAAAATCAATATTAATCGTTTACTTTGCTTCAACGACGTGATACATGAGGACCAATAGTAATGTATTAATCACTAATAACCTTAAAAATTAGCAAAAAAACAACAAAAAACAAAAAAACACTGAAACTGGTTTAGAGTAATCATAAAGTTCTCAAACAATAATTTAATCAAAGGAAATTTTGTTTTTAACACCGAAAAATTATGATAGTTCCGTAGGAGATGTAGGATGCAGTGTCTTTGTGGTACTAAGTATATTTTCAGAACAAGAAAAACGTAATACCCATTTAAACATGTTTCTCGACCGATTGTTCTAAAAGCCGCACAGAGCCCTTTAAACGTTGTATCCTGGAGACCGGTAAGCGATGTTTGGCTGCCTACAAAAGGGTTTCCACTAGCCACGCGCTATGTCTCTGTCGTGGGTTAATCTAAGAGACTGTAATTCTACAGAGTAAAGGAGACCTGCAGCTTAAAGTGGAGTGCCAACCAGAAGCGGAATTCTTCCGGACAGCTGCCACATAACGATGGAAATAGCTGCCTCAGGGGTGATGCGCCGTTCTCTAATAACTTTCACTTGATTGAAAGACAAAATAATACTAGAAAAATGGCCATACTTTTACAGAAAACAGAAATTGGTTCCTTGATGTAGTTGAGAGTAGAATATCGATTAAGGAATTTAAATCCACCACACATTTATTCAGTGCAAATATGGATGAATATAACATTCACCTAGTTTTCTTGAAACCATTGGAAATACCAAAATACATCACAAACATATCACCGCGTTATGTGACGGTATGAAATTCCACTGACCGATAATTTTATTTTATGGTCCATTGAGACTGAAGTGCTACAGTTTCATGATGAGTGGGGGCACAGAATGGTAAGGAATTCGTACATGAGCTCTTAAGACCCATTCCTATATCATTGCTTGAGGGTTTTCTGGATTCATTGAAAACGAGTGTAGTGAAACCCAATTTTCCCGAATGTTATTGCCGAACTTTAACCATTCAATCGCCGACTAGGCTCCGTAGATCAATGATAACAAGCGTCCAGCCAGGAACAGGCTACTCTTTTTTTAAAACTATAAACATAATTCGAATTAAGTTATGAGGAAATATCATACATTTTGGCTCTCCATAGTAACTGGCCAAAATTTATTACAACCTTTAACTAACATCTAATAACAGTTACACATCAATAGAGTAACTTCAATGCTGTTCTTAGTACTAAACATTTCAGTCAATCTGCTTCTGAGTCAGTTGCTGTGTTAAGTTGCACTAAACTTCCCTAACAGAGACAAATTGTGTAGATCCTATCAGTGAGAAAACAAACGTGTCATTTTTCGCAACAATAAATATGGTGGAAAGAAACCTACATCTGACTCAAAATGCTAAAACCATTGTGCATGTAGAATTTAATATGCGGCGCGTTTCGCGGGGATAGTGCAGAGATGTGTCAAACATTATATAGATCCAGATCTGAAGACAGTGCTGATAAGAGCCATAAAAATGCCATGTTACGATCCAAGTAATTTTTCTTTCTTTAGGAGATATTATTGTAATAGTTGTAACATTTTGCGGGGTAATAGGTTATCAATGGAGTACAACTTTGCAGAGAAGATTTTGTTCGTTGACTATTGCACGATTGATATTGGAGTAACGTTTGACTTCACCAAGAAACGTAAGTTTCGTTCGCGTCATACCTAGTGGGTCTATCTATTGATCCAGTTCTCTTCATTTTCCGAATTTTACACGTGATAACGCTGTGGATTACATTGATCGTGAATCTATGCTACTTTTCTTCCATTTCTTGACTGTACAGTAATGTGTATTTACACCCAAAATAATCGTATCGTCTTGTACTTGTGTCACACGAATTTGCTACTCAAACAGGGCTTTGGTTCTTATTCGTTGAAATGCGTTGATACGAATACACCTTGAAATCTAAACGGACCCACGAAAATGAGTAAGGTCTTATCACTTACTATCACCATCCTCCTGGACTTCGTCATCTGCCAGCTACTTTCTTTCGCAAACATTTTGCCCATAGATTCGCCCCTGAAACTTTTGCACTAGTAAACTTGAGCAGAACTTTGGTTTCTGAGACACCTGCTACTGCTGTGAGTTAAGCGTTCTCCAGATAGTCGCACTTTTTCAGTGACATCAAGTTCTCAGACCTCACATCTTAGCAAAGAGATTTTATTCTAAGTTTTCGTAATCGCTACTGTGTTCATCTGAACAAAAAAGAAATGAAATGTGTGATTTGGGTTGAACAGTAGGAATGGAAAAATCGTAATTCACATGCAGTAGCTCCGATATATATATAAAAATTAATATTATTCACAGTTAATTTTACTCAGTTTCAGTCACCAGTACGGAATATGTTTGCAGAGTTACTTTACTTCAGTATCAGAACTGATTTTAGATCAGGGGCTCTCAAATTTTTTCTCTTGCACCAATGAAATGTGTAATAAATCGCGAACTTCCGAACAATTAATATTATGATAGGATAGAAACAGTCTGTTTCCCTGAATGGCAAAAAAAAAAAAATTTGAGAAGTAATTTTCTGCTAGCGTAATAAAATCTTTGGTACCAGTAGTAGTACGCGTAAAGCTTTTAGTTGATGGTCGACATTATGCATAGGAAACAAAGACGATCTGCTACATGGAGGGCGTTGACTGACCGCCTTTAAGCAGTTTCGCTTCTCGAGACCACAGTCATTAGCTGATAGAAGGGGCTAAAAGCATCAATGGATCAAGCCGGGCCTCTCAATCGCTATCTGATGAGCGGCTTTGTTCCCTTTTCTGGTGCCAAAGGCGGAAGTGTTAGCGAAGACGAGAAATATGGCCACACGCGAATGGGAACTAGCGAAGGGTAAAGATAAATCCAGTTCTCTCGCTCCGTCTGTAGGCTGAACCAGCGATGTTACGAATCCTTCTGTCAGTGTATCGTCGACTGAATTACTCTGCTGGTGTAATAGCCACTTACGGTGTATATTCACTTTATAGGCAGTAGATCTTTCAATAAAATCATAATACAACCACACGAAATTGTGTTATTAACGGATTAACTAGATGAAACTTTGATTTATCACTCACTATTTTATTTCTAATGGTGATTCGGAACAAGAAATACAAAGACCAAGGTGATTTAACAATAATAATAAACTTTACCTAGCTGTAATATTTCGTTTGTTTTATTTTAATCTTCCGCTATATTACATTTCTGAATGCTACATTTTTCGTCAACCAGACGATGAACGTTGTTCTATCTACAATTAGAGCAGGAAGAAGAAACGCATTAAACATATCACGTTCCGTTAAAAAATTAACTAAAAATAAATCTACACTTTAATTTGAAATACAATTCTTAAACTTCAGTGGTTTCATTACAACATGACTGAGAGACGCAGCTTGGTAGATGAAAGACCATAAAGTGTTCAACGAGGAAATAGCGTAGCATGGAAAAGAAATTACCGTGTAGTTAGGCTATGGTCGATTTCCTTACCGTTTCTGTCTCCCAGTCCTTTCCAGTCTCTAATGCTCTCAACGTCGTTGGGGCTAAAGCGAAAAAAAAGCAGCGTTAACGGTTTGTCAAGTATGATAACAAGGTTGAGAAGAAGATTCGTCTGATATGATTGTATTCACTCAGAATCTTTATTTGTAGACCAGGTGCTTTCAATGAATTGTCTTGTAACTTGACAGGTCGTTGATAGATGATTCCATGTCATCGAAGTAAGCACCTTTATGCCGAATCTTTTTAACAGCACATGCTGTTATGCTGACTTGTTTTTTCGTAGCAGAGAGAGCCACTGATGTACTCAAAAGGTATTACCTTATTGAAAGTGAGGTGCATCTGTAAACTTGCTGAAGAAAATGACTAAGAATTAACACTGTGAAAACGTCTTTCCTTGTATTTAATATATCTATTCCGGAATTGATTCTTATTCAGTTTAATTTACTATATTCTTAGTATATAGATCCGTATTTACATCTGTTGTTATTATTAACTGCGATTGAACTTATGGAATTTATCTCACACGTTTAATTTTACAATTACACGAAATTTTACTTTCATTATTTGATGTAAATTTTTCGTCAACTCCTACCATAGTTTATGTCAGATCGATAGTTCACTACCTACACATAAGACTTTCCCACTGTCGTATACCTGAAATCAAGTGGTAATTTGTGGATATGGTTATGTCTCGGCTTTCGAATTCTTTTGCCAATATCACTCAAAGCTTCACTACCGACCATGTATGTCTAACACAACCCCAGCTTCCTGCCTTCCAGTACCCCAACTCTTTTACCGAATCAGCTACTCGTTGTTTAACTTTAAGATTGCAAACAAAACATGATGCTAACCTTAGCACCGATGCAATTTCTTTTCATATGAATTTAATCTCCTATGTTCTGACTTTGATCTTAAGTATTTCACTTTGCTTTTGAATTCCAATTTTTACGTTATAATTATCGAGTTGTTTAAGTTCAATATCATCTGCCATGTATCCCTTACATTATATACTTAAGTTTCAGAATCATCGTTTATTCTTAAAACGTTCATGTGGTAACATATTTTTTCCACTGGCATTTATGGGTAAAATGTTAATTTGTGATTTAAATATTACTCCTACAGCTTGTTAACTAGTTGATATTTTTCATATAGCTTTCAAATCTAAGATCTCCTTTACATTTCTTAACTGGAAGTCCCCCAGGATTGTGCTTCTCTTCTAACATACGTATTATTCCAATAACAAATGAAATTATAATTTCCCTGATAGCTTCCATTTCTCGCTCACACATACACTGGGGGTTTAATTAGTACTCCCGCATACACACACGCTGAGTCAATTTGCGTAATCACAAACATTACATGAAATGATAATACGAGGCACAAATGGCAGGCGAATTTCGAACAGTTGCGGCAGGGAAATGACTAAATGAGAGCGCAGTGAAACCTTCTGAATCTCACATATGTTATCAATTTGTTTTTACTTTCATACCACTACCATACCACTACATCGTATCCGAACATACACTTTAGTAACTGCAGTTGCTTTACTATAAATAGAAGTCACTTTTTCTGCTTGCCGGATCAAATAGATAAAAGTATCTCCTACTACAATCATATAATGAATAATTCCAGTTCACTATATTCTTCTTCCAGGTACTTTGTAATTAATGTGGTGAAAAATTAATGTTTAGGTGTTATCTTGTCCGGATTGAACTGCGTCAATTTATCGAATCCTAACGTTTCAGCCATCATCCTGTGGCCTTCTTCAGTAAGGCTGAGTACCTACTTACTTATGGCTTTACGCCTCGTCGACGTCGAGATCATTAGGGGTGGGATTGAGGACAAGGAACGGGTAGGAATTTGATCATGGAATTTGAAGGAAGCATCCCGGCAATCACCTGGAGTTATTTGGAAAAACCGTGGATCTAAATGCCCGGACGGGGATTTGAACCCACGACATCCCGAATGCGAGGCCAGAGTGTTACCGCTCACCCAACATGCTCGGTGTCAACGGCTCAAAACCCAAAACATGAATAACAATAAAATAATTGATGTGAAGAAAAAAAAAGCGTAACTAAAACCGAAAAGAAATTGTGATGAATCCAAGATTAACTTTGCAGTTAGATCATTTATAAACCGCAATGAAGTCTTCATGAGTGTACCGCTAGATTGTGTTATTAAAGCATGATATTTCGACGACTAGCTCCACCGTCTTCCTCAGGTTTGAAATCAACAGACCATTACAGATGATTTGACTCCTGACGTAGACGGCTGAGCTAGCCTTCGAAATATCTTGCTTTAACAACACAATCCGACAGTGCACCTATCAAGGCTTCATTGCAATCATACGCCGGAAAAGTCTCCGTTTATTACCTTCTTATTGTAAATTAATGCTCTAGACGTTGATATCACAAGACATTTGGAGCCATAATTAGGAACTTTAAGAAGTATTATTTAATTAGGATAAGGATAGGATTAAGTAATTCCAATTAGTTAGCGAGAGTGAGGCAGAAAGATTTTTTATTCTAAGATTTTCAAATGGCTACAGATTACTGTCATGGCAGCTAACCCATGCTGGAGAAGTTTGGGCACCCTGCTTCCGCCCAGAGTTTGGCGGGGATACAATGGTACAGTAGCCACCCCACAAACACACAAAGTTACCAATTGGGTTGGGGTAGTATCGGTGGAACTCTGCGTTCCCTCACATTTGGCAGAGATGGTCCTCTCGCCAAAGCGAAAGTAACAATTCAATGTTTGTAGTACTCCCCCCAGAAGAAGATCAGCAAACCCGAATCCCGTTAGGTGCGGATTATATAAGGCCTCACAATGGGACCAGGGGCCCTCAGTTTTGTAAAGTGCTACGTGGTGGTAGTTCGTGATGTCGCTCCACGAGGGTTCATGATGTAAGCCCATATTATGTTCTGTTTCTCTCTCTCTGTGTATCTGCCACACATCACTCTCGCTCACAGTTTGTAAAGTAAATTAAGTATATGAAGAAAGAAGTTGTAATTGTCTTATCAAGACGTTGAATAGTGGATTCAATACATGTGTTGGAACAGAAAACCTATAGTGTGTCAGAGTGTACAATTTATCAGAATATAACTCAAATCATTGTGGTGCATCTTACGAAATCTTATTTTTCTTTGTAATTGTTCCACCTCCATTACCTGGATTAAATGATGGAATGAATGCAGTCAATCCTCGGCAAAGAGGTCCGATACTAAATAATCAATAAATTAGCCGGAAACTAATTAGAAGGAGGGATGGGAAAGTTACAATGTGAAATAACTTGGAATAACATAACATCTAACTATATTCGATCTGTTTTTCTCTAAATTGTTATTTTTTCAAATGTTTGTTCGAATATCACCGTCATCATTGTCAATTACTTGACGTGTTAGACCACCTGCCCCTATTCAAAGTTCAATTTTTTCTTCTTTCACATCCGTATCTTCTTTTTAATTTTTTGACATGAATAATTTCTGACCTGGAGGACTAGAAATCACGACTACTGAACGGAGCATTAAGACTTAAAAGTGTTCTACAGAGAAAGATTGAATGGCTCAAGTATATTTTGTTGTTAATGGAAAATCTTAACTCCAAATCCAAAACAATTGACAAGTTATTAATGATTACACTATTAGGTAAATATTAACTGGTATTAAAATTTCTTTTGCGTTTCCAAGTCTCCCATCACTTTTAATTTAATTGCGTTCTGGTATACCTTACAATTTCTATGTGCAATATTCTGCTTTCTTATGCGCAGTTAGTTGACAAAGAAAAATAGAGAAAACTTGTTTCATGTTTATGGAAATTAGTTTCATGTAAACAAGAGAAAAAGATGTTAAAAATTCTATATCCGTAACATCTAATATGCCTATCTGCCAAGTGAAACAAGACTGAAAAATTGAATGCTTGTTTATCAGCTATTTATTTATTTTTATATATCTGAAAATTACAGTTATTATTCATACACTTAGATTCTATATTCTACTGAATAATAAATTAAATGCACAAAGCAGTATTTCAAAGAGCTACGAAGAGTATATAAAATGAGTTGGAGGAAGAGGTGCGGCATTTACCCAGGAAGAAATGGAGAAAGGAACTTGGGACTCAGAACTTAGGCATTAACATTTTTTCTTGTTTGGTACGGCACAAAAATACATGCAACATTACAAGGAGGGCCTGCTGTAGTCGTCTGTCGCAATTACCGCAGAAAAAATTCAACTTTAAGTATCAAACAAAACTTAGATCGTTGGCACTGGAAATGGGCTGAAACAAAGAAAGCTTTGGAATTTGTCACGCTAAAGATAGTCTGACCATAATTATTGCATTCCAAGCTCAGTTGTGATGGCAGGTATTTCTTCTTACGTAAACGAACCACGGACTGATATAAGACACCGGCGGAAGTGCTAAATACGATATCGTATGTAGGAAAGGAACTCGAGAGGTACTATGCGCGTAAAATTAAACAGGGAGAGAGCTAAATTGCAATTAAATAATTAACGATGAAAGTAATTACGCGTTTAGCTCCATTAATTTAGCAGCTGACCGTCAAAATTAAAATTAAACAAGAGCCAAGTTTACTTTAAACTGCCGTTTCATAACACTGTGACTACGTGATACTTTAATTTCCTCTGTAAAAGTAATCACTTTTAATAGAGCGTGCATTAAAGCACTTAAGGTATTCCCTGTGAGGGGCGAGATTATACATTAATAAGCATAAAGATTCATATCACACATATTATGTAATGAAATAATCGTCGTAATTCAACCACAAAATAGACATTATTCTTTATGCTTTTTTATGCCAATATTTCCACTAGGAGTATTCAACAAACGTGTTTTGCTGTTTGATTGAACTTGAATTGTAAACTAAAAAGGTATGATTTTCTATTAAGAAAAAAGGAGTCTAAATATAAACCATTCTTAACTCACAGAAATACTTTTTCATCAGTTTCACAGATTAATTAAAACTTTTTCTTTCTGCTGTGCGAAATAGGACAATGATATATGGCCTTCTTGTTGGCCACTTTCTATTCCAAACCTTTATATTAGAGACGGAACTAGATGCTTCCTGACACTATTGGTAATTCTCATATGATCTTGACTCCACCAATCAAGGCTGCTAGGTACTAAAAACTCGAGAAACGGATCATGACATATCGCACTTTAAAAAATATTAATGAATGCAGCTACTAAACTGGCTGTGTTAATTTTACCCCAAACAAATTCATTTAAAATTCCAGGAACTTCCGAAAAAAATTATAAAAATATGATTCTCGAGAAGATAACCACGGATTTTAGTATCTTGCAGGGTAGTTTAGCTGTGCTATCGTTACAGAAGCTACTTGGATTTCTGTAGTTTCGGAAACCATATTCACTGCCCTTATGCCACATTCACACAAGTCATATCTGATTTTCTTGCGTTCCTTGCAAAATTCTGTAAATACAGATACAAACGGCGACACAATTCTTAAGGCGGAAAGACTACAAGAAGAATGTATTTAGTTCTAACAGACTGGTAAACAAATTTTAATTTTCAAAAATAAATCTTAAAAAAAAAAGTTTTTCCTTATTTTACTTTCAAAAACAAATTGAGACTAAATTTGTAAAAAAAAATCATAGACTTGTATCGATCTAAACGCGATAGTATTTGGTGTTCTTCTTTCAATTGCATTATGTTACTTAACTCAACAATAAAAATCGAGTTTTATTTCTGTTGGAACGTAGTGTATGTTGTTAACTCTTGTGTATCATTGTATGTTCGATGATCTTAACAATCAGACTAGAAATAAGGATTAATTATTTTGTATTACACTGCTAAAGTTCTTTTGATCATTACATTGCTGACCATGAAGATATTAGTGAAACAGTCTACATCTACATCTACATATATACTCTGCAATTCACAAAATTGTGGGTGGCAGAGGGTGCTCAGCACCAAAGCTAATCTCTTTGCTGTGCATTCCAATCTCTAATGGTACGAGGGAAAAAAGAATTCATATAAGAATCAGTCCGGCACCTTATTTCTCTAATTTTATCTTTCCTGTCCTTCCGACTCAAATAGGTTGGTGGAAGAAGTATTTCACTACACTCATGACTGAAAGTTGGAGTACGCATGTTTTCCAATAAGTTTAAACGAAACGTGTGTCGTCTATCTACCAGAGACTCCCAACCTAATCTACTAATCAGTTCTGTGACGCTTTCATAAGGACTGTAGCAAGCGGTCACGAATCGAGCGGCTCTTCTCTGTAGTTTCTCTATACTTTCGATCAATCCCTTACGAAACGGGTCCCAAATGGCACAACAATAATCCAAATGTGGACGCACGAGAGATTTGTACGCTATCTCCTTTGTTTGTTCATTACAATTTTTCAAGATTCTACCTATGAATCGCAGCCTAGAATTTGCTCTACCTACTAAAGAATTAATGTGTATGTCCCACTTCATGTTCCTTTGTACTGTTACTCCCAAATATTTAATAGAATAGACCATATCAATAACTGTATTGTTTAACTCGTATTTCTGAACAATCGGATTCTTTTTGTTAGTTATGCTCATTGTCTTGCACTTTTTACAGTTTAGAGTAAGTTGCCACTCAGTGCACCAAGCCAAAATAACATCCAGATCGCGCTGAATTTCTAAGCAATCGGCCAAAGTTCTTACTTCCCTATAAATAACCGCATCATCAGCAAACAATCTAAAAAGGCTTTTCACTTTGTCTCCGAGATCGTTTATAAAAATTAAGAAAAGAAGTGGTCCTATTACACTTCCTTGAGGTACACCCGATGTAACATCTAGATTAGAAGAACTTTCTCCTTCAACGACAACATACTGCGACCGACCAGTTAGAAAATCCTTTATCCATTCACAAAGCTGATCCGATATACCGTAAGCTCGAAGCTTCGCTAAAAGGCGGTTGTGTGGCACAGAGTCAAAGGCTTTCTGGAAATCTAAAAAAATTGCATCTACTTGTGAACCTGTATCGATAACTTTCATTACCTCGATTGTAAAGAGGGCCAGCTGTGTTTCACATGATCTTTTCTTCCGAAATCCATGTTGATTTGTTGTAAGCAAATTATTATAATCTAGAAAATTCATAATGTTCGAGCATATAATATGCTCCATAACTCTACTACAAACAGATGTTATAGATATGGGACGATAGTTCCCAGGATCACTTCGATCACCTTTTTTAAAAATCGGAGTTACTTGCGCGATTTTCCAGTCTGAAGGTACTTTTCGCTCTTCTAATGATTTACTGAATATATCAGACAGAAATGGCCCGATTTCTGCAGCATACTCTGAAAATACTCTTACTGGAATTCCATCCGGGCCCGGTGCTTTCCCCCACTTCAGGAGCTCTAATTGCTTAACGATACCTGCAGTATCTATTCGTAATGATTCCATCACCGATTCGCCACGGCGTGGGAAAACGGGAATACTATCCTTATGTTCATTTGTAAATGAATTTTTGAATACAGTATTTAGTACGTTAGCTTTATCGCGGCTTTCATTAACCTCGGAACCTTCACGAATTAGTGCTGGAATATTGCTGTTGGTACATTTAACTTTTCGTACATACGACCAAAATTTCTTTGGGTTTTCTGTGAGACTCTTAGAGAGAGAGTTGGAGTGAAAATCGTTAAAGGCCTCGCGCATTACATTCTTAATACGTCCTCTTAAATCAGCTAAGGTTTCTAAATCGCTGCGACACCCCTTCCTTCTTGAGCGTGCGTGTATTTTCCTTTGTTTTTTGAGTAATCTTTTGACTTCGCATGTGTACCACGGTGGATCATCCTCTCCCTTTATTGTCCGCTTTGGTATATGTATTTCCATGCCTTCCCTGACTATATGTATAAAACGATGCCACATCTCTTCAACGGTGTCCTTTGTTGACTTGAAGTTATGGTATTTATTCCTCAGGTAGGTTCTAAAACACTCCTTTGAGGCCTTATTGAATTTGTATACAATCCGCCCTTTTTTCCTTTTTCGCTCGGTCATTAATTTGACAGTCGCAATTACCGCTTTGTGATCGCTTATTCCTGTGGTCGTTGAAATGTCGGTGAATAATTCTGGCCTGTTGGTAACCAGCAAGTCTAAAATGTTTTCGCTACCGTTATGACACCGCGTAGGTTCATTAACTAGCTGCTCGAGATGATTATCTGACAACAAATCGAGAATTACTTCAGAAGCTACCTTATCCCTGCTACCTGTGATGTGAACGTAATTACGCCAGTCAATATAAGGCAGATTGAAGTCGCCTCCTAGAATCATAGCATGATCTTTAAAACGGCTAGCTATACTATTTACATTATTTCTTAACTCCTCGACGATAGCTATATCCGAATCAGGTGGACGGTAGAAGGCACCTATGATGAGTTTTGACCCAGCAACGTTGAGTTTAATCCATATGATTTCACAGTTCGTATCGACGTCTATTTCATTACATGGGAGAAATTTACTCACAGCTATAAATACCCCACCTCCATGAGAATGTAATCTGTCTTTACGAAAAACGTTCATGCTATCTTTAAAAGTTTCGGCGGAACTTATTTCTGGTTTCAACCAACTTTCTGTGTCGATAACGATATCCGCTTCTGTACTACAAATAACGCTTTCAAGTTCCGGTTGTTTGTTACAAACGCTTCTACACTTAATTACGAGAACTTTTAACTGACGAGATTCTTTTACGTTGCTCCTACATTCCGGTGTTGTATCTGATTGGGTTGCCCGTAACTGAATTTCGTGTTTCGGGTCTTCCTCCCTCAGCCTAAAAAACCACCCAGTGCATTCAATCAATTTTGACCGTGCGTCTGGTGAAAAGTAATTACGTATCTGATAAATATATAATCATTCCATCAAAATAGTTTTCGTTAAATTATTCTTTATTCTGCAACTTTAGATAGAATCCTCTTCTTTGTTCAATAGTCGACTAACAGCATAAAAATTAGCGTCGTTTTTATATATATATATATATATATATTAGAATTTCATCTATTTGACATTTTGCCATGTGGATAGGCATAATTTATCGCCGTGTATTCAGTTTGTAACGCCAGTAAACGGAAATGAATTACGACCGAGAAGTATGAAAGGCTGCTACAAAGAAGTTTGAGAGCTCTTACAGGAAGAGAAACGACTTTGCTGGCGTAAACAGAAACTCATTCCGATAACTTCACAGCCAAAACAAAAACGGACAGTGACGAAACGTTTCCAGCAGAAGTTTCAGGTCAGTGAGTGGAACCAAAGACGCACTCTACGATCAGCAGAAATCAACGGCACTTCTATTTTACACCTTATTAATCGGTTTTCAGTTTTTGCACCACAATTTTTGTTGTCATGTGTATTTTTGATACTTTAACACTAGCAGTCGGATTTCACCTATGGCTAGCACGTTATGACATTTCAACAAAAATAATTTTTCCTCTTTTATGTTTATACAAAAAAATGTATTTACACAACTGTTCATTTATAAATTAATTGAAAAGTGGTAGTCAGTTTGTATACATTTTAGGAGTTAACACATTGATAAGACGGAACCAGTATTACGTGCCATAACATTATGAACCATCAAAATAATTACAGCTAAGGGTGAAGTCGACAAAGCAGGAAACTAAAACAATATAAATAAAGCTAGAGAATGGATGGCGCGAAATTAATTTATTTGCTATCAGGAGGACAGCTCAAGGATACAATAATACGAAAAAGCAAAGACAGAATACACGAAGCTGGTAATTGAGTACATAGATTATAATGGACATGTCGAATGAAGAGACTGGTTGAGGTTAAGAGGTGAACGACAAATAAACCAAACCAGTTGAGGTAACAACTTAAATCTAATCTATTGACAGTATTCTTACGAGCCAATTACCAACGTTTTTATAGTTGGCGTATTTACTATTAACTGGGTATTAATTACTTTTTAAGTGATTAGAAAATTAAAATATTTTCAATCAGTTTGAAGCTAAGTTCATCCACGTATCTGCAAGTCAACTGTACTGATATTAAAAAGTGGTACCGATAAAATATCAATACTAGCGGAGTAACATAATCTGAATTTCGCATATGACTCTGAGGTATCTCAAATATTCTAAAATGTTGTGATAGACGAAGAAAGTTTTTACGAGTAAATCATACATGTGCAATTGCAGAAAGATCTAATTATGATCATATCAAAGCTCCAAAAAAAACTGAATATTCAGCGTGTCGGACCAATACAGCAGTTTAAATCTTCATTAGAGCACTATATTGGGGAACAGAATTTTCAAAGCATGGACGATTGCATTGATAGTCACCAATTTCTTTTATGCTTCATCTATTGGACTCATATAGACAACATAAAATACTCTTCCTATCAGTCCTTAGTGTTGTATAATTAAAAACTATGGGGATCACAGCAAGGAGCTGAATATAAGCGGTAGTGAGCAATTGTATATTAATACCAGAAGATGGCGACAGTTATAGTGATCGCCGAAATGTCGTGTGATAACACTTCCTTAACTCGGGTAGTTACCGGAGAGCATTTCATAATTCTCAACGCCTAGAAAAGATTCGTTCATATGTAATGTTACATTTCACGAAATCTATACAGATCAATTCCTGGAAGGTTCCCTCGCATTTTGGACGTGATAAAAAAGCTTCTCTATCAAAAATGCAATAAAATAACTGCTTTCGTTCGGGCACCGCAACACAGTATCTAGAAACGAAAATACACTAATCTCGCATCACCGCGCCTCACACACAATAATATGCATAATGTCGGAAGTTGTGAAGAAAGGTTCGCATACATCCAAAAAGTGAAAGGGCTCTGAAATTTTTAGAATAAAATTAAAAATTTTACTTTCGTGATGGAGTAGCAGAGTTCCCGGCGTTGCCCGGTATGATCCAGGTTGATCTGACAGCACAGTAAATACTGAAGTTCATAACAGAGCTCAGTTTTCAGAACTTGAATATCTTTTCGTGTCAATCGCTGCATTTTATATACGGACTATCTCGTACCCGCGACTTCGTACGCGTGGATTAAGAATTTTTTTCCAGGATTGAATATAGAAAGTTGTTGGTAACGAAATATTGGTTCCAAACAATATCGAGTCGGCATAATATGACAGGAAAGCTATCACTATATCACTCTACCGTCGAACCTGTCTCTTGAAGAGAATAAATTTCCAACATTTTTCTGTCACCATTCGATAAGGTCTCAAAATTTCGTGATTACAACTGTTAATCATACTGGAAAAATGTCCTGTGCACTTCATACAGATTTTCTTATCAAATTCCATCAATATCGATAAAGCCATTTAGTCGTCAAGACGTAACAAAAAGACAGAGACTTACTTCCGTATTTATAATATTATTACTGCGGTTCATACACACACTGACTGCGAACAATACCTGACGGATCACTATAACGTAAAAAAGTGCCCACCTACAGCATTGCAAGACTACCTATGATTTGCCTCGCATTGCACCCCTAACTTTGTGTGATCTACAGTTTAACAATCAATCCGAATAACCTACGGCCCAGGCGTGACTCTTACGATCAAAAACAATTTTTAAAAATCTTTGCTTCTCGGGAGATTTGAACCGGAGACCACGACCCCAACGTGTTCGTAAGCAAGCGCTTTAACCACTTAGCTGTCTGACCACTACACGGAAAAACTGTCCAGATACGACTATATCCAACGCGTCTGTCTATCGCCGTCCAATAATTTTTCGAAAGTATAAGACAAAATGTATTATTTATAAAGAAAATTTTTCAACCAAATGTAGACAGTATTTTTCTACTTGTTTCAAAGGATAAGTGTTCAAAGTTTCATCGAGGTGGGATGAAAACTGTTGATTTGTATGAAGATCAAACAAAGTCCAGTGCCCTCCCTACTGATTTTCTCGTCAAATTCCGTCAATATCGGTGTAGGCATTTAATTGTCAAAACGTCACATAAGACAGAGACTTACTTCCGCATTTATAGTATTCCTACTGCAGATCACACACAAACTGACTACGAATCACCCCTGATTGATCAATATAACGTAAAAAAAGTGTACATCTACCGTATTGCAAGACTACCTACGAATTGCCTCAGATTGCACCCGTAACTTTGTGATATCTACAGTTTAAAATTCAATCCGAATAACGTACGGTCCAGGCTTGACTCTTACGATGAAAAACATTTTTTAAAAATCTTAGCCTCCACGGAGATTTGAACCGGAGACCACGATGTTAGTAAGCAAAGCGCTTCAACCACTTTTTTTTTATTTTTTTTTTATTTTTTTTTATTTTTTTCAATTCGAATAACCGACGGCCCAGGCGTGACTCTTACGTTCAAAAACATTTTTTAAAAATATTAGCCTCCGCGGGGATTTGAACCCGAAACCATGACCCAAACATTAGTATGCAAACACATTAACCACTTTTTTTTTTTTTTAATTTTATTTTGGGCCTCCTTCCTCCCCTTCAGCCCTGCCTTTCGCTCGCCAGTGGTTGGCTCTTTGCCTGGCTCTAAACCTTTTTATAATAAAATTTGGGTTTCAATGTTCTCTTTTCCTTATTTGTATTTATTAGTGGTATTTTCCATCAGTTGGATGTTTTGTTTTTTTGAGGTTCTTTATGATTTGAATATTTGGTACAGTTAGGTTCCCCTCGTGCCTTTGATTCAAAAAGTCTCTCTTTGGGTCTAGGCGAGGTATATAAACAGTTTTATTTGGTTAAATTGTGATCATTGGAATGATTCTGTCATTATTATATCGAGCATCCGTGCGAAGTCTTTTTTATAATTTTGAGTTTGGATAATTTCGTAATATATAGTATTCATATATGCTATATATTCGTCGTAAGTACTCTTTTCCGTTTGTAGCATATAAGTTAGGGTATTGCCTAGTATCCATTGTACCGTGTTGTGTTTCGTTTCAGGATATCTCTTTTCTCAGGTTTCAGTATTTCCTGGATGCTCACGGTTAAAGGTGATGTTCTGTCAAGGAAGGCTATTCTTCTTCTTGCCCAATTCCATATTTTCTGGTTTTGGTTACACGTTATTCTGTGTATCAGGGTGTCAGTATTTCCGCAATTTCTGCATCTGTCATTCGGGGATAGATGTATTTCGTAAAGTCTTCTGTTGGTTGAGATTTTTTCATTTACGACGTCATACCACAAGGATTGTGTTTTAGTGTTTAGAGTTTTATTCGTTATATTTTTCCAGATGTTGCTCCAGTTGTATTGTGGATTTTTAATTTCGATTTTATTTCTGTGGTTAGTTGTGTTGATTATTTTGTAGATTTCTTTTGTTGTCTTGTTGTACAGGGTGCATCCTTTGGTTTTTGCATAAGTTGTTTCTAGGTGAAATTTTCTCATATGTGGTAAGTTGAACTTTATCGCGGCCATGTTGAAAGGTATTTCCTCAGTGACTGGTTTTGTTTCTTTAATCAAGTTATTTGTTGGGCCGTTTGGGTCATTTTCCGCTGTCGTTATGGTTCTTTTGAGGAATAATGCGCAGCATCTTTCGCGTACGCTTATCATTCCTATGCCTCCTTTTCCTAGGGGTAGAGTCATTGTTTTGAACGCTGTTTTGAAGATCTTACCCCTGCTTGCGAACCACCCGAGCAGATTCTGTATCCGATCTGCAATTGTGTCGGGTATCGGCAGTACTTGGGCGATGTAGACCATTTTACTCAATAAAGATACTTGTACGATTTTAGCCTTCTGTATTGCATCCAGATCTCTATCACAGTGCATGTTTATAACAGCCCTAATTTTTGGTAGTGTTATGAGTCAGTTTTTAGTTATTGTTTTCATAATGTTCTTTTGAAAAACAATGCCTAATGTCTTATGCTCTTCTACTTGCTCGTACCAGATGTCTGTTGGAGGTGGGATCTCTGCTCCACTTATTTGGAGCAGTGCTGTTTTCTTTGGGTTAAGTTTTGCGCCTGTTGCTTCCGTGAACGTTGTGATTATTTCCCACGTTTTTTGGATGTCCTCCGCTGAAGTTTCGGCTATACAAATGTCGTCTGCGTATCCTCTGCATGTAAATTTGTATCCGTTTAGATTAATGCCTGTTAAATTTTGGTGACATTTCTCAAGCAGGGGTTCCGTTGCCAGTGCGTACAGGATCATTGATAGCGGGCATCCTTGTCTTATCGATCTTTCTATCTTGACGGGCGCTGACAGGTGTCCGTTTATAAGAAGTTTTGAATGTGTGTTTGTAATTATTTTCTTTATTAATTCCACGAATGGGGAGCCAAATCCTTTATGTTCCATGATTTTTAAGAGGTAATTATGTTCAATTCGGTCAAAAGCTTTTTCAAAATCGAGGAATAGTAGAGCTGATGGCGTTTGTTTTTCTGCGTTTATGCTGATAATATCACGGTATTCGCACACAGTATTTAAGATGCTACGTCCGGGAATAGCACTGGTTTGATGAGGTCCTAAGATTTTCTCCATGAGGGGTTCCAGTCTAGTTTTGAGGATTCTCGTTAGTATTTTAAAGTCTGAATTTAACAAAGTTATTGGTCGTATTTCATTGATTTTTTTGATCTGGTTGCCTTTGGGTACTAGCACTATGATGCCCTCTGTGAAGGCGGTGGGAAGATTATCCTCTGTCCATAAGTCGTTTAGAATCTCTGTTAACTTATTTCTTAGCATGGGCCAGTAATGAATATAAAATTCTATGGGTAACCCATCCGGTCCTGGGGATTTCCCTCTTGCTGCTTTGTTTATCGATGTATGAATTTCATCCTGGTCAAAAATTCTTGTTAGAGTTGCTGATTCTTCCACACTTGCTGTGTTACTTGAGTTGGATATTAAATCGGAGATTGCCGCCGTACTAGTTGGAGTTGACTTAAAAATATTTTTATAATGCGTGGTAATTTCTTTAATTATATCTCTTCCGTCCTTGATGTTTTCACCATTTTCTTTAATTATATTGGTTATTAAAGTTTTTTCTACTCCTTTTTGTGCTCCTTATAAGGTGGTACAAGGCTGCCGTTTCTTTGGTTGCGACGTCAGTCGGTTTTGAAGTTGTCAGAAGTTTGTTTGCTTGCATATTTTGTAATGATAGGATCTTGGCTTTGTATTTTTTTATTTTTATATTAGTATCGACAGTTATGGTGGGCTCTTGGTATAATTCCTTGATGCATCTGTAATAATACTCAATTGTGCCCTTCATCCAATAGTTCTTTTGTGTCCCCCAGGAGATTAAGGTTCGTTTTAGTTTTGGTTTCACATGTTCAACCCACCAAGATAGTGTGCTTTTATATTTTTTACAGTTTTTTAGACATTCGTCCCAGACACTTTTGATTTCTTCGTCTAGCGCCGGGTCTTCAAGCATAGAGATGTTACATTTCCAGAATCCTTTGCCTCTGCTAACTGGCTGCCTCTGCATGTTGACAGTACATTGCATACTGTTGTGATCTGAAAAGCTTAGAGGAAAAATGTTTGCACTGGTTGTTTTGGTTCGGAGGGTCTCCGTTACGTAGATCCTGTCGAGTCGGCTTGCCGAGTTGTTTGAGACATATGTGTAGGCTTTGGCATTTCCGTGAATGCATTCCCAAGCGTCGTGAAAGTCCATCCCTCGAATGAGGTTAGTCAGCTCCGTGCACCCATTGAAATTTGGGGTTTGATCTTTTTGGCTTAGTACACAATTAAAGTCACCTCCCATTATTATTGCACCTGTGGTATTTCGCAGGAGATAGGGTAGCTCTGTTTTGTAGAAGTGTGCTCTTTGGGCTCGATTATTATTGCCAGAGGGGGCGTAAACATTAATTATTCGCGTGTTATTTATTGTAGTTGCAATGGCCCTGCCGTTTGTTAATGTTTCTGTACTAACCGTCTCAATTCCCTCTCTAATCACGAGGGCCGTTCCCGTGTTGGTTTCTTTGGAGTAGTTGATTATTCCATCGTATCCAGGGATGTTTAGTTCCGTAAAAGTCACTTCTTGTAAAATTGCGATGTCAATACTGTTTTGTTTAATATAATCCGCTAGGCATTTTATTTTGAATGGCGCAATTACTCTGTTCATATTTATAGTTGCAATGCTATAACTTTGATTGCTTGTCATTGGTTATTTTACGTCTCATCAGATCCCTCCATTACTTCCTCGTGCCAGCTGTCTTTACTGAGGAGTTTTGGTTTATCTTCTTCTCTTATCTTCTGATCGTTTACGTATTTTGGTGTGTCTTGTCCAATTCTAACTTTGGTTGTTTCTTCTTCTTCTTCTTCTTGTCCTGATTTGGCGTTATTTGTTGTTCGTTCTACTTTCTCTGCTATTTTTTTTACTGGTTTGTCGTTGTTTTCGAGTCGTTCACTGAGAGCTCGGCGTTTTTTTGCTATGTATTGACTTGCGGTATTGGCACCATCCTTATTTGCACTTCTGCTAGATTGTCTTGTTATTCTCTTCTCGCTTATTTCTTTCTCGGCTTTGTTATTGATCGTTGAGCTGTGCATTTCAATCCGTTGTTTTGTTTCGGAATCTTCTTCTGCCTGGTGAGTTGTTTTATTTGTAAATGTTTCTATGTGTATGACATGTTCTGGGATACTCTCTTCTTCTATTTCTTTTTCATGTAATTTCTGTTCCGGTTCTTGTTCTTCGTTTTCTTCTTCTTCTTGTCCAGATTTTTCGGCTTGTGTTTCCTGTTTACCGCCGAGCTGTTCCGAGTTGTCCTCTACATCGATCTCCATGATTTCCGTGTTTTCCAACGTTTCTGTGTGTGGCTCACATGCTGATGTTACAGTGTGGCCTATGTTTACACTGTTGACTTGTGCCGTGGCTTCTGCATAAGACGCTGTGTTGCTACTTTCCTTACTCGCTTCCGCGATTGTAGCATTTGCTGTTATAGTTTCTGATGTTGACAATTTTACTCTTGGAAGTTGTAATGGTCGGCGTTTTGTACACTCAGATCTTAGATGTCCAGGTTCATTGCAAACAGAGCATGTGCGCGGTTGTCCCTCATATATTATTAATGCTTTGAAACCCTGTATCATTATATAGGAAGGTATATGTTTTTTAAAATCAATTTTCACACACCGTATGCCGTTGTTTGCTTGGAATCTGAACTTAGGGCTCCATTTTTCGTCGGTCGCCGTTATTATTTCACCATAGTTTCGGATTGCTGCCGTTACACTAGCATTACTAATTTCAAATGGTACATTAAAGACTCTTACTGATCGTAGCCCCAGCCCTGCGTGGCTTATATATACGGTACTTACGGTTCCATCTGGGTTCTGGTAGTCGGCTTTCCCTCCAGTTTTCTCTACGATAGTATTGCACAAGTTGTCATTTGTCATTTTAACGTATACTGCATAAGTCAAGAAGTCCATTTGGATTCCGTATACATCTGCGTCTGTCAAGTCGAATTTTTCATACAGCCATTCATGGAAGTCATATGCACGTGGTCTTGTCTCCTTCGCGTCGAACGCAAATTTCAGTGTATTCTTCCGTATCGTCGATTCCATTTTCACTATCGTAAACCACAAGCTAAGTTTTCACTGATACACTCACTGAACCTCGCTTGAGGAAAGTATCGAGCAACCGCACGCGACGGCGGCTCGATGCGAACTGAACCACTGAGCTGCCAGTCCACTATGCGGAAACATGGTACGGAGACGTCCATATCCAATCTGTCTGTCTATCGCCATATTTCTAAGTTATGAGACAACATGTGTTATTTATACAGATAATTTTTCAAGCAAATGTAGACAGTTTTTTTCTCCTTGTTTCAAAGGATAAGTGTGGAAAGTTTCATCAAGATCGGATGAAAACTGTGGATTTGTATGAAGAACAAACATACAAACAAACATTCATATTTATATATAAAGATTTGAACAACTAAGCCCCGGTGTAGCAGAAAAGAGATGGGGTTGATTTATTCCTTAAATATTTTTAGCCACCCTATGAGGAGAACGTGTACCACGTTTCATCAAAATATCAACTGCAATTCGTGCAGCAATAGAAACTACGATTTTTTCGTTCAGGAAATGTGGAAGAGAAAGAATCGTTCAGCAATAAATTATAAAATTACCGGAAATGGAACTAATGTTTTTAAACAGTTCACTTTCATGTTCAAACCCACGATATACGCATTACCTATTAGTAACAGCGAATGTAATTTCGCTTCCATACATCAGAGATTGTAACTGTGCGGCCTGAGTTTGTAGTTTCAAGAAGCTACGAAGTTATCGGAAGGCTCACTTTCATGTTCAAACCCATCAAATATTCATTAATTACTATTGACTGCGAATATAATTTCACTTCCAAACATCAGAAACTGAAGCTGTGCAGGCTGCAGAAAGCAAAGATCTCAGAAGGTTTTTTCCATAGAAATATTAAATTAATTTAAAATTTTTCCACCTTCTGTATTTTCGTCTGCGCATTCAATACGGCCTTCTAAAATTAAAATTTAAGGAAGGAAACGTCACATGCGATAGTATAGCTATTATTTTTTACGAAATATGTCGTATGCATCTGGCTGGTGTTTCATCTTTAGTGTTTCACGTTATACGTTTAGATTTTCATTTACTGCTCCGGCGTTATGTTACGATGAAGCATAAGACATACCAAACGATGCAATTGAGGTTATAATCTTTAAAACGGTGAAGACCCTATCGAGCAGTTTTTATGGTACCAATATAAGCGAGTTTCGTTTTATAGATATGATGGATAAGGTAAATAAAAAGTCATTTTGCAAGTACTTTGGACGGTTTACTTGTTAATACTAGAAAGTTTGTAGCTCACTGGGTTCTGGCACAGGATAAAACTGCAGAATTAACAAGCAGTAAAGCAGTAAGCTACGTTTGGCACAAAAGTATATCATTTTCCACGCTTTTCGGTTTGTTTGAACGTGATTTCATTAGTAGAGTTTGCGGCGAAAGTTTGTTAATTCGTTCGCTATCAGCCCTCAAGTAAAGCCATAATGTGTGGAAGTTGGTGAAATACTCTAGCAGCACTTCCTTTCAGTTGGTATCTACTTACTGCAAAAGACGCGGAGCGTAACGGAAACATGCACGCGATTTCACGACGTTACTTACCGATAAGCACATAACATAATCTCGAATACCCGCTAGAAATCTCAAGTTTAATAATTACGCTACTAACTTTGTAGGAATTGAGTTTCCGAACAACTTATTAACTGTATTTTAATAGTACTTAGATAACCACGGAAAATAAACAATTCTACTGTATTTCCTCTCTACAATGTTGATGATTACGGGATTTTTTTTTTAAGTGTTAATCTGTAACGAAGAATTCTAGTGATTACCAAACGTAAGAATAAGAGTTTTGACAATGCCAAAGAACTGACTAATCTCGAAATAATATTAGTAATGTTATACTCCTTTTATGAGTGTCAGACAAGTATTGAAGACTTAACTAACCGCGTCCAAATGATTACTTTTTACCCTTCTGGTTTTTTGATTTCATAGAGACAGTCAAATGATTACGCTCTAAATTCAGCATAGAACAAAGTACTTAAGAATGTTGTGCTAAAATTTTGCCCTAATACGGTTTGGAGCATTTCTTATTAATTACCATCCGCAATCTTAAAGATAATAGTACCAGAATTATTTCGCTTCACTGATGTACCACATATATAATAAAAATACAAAATTAGCTCTTGGTTTGGCAGTGGCGAAGACACGTCCAGAATGGAAATACAGGTGAGCAGGAACGGGATCCATCGCACGAATCGTAGGTACGAATTTATAATTAATTGTTTATTAAGATGATTTTTGTATGCTTGTAACGCTTAAATTCTATTTAAGATTCATAATATTATTGCTTCAATTTAACTTAAGGTTATAATGTACTCATGCGCGCAGATTTGATTGAGATGTGATCGTTTATTACCAGAAATAATATTTTTCAAGATCATGTAAGATAAGCATACCCAAAGTTTTGTGACTTGTGTCACTGTTTCTTCTTTCTAGCTACGAAATTTAAAATATGTTTAACATGTCTTCTCTTTGTGACTTTATTTAAATAATCTAAGGCCTAACGACCTGCAGTTTCACATTTCCGCGCATTCCATTCCATTCGGCTGGACTAACAGTTTAATGTTTTGGCGTTACATGTGATCAACAGAATTAGATTGGCTCGAAAATAATTCATAAGAAATATCTGCATACTATTCGCACTTGCAGATATGCTAAGCCAGAACACTGACCGCAGGTGTGGGTGTCCCGACTCACTTGGATGTAAGCGGATAACAATACCCAGAAGTCCCTAGGGAGATTAGCAGGGAAAGGCTTTTTATTCCTTATGACTTTACGCCTCGTCGACGTCGAGGTCATTAGAGGCGGTATGGGACCGGAGACAAGGAACGGGAAGGAATTTGGCCATGGCCGTTTGAAGGAAGCATTCAGTCATTCGCCTGGAGTGATTTGGGTATAGCATGGAAAACTCAAATGTGGATGCCTGGACGGGGATTCGAACCGGCGTCCTTCCGAATGCGAGGCCAGAACGTTAACCACCCGGGGAAGGTCTGTTCTGAGCTGTGAGCATCCAGGAGGTTTTGAATGAAAGGTGAGATAAAAAGAGACAATTTATCGCCACCTGCTAAGGGTATGGATACTTCACCTGCTTTAATTCATACGTATTCATTCGTATTTTTAGCTTAAATTCGTTCATAGTTCGAGACACCTATAACCTCCTATCTTCTACTCCCCAACATACAAAATTAAGAAAATTGTTAATATTTTATTATGAGCCTCTCTTACCTTTCTCAAGCTGCTTTTAAGCCTTTTACCATTAATTATCCTGGTCTCATCAGTCTTGTAAATACCCACAATAGTTTTCACCTACCTTGTAACCTATAATGAGCGCATCAAACTACCAACAAACACAGATGAGTAATCTTGAAGCAAATACGAAAGAATTGAAAACTAAATGTTTAAGTCTCAAGATCATTAACAAATATCTGCAAGATGAATGGAGAACAACTTCCAGAAATCAACGAGCACTCAAGAATAATAGAAAAACAGTAGAACACAGCGACTTTACAAAGGTACAGAACACATATTTAAAAAAAAATCAGATTAAGTGTTTACTAATAGGAAATAGACGTACTAAGTAGAACAGGAATGATATCTCCATACAGTGACATTACGCACTATTTTCTAACTGCTATTTTTTAACAAGTAAAGTTAAGGTTGTGTTTATATGTCATATAAAAAGAATATTGCTAAAAAAGAATTGACGTGATTCTCAACAACCAAAAGATGTTCGTTTCGCTACGGCCCAACGTTTAGTAAAATAACGTTCCTATATTGCTTTAGAAGTACAAAGGATGAAATGACGGTACAATTAAAAGGCAGTTTGTTGTTAATAGATGATGTCTAATTTTTTTTTTAAATCAACGAAAACAATTTTTATTCACACACTTACTGAGGGCTATCAATATGATTTATAGTTATATGATTAAGGGTAAGTGGGAGAAGGGGGTGGATGTGTAGGGCATCATTTTTATGGTCTGTAACCGCTCATATCTCGCGAAATAAATAACTAAATAAAAATGAGCAAAACAACATCGATTGAATATTTAATACCTGTCCAGCAGTACCATGTTCGATGGGACACGAAAAAAAAATTTTTTTTGGATGGGAAGTTAGAGGCATTCGACATTTTTTTTTTTGTATTAATCAGTACACGGATCCGTTTGGCAGTCAATAATTTAATCATGACCACTGAAAAAGCGGATGAATAACGATGCTGTGGCATACGGACGAAAGGACAGAGGGACATGACAAAATCAGAAAACCGTCGATATTGCTATTCTGGTCACGAAACTGAAAAAAGAAAATATGCTTGTGTCGTTGTTAGCCGGGAGACCTACCGAAGTTACATAGTTTCAACTTTTCACTAAGTTCGCTTCTATCGTACTACCTTAATCAAACCCAATAATCCTGCCTCGCAGAAGGGGAGCTACAGATTTATGAACCACGGACCGTACCAATGTAATTGAAATAAACAAATCAGAACTTTGCCAGAAGTGAAAATCATATTCAAATATCTTAAAAACTCGTAACAAGAGAATGAGTTGTGTCGGGTACTACCCGTTGCCCTAACGAAGTTGGTCAGACAAGTGTTTCTGCAGCTGGTTGGTGGTAGCTTGAGCTGTAGTCAGACTACTGTTGGCCTCCATATTTATGTCTCTGTGATATTCTGTGAAATTTCATTTATAGGTTCATTTATCTTAATTAAATTGTCTGCCCGGTTGGCTCAGTTCGTTCCGGCACATTGCTGGTGACCGATGTCGACACGGGGTTAGTTGGGCCGAGTCCACGTGGTGGAAGAAATTTCCATCCCCAGGACTCGACCGGCGGCGTAGGAGAGGTGCTGGCGCACAATTCCTAACCACCGGATTGTGTGAATATTCCTGGATTAATTTCAACCTCTCCTCAGTGCGTATGCAGTGAGGAAATACGGAACTGTTGATGCTGATGTTACCGCTAAAGTTCGAAAGCTGTTGATGTGTACATTACCTAGCTAATCTGCAGATTACCTGATTTTCTCCGTTAAAGTGCCGAATCAACAGTTTTTCGCACTTTACCCACTTAATGTGCATATTAACTGCTTCCGTAAAGTTCAAAAGTTTATTTCTCTCATTTCTTTTCCCTACTCCTTCCCCCTTTCCCTCCATTTTAAGTTTGGTTTTATGAAGAATATTCAGTTACCCTGCACCACCAAGAAATTAGCACGGCATGTACTAATCGTTTATTGAGAAATAAAATTGGTTTGGAAACGCATTCTTCAGTCGGTTAGTCGCATACCCAATGGCTGGGGAGCATACGGAAGAAATTCCATAGTTTTTTAAATCTAACATGCCAGTACATCTTAAAAATACAGGTATTTGAACAATGTGTGTTACTGGTCCTCACGTATGCCTCCCAGAATTGGATCCTAAATAGTCACACGCAGCAAAAACTGAGAACTGCCCAGCGAAGTATGGAAAGAGTTATGCTAGGGTTTACAAGAGGAGACAGGAAAAGGGCCGTGCACATTCGTTCAATAACTAAAGTGGCAGACGTCTTAAAAAGAGTCTTGACCCAAAAATGGCAATGGGCTGGTCATATTGCTCGGAAAAGAGATGAAAGATGGACAACGGCAGTATTCGATTGGATACCAAGTAACCTGAAAAGAGCAAGAGCAAGAACCCCCGGATCCCTGGGATAAGGATATACGTCGAGTTACAGGCGTGAACTGGAACAGGGTGACTCAAGATCGATCAGCTTGGAAAGAACTACAACAAAACTATGTAGAATTAAATTCTAATATGTAACTCAACAGACTTAAAGAGGCTACATCCTGAAATAAGGATTGATATAGCTGCAATAATAATAATATTTCATTCCGCTCTCCTGTATTTCCTGGCGTGGCTGAAATTGCTAGTAAAATCATGCATAAGAAATAAAATATTGATAAAATATATTTTCGTCAACAACCGTTTGTTTTTAGGTTGTAATGTAGCCTGGACCACAGTAATAGTGTTAGAACGATATGAATATTGGGAATCCGCAATATCGTGTGCTCTGGTTACGTTTCACTTTGGTTCAGGCTGCATTATGACCTAAACTCTAAAAATGGTTTCGTTAATAACCGTTTGTGTTTAGGTTGTAATGCTGCCTGGATCATAGTAAGAGTGATAGATACGACATGGAAATTGGATATCCCCAGTATCCTGTTTGCGATGGTTTAGAAGCGTCATAGAAACGTTAACGAGTGCCTAGAATGTAACGAGTAACTTATCTAGGTTTTTTGTAGACTACCTAGGTTATGTGAGAAATATTTGAGAAATGAAACAATTTTCGCACTTTAACGGTTCACCCTAGTTAATCTGCACATTACCTGCATAATCTGCATAATAACTGATTTCTGCACTTTAACGGTAACAGTGATACGTCCGTCGTATGAGGACGTCAAGCCTGATCGCTTGCTGTCTTTCGGAAGAGTAGGCCTGAATAGACCAGCAGCCGGTTTCACCCACTCCTTTCTTCATGTCATATTTAATGCAACATAAACATCAATCTAATTGAACATATACACTATTACTCGTACAGTAAACCACACCTACAATAACAAATACTGGGAACAAAATGGGAAAGCATCCTAGTTCACCTTTCTAATAGAGTTACCGTGGAGGGATACATCTTGCGTGTAACCGTCTACGTCCGTAATCGGGCATAACATCATAAGGAGAAGACAGGGAGGTGTATAAAGCCATGTTCATTCTCTAGAAAAAAAACTTGTGGTGTGAGAAGCTCCGTCAATTATCGCCTAACACTGCAATACAGTTGATCTTTATTGTCATAATGGAAGATGAAGTTAGGTTTGTCATTTCGGTGTAGCTCTTATTCTTCCTAGTGCTCCATCAGCACGATTGGCTTCTTGTGTCGATAGCCGGCTGATTGTATCGGCCGAGACGAGTGACCTTAGTGATGTGCAAGGTTTTGTAGTGCTTTCTGTCCAGCTACATAGTTCCCGTCCATCGAAATGCAGGTGGACAGTTGTAGGGCTCTCTATTCTGTGGCACCTGCAGCCTTTTTACAGTAGTTGTCAACGGACTGAATATCCGTAGACAACGCTAGCGTACTGTACTACGTGTCAGATTACAGCGCAAATGTGGCTCCTCGCTGTAGCACGAGCGAACTTTCTAAGATAAGAGGGTGGGTAGTCGTGCGACATCCTCGGTGTGCGCTAGACAAGACAACTGGCTGTCGAGATTAATACGAGCCGTTGGACCCCAGGATGTCGTCTTATCTCCCAGCTGAGGTAGCGACTCGAGCAGTTGCTTTACACACTGCTTTTGGTGACTCGTCGGAGTTCATGGTTATCAGCCACCGCCTCTTCGGTCTGTTGCATGGCGTCGTCGTTCTATGTTGGCTCTACTGCGTCTGATAGTGAAGAAGGTCGTGCCATCTACATACAGGACCGCTGGTGAAGGAACGTTGACTACGGAGATAGAATACAGCACAGGTTCAGCACGGAGTCCTGTGGAACACCTTGTAACTGCTTCGACGCTTGTTGGGGCTTTTAAATTAAATGTATGTTCGTCGCTGCCGTTGTGGAGGTATGTTTCTAGACACAATGTTCAGTACTTTTCCTTATAACTTATTACTTCTAATTAAATGATTCGAATTCCGTCCAGTCGCCAGTCTAGTTAGCGTTGCTATTTGGATAAGTTAATTAAACAACAGTCAAATGGAACATGCAAGAGACTAATGAGAAAACCACACGTGTCAGTTTTCACAGTTCAAGAAGTTTTATTCCTCTCATCATCATCATTGGGGACCATCTCCAGTTTCCCGTATGTGGTTTAAGCCTTGGTTGTTATATACGATCATTTTCCACTGTCTCCTAACCAGAAAGTTTCTTGGTCCGTGATATATTGCCAGTTCCAACCCCTTATCTCTATGCCCTTCATTTAATTGGTCTGTCCATCTTCTTATTGGTATTCCCACTGCTCTTTTTCCAACTATCCTTTTTTCCAAATAACTTTTTGGTAGTCTTGTACTAGTATTCTCTTGACATGCCCAAACCACTTAGGTCTTGATGACCTCATGGATTCTCTTAGCTCTAGGCGTGATCTAATCTCGTCATTCTTTATGTGATAAAGTCTAGTTTTCTGGAGGGCCATTCTAAGAAACTTCATTTCACATGCTTGGATCTTGTTAAGGTCGCTAGATGTTGTGGGCATGTTTTCAAAACATATGTGAGAATAGGAATGAGATATGAATTTTACATAACAATTTTTGTTCTTCTGAAGTTATATAATCCAAAAGCAAGCCATCGCACACTTAACCTAATATTCGTGACCAAATAAAGCAGTTTCGAGTATAAATAAGATTGGAAATAGTGAGTATAAGACCCGTAATTATTCATTAAACAATTGACGTGGTACAGTACCGTAGCAGTTTACCATAAATAATCTATCGCTAACCATATCACTTAGAACAGCATACACAGTCTACCCGCGATAGCGGGTTTATTACAGTGCATACACGGAACATACACTTGCGACCACGACACGCTAGCTCCTGCCGACTGTCGCCAAAGACCTTATAAGCACATCTCAGAACACACTATCAACTTAAAAATATACGTAATGCTCATGGTTTCGTCACAACCTGTCGGTATAAGCCATTAACAATACCATGACCAAAAGGTCTGCATAGACTGAAAACTGCGCAGTATCTTCAAGTATGTCCTCAGCAAGCCCACTTCTTAGAACTTGCCTAGCAGGTCGGTGTTCAAGACGGAATGGAAGTTAGGTTCTCACAACGTCGAGCATCATCTGACCACAACAACTCTGCTCATTAAAGGCCGTTGTCGCACCTTCCACTACATGTATCAGTTGCTGCGTGGTGCAGTGTCGGAACCCAAGTTCCTATTTTGGGTTATTTATCGTATAGATAAGCAACTAATGTGATATGTATAAATATGTACAATACATATAAGTAGAAGAACGTTGGTAGCGTTCACGAATCGACGTTTAATTGTTCTAGTCAAGGTAAGAAGGAAGGTTTAGTACTGATAATATCTTTGGATGATCCATTGTACTACCTTACAGAGCAATCTTTCGTAATGAGCTTCAAGGCCTGGGAAGGGGCTTCGCAGTCACAGACAGAATCCCTAAGTCCCCAGTTATAGAGCCTTCCGTTGCATCAGGCGGTTTATTTTAAACCACTGGTCTCTGGAATCCCAGAAGTCTAGTTGTAGGATCTTTAACATTTTAATATTTCACAGGTGCAGAGTTCCAGCTTGATGTTTAATACGTAATGCCATAATGGATTCCTAGATTTAAGGCGAGTGGGATATGCCGTTAATGACCTTGTGGATTGGTAGATCCTGTGGATGGTCTGGATGATGTAACTTTCTCCATTCACGAGTCATGGCTTATTGACATCTTACCTCTGGAATTGGTATGTTACTGCTGATATGTAACCAGGAGACTAAGATGGATAATAGAGTGACGGTTTTGACTGTCACACACTCGTTTGTAGTATGAGCAATACATTGCCACGCTGAAGCACAGTAATCATGCTGAGTGCGATGACGCTCATGGTCTGGATGCTGGTATCGAGGTATTTGGGAAAGACGATCATATAACTTGTTGCACGTTGGCTGCAATTTAACAGGCCGATAGTGATTGGGAGTGAACTGATTTTTACCAGCCTTGTGATTCCCGGCGTTCATCTACGGTCACGGGTAGATCTAACTGCGCAAAATTGGGTTGAAGAGGCCCGTCAGACAATCCAGAGCTTATGGTGACAGCTTCTGGATAACACCGTTGTTCCCCGGCACCTTCCGAGGTTGCAGCCTACGAGCGCAATTGGTTATCTCCAGCCGTATAGCCTCTAGAACGTTTTACTCATAATTGTATAGTCGAGTACATACTGTGCGAACGTCAATGTTATCGTCTGCAGGATGAAAGTGTGCCTTGAATTCAGGTAGGGAATTCAAACTGCGCTCTCCGTGGAGCGGTGAGATTATAATCCAATCCTTTAAAGGGAGCCGGATTGGTCAAATAAAAAATGTTTTTTGGTACGAAAGAGTAGTTTGAACGTTCCTCTTCAAATGAAACTTTGATTTAGCGTTATATTCGCCATAGAAGTGAAGTTATTACATTTTCATACTTTTTTTTCTTAAGTCTTTACACCTTGTTGACATCGAGGTTATTAAACGTGGAAAAGGACTGGGGGCAAGGAACGGGAAAGAATTCGGACATAGAATTTTGAAGGAAGCATCGAGTGATTTGGAGGAATCGTAGAAAACCCAAATCTGGATGCCTGGACGGGGATTTGAACCAGCGTCACCCGAATTTGAGGCCAGAGCATTACCGCTCCCCTACCAGGCTCGGTATTTTCATACGCGCCAGCTTAGAGAAATCATTTCCCATAAATTAAGTTTTTTTTGAAATTTAACGAACATTTTCTCAAAAATACCTGTGATAAGGAGATAAATCTATTGTATGTTAGTATTTGATCTCAATACTATACTTTAACACAAGTTTATTGTAATAATTCCAGTAGTTAATAATTAAAATTTAATAAAGTAAATCCCTTTCAAAAATAAGTTTTTTTAAAAAAGAAATTATTTAAAAGAAATTATAAAAAATAACAAAATATCCCTCGTCGTTTTAAAACTGAATTAGTCTTTATGTTGCCCACGTTTCAAGTGAGTGTATTGAATAGTTTCTCCATAAATGTTCATCAAACTATGTCATTTTTCCATGGGCAGCATAGGCTCTCCGGCTTCTGTTCATGGGGTTGGCTCAAGGTAGGTCTGCGCTATTCCCATTCCGCTCCCCTTACCCTAACATACTAAGGCTAACTTATAACTCGCTTACCTGTACACAGCGATCAACTAAGAAAGATGGGAAAGGGAGGGGTTGGTGATGAGAGGAGGGAGCCATGGGAACATGACCTTGACTTGAGCTGCCGGAATGAAGAAGGTCTAACTTCCTACGGTGAGCGAATCAGCGCCGTCTGGCCACAGTTTTGCTGACAACTGGACGATTAGTGGTTGCTCTGTTCAGTCAGAGCCACCTTCAGTTCTCGTTGCTTTTGGTTCAGGATGCGTTGCGTCAATTGGACTCAATTCCTTGGCGATTTGGTTTAATTTCTTCTATGAGACATTAATGATTATACTCCGTTTTTCGGATCTTATAAAATAACTTCTCATGTCAAATGTACTCAATTTCGTGAGCTTTCACCCAGTGCCATTTTGGTGTTGAAAATTCAAAGCTCTGGAAGAGTAAGCTTTGAAAGAGTTGTAGACATTACATGTAGTTTCTATTTGTAGTTATCAATAACGCCACATGCATATTTGTTTTTTTTTATGTTTACCCAAAATCACACCAGCCGAATGCCGTAATGGTTCCTGCAAAAAGGCCAAGGCCGAATTCCATTGCATTCCTTGCCCGCCTCTAAGGGAGCGTCCATAAACTAAGTAGCTCCACTTAAGCCTCCTATGAAACCCCTTTCCCTCCCCCGCTCTCCCTGCAAGTTTTACATTCATGATAGAATTACCATCCGTTCATAAGTAGTATCTGCACCGATTAACTGTACAACAACGTCGTATCGTGATACTGTTCTAATTATATTCAAAACACCATTCACTTCCTATCAAGATTTTCAGTCCTAATTTTCTTAAATGTTACTTCGTCATTTAACAGTATATCTTGTAACATTCCTTGTGTACATATTTCTAGTATGCTAAATAACTAGTGTGTTTTACAGGTTGTAAGAACTTCGAAAGCCTAGTCCTTCTTCCTTAATTTTTGCTCGATTAAAATTTCCTATAACAGTTCATTCTTTCAATAGTTCATCTACTTCAGTTTTAGTATATGGTCTCTGAATTTTACTCAACCTATAGTTAATTAAATAACTCTTCCAGTTAGCAGCTGATTTCATCTAGTTGGTAACTGATTCTACGTGACTAAATGTGTTGACATATTCCCTTGCTTTAGATCAAAGCTAAGTTTCACCTTTAACATATTTCAGTCAATCACAATAACTGAGGCGTTTTCCAATTCCGTTATGAATGATATTCAGGATTATGATGAAATCTATCGAACAAAACGAAAGAGTTAAGGAATTACTTTATTCTGGTGAACTTGCTGTAATTTGAATTTTTTGTCATTGAATAAGTGATATTAAAAAATTAGCAAAATTTTTCCTAGTTTTGTATATTCAAAAATCCCCTATGCAATTACTCGTGTCCCACGGCATCAGAGAATAGTAATAAAGTTTCATATTTCATAAAAAATTCTTGTGAATTGTCTCCCCTATCAGTAAGAATATTTCGATATTGATCAAGAATTCAGTTTTATGACATTGATATATCACATTGCAGGTTGTAGATAAATGGGTTTGTTAAAAACCTGATGATTCTGTCTGATGGAAAAAGACATCGAGGCAAAGCGAATCTGTTTCATTTGCGTGTGAACTTGATTCACTTTCAGAGATAACATAGCAAAATAATGGCACTTTTGCAGAGCGAGTTATCTAAACTCGAAAAAGCGTTTCATTTACCCTTTTTATGGAATTGTCTGGCTCGTCAATGTTACTCTCGTTTATCTCTCATTATTTTCTCGTGCACAAGAGTGACGATTTTTCTTCCTTAGGCTGAGTGTCACAGCCATTATCGTTAAACAGTTTCTTGTTATTTGAAGATGCTTAACTTAACGACGTTACTTAACCTTACTGCCGTCACAAGTTCAAAGTAGATACTTTTGATTAGCTCAATATAGACGGAGTTCTAGAGTCTCGCAGAGGCGTAGAAGTAAATATCAGTTAATTAATCTTTTGGTTTAAACTAAGTTTGCTTCCAAGGAAACTAATGTTTTCATAGACCCAAATTAGCTTCGAGTTTAGCGTTTACGAGAATTTAATAAAATTATCTTACTATTGATTATTGAAACATGTCTCTGCAACTTAAATATGTACAAAACCGGAGATAAAAGTTGCTTCATACAATTTCTTATAATTGTTAGTCAAGAAACTAGAAGGTTCCTTTTAGTACTAAATAAACATGACAACAAATACATGATTTAATAACATGAGACAAAGTTATGTTTTCCGAAGTGACCATGTAATTTTAGTTACGACCTCTGAGAGATTATGAATTTTAAGAAGATTTACATGTCCTGTAGCTGATGTCATTCACGAACCAAAAATTATAACCGTTTCTCTGATTTTTAGGGATCCAACTGTCAATTTATGGGACTATTGCAGAATCAGTAACGCTTTTTATCGTTTGAGGAGTTGAAAAATGTTTATCATGAATCTAGAAACGTTTGTACGTATCAATTTCACTAAGAAAAACGCTGATTGTATAACGTCCCAACGAGGAAAAGTTTGTTTAATTGTTTCAGGTTTTGGAATTACCTAAGAACATTATAAGTTACACTCTAAAAGACTCAGCGTTCAGTATTTCCACTCTACAGTGGGTGAAGTTGGCTTTCAACCTGGCCTCGCTTTCGGGAGGCCGCGGGTTTGATTCCCGGTCTAGTAATCGAGAGTATCTAAATCACTCCAGGCGAATGCAAGGATGGTTACTTCAAAATGCCATGGTTGAATTCCTTATAATTTATTTCAAGCAGTCCTTTCCATAAATAATAAAAATACGTACCAGCTAGCCAGCAGCTGATGCTTTTTCACGAAACATCTGAAAATACTGGTTTGGTTACTATCCAAGGGCACAAGTGCGGGTAAATTTTTTGGAAATTTATTCTACGGATCTTTCGGTCGTCAAAAAAAGTATCTTAGTTGTTTGATTTAAATCATGCTCCAGTCTTTTATCTTTCTCTACTGTAGATCATTCGGCTCTATATTTCGTTCGACAATTTTTTTCCTTAAGAGTATCATAAATGAAGTTAATTCGTATATCGTTATGCCTTACTCTCTTTTTCATGAACTCTCCCATGTGATCATCATTCATGGCAATACAAATATTGCCTACACCATTGAAGTCCCACGTAAAACAGCTCATCAGTGATCGGTGATATCCCAAATGTCGTACAACACAATCGCTGGTACGATTATCAGTAGTGTGAGTCGCAATGTTCAGCGAAGATTCTCATCTCTATATCATACAAACTCGATGTGATTGTAAACAAGATAGGGAATTTTTGCGCACTGCAAATAAAAAACACAAACATCTCAAAGAATTTAGTAAACGAGCGAAGACTAAAATAAAAAGAAATACTTTTAACGAATTCAATTCAGAATTGAAAGTTCTAATTGCTATTATCTCCAACTGCATCTATCTCACAGCGTAGATACAATGTTAAGACTTTACCCGATTAATAGAAAATAACTTTTTATCAGATATAAATATGGCCTTATCACGTCAGCAATATTATTTGAAAATCCCAGCTGAGATCGGGGTTCAAACCGGGACATTTCAATTACCAGAAAAATGCCTTAACCACTGATCTACTACACTGATCCAATTTTTTTCAGTGACATATTCCATTTTAAAGTGGCTACAAACGTGTTTTTAACGTTGCTCTATATAGAGAAAACTATGACCGAGTTCCCGCACTGTGACTCGCATAGTTGCTTCGTGGTGCGGAGGCGTTACATCTCACTGTTGGCGAAAGTTTCCGCGATATGTGAGACCATCAATCACGGTCCGGAGTTGAGAAGGTTGGCACCAGAGCTCGTTGAACGCAATGATGGAGTGCAGCCGTTTGTTCCTCCCACACCCTCGGACAATAGGCCGGCTGGACAATGGACAGCGGGCCGCTGGGCGCTTGAACGAGTACTGGCGACACGGGAAGACAGTGGGCGATCACGGCCCATTAACGCCAGCCTAACCGACGGACGAAGAGGTGCTACTAGTCTTCAAGGGCGAAAATATGTTTAGGGTGCTTTCAGCTCCATTAGAATCTTTTGACGTGAAATCGTTCTCAAAATCGATGCCGAGTAGGGGAAGGCAATTGCGTCCGAGGGAGCGAAAATTTCTGTGGGAATAATTTCAGATTTCGATAACTCCTCTAATAGTCGAGATGGCACCTCAAAATTTCATCTAGCTTTAAAGAAATATTTTGAACGTTTGTTATGGTATCGCTTAGGCATCTGTGTTGCCGGACTTCAAAAACTGCGCGTGTAAAATGAATCCACGATTCTCGGCTTTGCGGTTTCGACGCGTCTACATAAAAGGGATCATTTCCATATTCGAGTGAACCAAGTGTTACCTTTAAACAAATTTTATGTCTAGCAACTCATCCTGAAGTCTAGCCAGAACTAAAAAACATTCAGTGTTTTGCATTTGAAAAAGTTGAAAATTTCCCTACTTTCTAACAATAATGGACGTTTTATGAGCATTTATCTCACTGGCTTTGACAAACATTGATCGTCACTTCACATTTAGCAGTAAGATGTCTTTAACATGATATAACTATAGTATTAAGTTGCTTATAATCGATATAGAAAGTACTTACAGTATTGTTTTTTCAAGGTTTCCCCCAAATTACTCCAGGCGAAAGTATGGATGGTTCTTTTAAAGAGGCCATGGCCGAATATCTTCAAGTTCCTTGCCCGCAGTCATTTCCCGCCTCTAATGAACTCGACAACGACGTGGCGTAAAACCAGAAGGGGGAAAAAAAAACATTCTATTTATAGCTGAACTTTTTTAATTAGTGTCATGGAATACACACCAAATTTTACATATATAACAAAATAAGAATACACATCTTGAAATAATCAACAACAGAGAACATATGATTTTAATACTATCACAATTACTGAAATATCCTTTAAAGTGGTATATGGAACACTTCTGGTCGCAAGCATTGTTGCATATATTTAAATTTTGTCCTCAAATTTTAAAAAATACGAGGTAAAAATTTACATGTACAGTTCGGGAGGTCAGAGATAAGAATTTGAAGAAGTCACTTGCACTTCCGTCCTGCAATTAAACAAAATGCTTTAATGACAAACGCGTTTAGTCTTTATTTATGACACACACACACACACACACACACACACACACACACACACACACACACATACATACACACAGACACACATACACACAAACACATACACACACACACACACACACACACACACACATACACACACACACATACACACACACTCATACACACACACACACATACACATACACACACACACATATATCCTCTACATATACCGAAATTCATTTAAAGTGAGACTACATCTTGGATATTGCCTAAACATTGGGCTCTTTGAAGAATATTTTCTTAGATCGGAGAAGTAAATGCTTAGAGATGATTACGAACTAGATTTTATCTACAACCAGTAAGTGTTAGAAATTTTCGGTTTAATTCAAGCAACAGCGTTTTTCGTTTAAGCAGAAGACTCCGTAACACTGTAAGGTTCCCACGTGAAAGATCTGGAGTAGTATTTTTAATATTTACCGCCATGCTTGTTTCAGTCTATTCTGCCAATGAAAGAGGTGTCTGGCTTACCCTCGTTAATTTTGTTCTGCAGTCTCACTTGTTTGGATGTGTCGGTGTCCTCCCAGGCGGGGAGAGTACGGGTTGGGTTAATTTAATTTTAATTGCAATGGATAACATGCACCTGTGGCAATTTCCCTATACGCGAATCACCATCCAATTACTATTACCGATTACGAATTTTAAGATCCTTCAGCTTTTCTGGTAAATTGTTCAGCACCTCTCTCGGTAATGTATTCCAATCTCTGTCTCCCTTAGCACAAAATAAAATGTTTCCACTCCCTTATGCCTGAAATCGAGTGTCAGCTTGTGGCTACTTCCATGTACTACTCACAATACCTCTACCAACATTCATCCCAGCCTAATTTCAATAGAAATCGTCTTCACCAAGTATTCACAATTCTATTGCAATTATAATAAATCTTTATTTTCACCTCCTTATTTAAATATTATTCTTCATAATTAAAACTTTCATCTCAATTTCAATAAAACAATGCAATAACTCTTGCTGCTCCTTCTTTTATTTCTCGCAACTCTCTTCTTAAAACTGTGGCGTTGCACCACCATAGGTTACATCTTCGTTAAAGCGTGTGGTATATCTTCTTTAATTATATTATTTCGTACTTATCATATATATATATGTTTGTAAAAATATAGTGGTCATCTGTATAGTTCATTTACATTCACACGTATAATTCTCAATTATTTATTCAAATTTTCTCGTAACCTCACAGTCCTCCAACTATTGAATTGATTAGGGTTCATTTTCAACTAAAACCGAATATCGTATTTAAAATTTCGTCAAAATATACTCTAGGTTGGTCTTATAGAAGTAACAAGGGCCGAAAAAACAGACAGCTGAAGCATCGCAGGTATTCTCCGGCACGCAGGTGGAAGGTTCTCTAATGCACTTGTGACGGTTTTCGCCACTCAAATTCAACATTAGTAATTGGCTGTCTGTCGAAGTATGAGTGGGTGAGTACTGTGAACGAACTTCGGGATTTTCTCCATTGCAAGATTATTCTTGTAATTCTAGTCATAATTCCTGTTACAATTTTGTTTATTTTTTTAGGGATTTACGCATTGTGGAGGTCATTACAAATGGAAAGGTACTAGGGCAAGGAACGGGAAGGCATACGGACAAGGATTTTTGGAAGGAACCATCACGCCATTCCTGGAGAAATTTGTGGAAACATGGGAAAACCAAAATTTTAATGGCCGGACGGGGATTCGAAGCCGAGTCCTCCCCAATACCAAGCCACAGCTTTAACGCTCATCCATCGGTCTCGGTTTCTGATGAAATGTAGTGCTCACGAAATTTGAGATGTTCTCTATAATCAATAGATAGTTACTTCTGATTTTTGGTTTTTAAAGGTAGAAATTGACTTTGAAAAGGATCCAATTTATGTCTCTGCTGAACATAACATTTTACATGCAGTATATACCTCATTCAAAGAGCTCATCGTGAAATTTCAATGGAGATGTGAGAATTGCAAAGAGTATCACTTGAAACAGAATTTGTATTTTATATTTTCGTCAACGTAATTATAATGGTAGATAGTATAGTATTTGCATCAGTCCTTGTTAAAGACCCATTTATACGACCCAACCTGGTCTCCTCAAATCGTGGCCACGCCCCTTCGACCCTGAAAACGGGTCATCTAAAGTGAGCTCCTGGTCATGTTTTTGCCGTGAGACTAGGCAAGGAGGTCGGGTGGAAATTCCATCCGATTTAGGGCAAAAGGGTGGGGGTAAGTCGGGCCCCCACCACTCTGCCCTGAAAACTGGCCGTGTATAGCCTCAGCCGGTAGTGCCCACACTGTCTGGTTACCCGTTTTATATTATTTTGACATGGATTCATCAGATAATCGAGAAAAATAAGTATTGATAGAGTTGCTGGAGGTGTAAAAGACCCACAAATTTTTATGGGGCACCTCACATAGTGTTTCCAACTTATTTAGAAAAAATAAAGTATTTTTGTCTTTTAAAGAAGAAAATAAAAAGTATATAAAGGAAAAAATTAAAATTTAGTTATTTATTTCCTTAAATACATGTAGGTATTTTCTGGCTTACTGGACTAGCTATTAATTGTTGGTTTCATTTCAGTATTACAGCTGGAGCCACATTCTACATCTAGTATAACAAAAAAAGAAACACTCATTTTTAAATTTATGGGCGCTCTGTTTCTCCTTTCCCACCATCTTGCATTTTTGAATTTATTTAGTTCCATCATAACCACTAACAAGTCGTTTGGAAACTGATTGAATTGTATAGTTTACCAAAAATAAATTGTTTCCGCATACTTTATGGTTCCGTTCATAAATAACGGCGAGCGGACACGAGTCGACTGGAGTACAACAATATGAATGGTCCGCCATTTTTGCCTCGACTCCGAAGATCAAAGGATGCGACCGAGCGAGCAAAAAATCGCTGGTCGATAGGTACTTTTTCTTGCAAAAGGTTGTGAAACTAGCAGACGAACGTTCAGTTACATGTGTTGTATACTTTATTCGAAATAATGTATTTTCGCATACTTTATTCGTAGGAAAAAGTATAACAACCAAAAATAAAATATGATACTTTATAATACATTATGGTTGACAACCCTAACCTCATATGCCCTCTATCATATCAAAGATGAAAGAAATGAGGCATTTTAGGTGTCATCCACTAGAAATTCCGGAAATCTTCACCATGGAACACATCTAAGAGTCTAAAGGGACTGAACATTTTCCTTTGTAAATATAATTACTTGGCACACGTCTTTTTCTCCTTTTTCCTATACTTTTTGCACAATGTCAAACCGTCAGGGTTACACCAAGAATTTGTGAATTTGATAAATATGGAGCCATACATATTTAATTTAAATTTTGGAACATTAATAAAATTTGTAACAATCTATTGTAATTTTATTACTAGTATTGCTATTAAATGGAATGTACAAATTTCAGAGCAAGACGGATATACGCGTGGTGGTAGGATGCTAGTGCGGTAGCAACCAGATCGGGCCGGCTGACGGGTCGTCTAAATGCAACACTCTGTCGACGGGAGGAAAGTGAAATTGGGAATGGGACAGGGTGATCGGGAACGGGTCGTCTAAATGGGCCTTAACACTGCAGTGTCATTTCGATAGTAAATATTTGTAATTAGTAGTTTACCAGTTCCAATAACCTACTGTAACAGCCCTAATACCTGAATTTTGAATAGCGTTGTACTGCATGAAGTATTTGTAATTAGCTAAAGTTTGCTTGAAAGTGATTTGATATGTTTGTTTTGTAATTTCTTGTAAATCAGTGTATATAGACTTTGTTTTAGGTAAGAAAATTATTCAAAGGCCATTTAATATGTTTAAGAACCGAATGATGCAAGAGAATTTCTTAAATGTTTGTAATTCCATGTGTTAATGTAAATTACGATGTCTATAGGACAAATTTCTACCGTTTGAAAGGATTTCTGTAAATAATTTTGTATTTAAGTATCTATAATTACCATTTCTGATCATTTTGTAATGTTGTTAATTAATTTTGTATTAATTCCGATTGTTTTTAATATGTTAGATTGTTTGAGTGATTGTTAATGATCGAGAAATATCGGGCGGATGCCTTTGAAGAATTCTCGTAATTTCGATAAAGACTATATAAACAGATCGCCTGGACAGAGAAATTCATTCATTCATTCATTCAGTCATGCATTCAGTTAGTAAGTCAGTTTAGTTGACAGTATTCAGTGTTACAGAGAGTTTCAATCATTCAGTTGAGTTTGCGACTGTGCATCTCTGTATTGTACCTATACTAGTGAAAATCGCTGACTTGTTTGGATCACAATAAAACAGACATCTTCGAACATAAACTGTTTGGTGGATTTTTTAATTAATTAATCAGCAATTTAAACCACCAAAAGAACCCTAACATGGCGACTGTTGACAGGACGAGAAGTTCTTAAACATCTGTGGGATGTTTATCTTCTAAAAAGAATCTGCAGAAAATTGCGACGAATTATCGGTGATAAGCGAACATAACCTGCGAGAAAATTGCGACCGGCTACGACACGTAGAGGTTGTACAGGCGACACGGATTTGACGGCAAGCGAATCTTCTTCGGCCTAAGGCGGAGATTTTCCAGCGGGAATCGGCTGTAATCTTCCGACGACGAGTGGATTTTCTTCGGCCTCAAAATCGTCTTCCTACAGTGAATTGTGAAGAGTGTGGTTAAGGGTTTGAAGTCAGTGTGGTGTTTAATGGTTAAATAAGTGCTTCTAAGTGAAATTTAATGTGATACAAAATTGAGGAAGAACTGTAAGTACTGCATTGAATATTCAAGTGATTTCTTTTGCATGTTATTGTGTGGCAGATTGGAAAGATTTTAATTTTCTTAATTTTGTTTTTTTATGTTGATTTTGCTAATTACTAAAAATGGCTGATAGTCAGAACCTGCAAGCTTTTCTAGAATCATTTGTAGCCAATTTTAATGCAAAATTTTCTGAACTTGATGGTAAACTTGACAGCAAGTTTTTGGAATTCAGAAGTGAATTAAAAAGTGATACTGACAGTAAGTTTTCCAAATTTGACAACAAATTTTCAGAATTTAAAAATGAGTTAAATCTTGATAGCAAATTTCTGAATTTGATAGCAAATTTTCTGAATTTAAAAATGAGTTAAATCTCGATAGGAATTCTCTGAAATGAATAGTAAGTTTGATAGTAAGTTTTCTGAAATTGATAATAAATTTGACAGTAAGTTTTCTGAGTTCAAAAAGGAATTGGATTTTGAGAACAAATTCTCTGAGTTGGCTGATTGTTTTGATAAGAAAATCTGTATGCAATTACAAGGTTTTAGTTCTAAATTTAAGGAGGATGTCAATAATTTAAATTCGAAACTGGAACAAGCTGTTGTAGAGTGTCAGGAGAATTTTGTAAAGGTTAACCAAATTTGTAGAGACACTAAAGATGCATGTGTTGATTTAATTAATGAAGTAGACTGCAAATATAGCAAGGAGATGAAGGGAGTCAGAGAAGAATGTAATGTGATGAAGGAGGAATATGTGAGTTTGTTCGAAACCAGTGACAGTAAATCTGCTCAAAGGGTCAACGAGTTGAGACAAGAGGTGGGATTAAATATTAATACATTGGTGCAGCAGCAGAAACAGTTGGAGCAGGGATTAGAAAGCAATGTAAATCAGTTAGAGAAAAGGGTTACTGGGTTGCAGGATACAGTTAAGTCAAGCTCCCACACTAGGTAACACAATTGTTAGTGCTGACATTAAGGAAGAATTTGAATTCTATGATGATAGTGGGAGGCTTCACCCTATTGAGTTTATAGATAATTTTGAAAGATCAGACTATTTTAATTTGTTACCCGACAATAAGAAAATTGCACTTGTGGGTAAACATCTAAAGTCTTATGCTAGGACATGGGGTGATAGACAAGCTAGGGAAGTGACTGACTACAAGCTGTTTAAAGAAAACTTTTTGAAACATTTTTGGCCGACAAGCAGGCAGATTCAGGAAAAGAGAGAGTTAATGACTGGAAGGCCCTATAAACCTGGTAGGGAAACGCAACATGACTTTTTTCATAAATGTTGGATCCGTTGTAAGTATTTAGACCATCCTTATGGAGAGGAGGAATCCATTGATTTGATAGGAGCTTAGGCTACCTCAGCAAACAAGAAATTTAATTGCCACTTTGGATGTAGTAAATGTGGATAGAGTTTCTGAATTGTTGAGACGCTTGGATGCCCAGGAGTCATTCAAGTGAACAACATTACCACCATCAACACCATAGGGAGGGGCAGCAGGAGTCCCCCTAGAAGGGGTAATGGGACAAGGGATGGTAGATCTAGGGGATGGGTTCGTGATAATTACACAAGGGAGAATGATAATGGGGAAGTGAGAGAACAGAACCCTCAATCTGAAAGGGAAAGGCAGCATGGGGGCAGGCAAAACTAAAGACCACCCCTGTGATGGGCCCCAGAGTGGTGGACAAGAAGGTGGGTCCAGGTACCAACTGCTATAGAGTTAATACCATTTTTATGAATAATCCCAGAGAAGATTTATTGGAAGAGGTGGAGGATAAGGATGAAGTTTTAGATAAAGTTCCCATAGTGCAAATTAATGCTTTTAATAAACAAATAGATGCTCTCATTGATACCGGGTCACAGGTTTCTTGCCTTGCTGAGGGATTATTTAATGAAATTGAAAGCACCCATCAAATTGAAGTGTTACCCGTTAGTAGTATGACTGTTATTACTGCTACTGGTTCTCGAAGTAAGAGAATTAGGCAGGAAGTGTTGATGGAAGGGTGTATGGGGACTGGTAAATGTAGAAATACCCATGTATGTAGTCCCTAAGTTGAATGTTAATTGCATTTTAGGCATGGATTGGCTTACAAAAGTAAAGGCTTTGGTAGACTGTGGAGAAGGTAACTTACGGAATTAAATTAGACAGTGGGGAACACTGGGTTGATTTTGAGAAGACTGGTTGGAAAGGCATACAAGAAGTAGATCATGTGAGAGTTAAATATAAGGATGCTGGTGTAGCTAGAGTTTGTGACGAACTATTACAACAGATTTGTGTAAATGTGTTAAGGCAGAGTAGTGAGATTAATAGTCTGATTGAAGGTCAGGAGATAAGCGAAGGAAACGTTATTAATTACCCAAACAGTATGAAACTATTACCGTCAGACCAACAAGAAACGCTGAAATGTCTAATTGAAGAATATAGGGACGTATTTTCTGACAAACCAGGTCTGATCAAAAATTATGAGTGCAAGCTTACTGTAAAGTCTGAAGAGCCTTTCTTTATTAAGCCATATCCAATCCCTTTGACCAAAAGAGATGAAGTGAATAAGGAGATAAATCGAATGTTAGAGTGGGGGGTAATAGAGAGGTCAAGGAGTCCTTACAATAATCCCTTGGTTGTGGTAATAAAACCGGACAATTCTGTGCGACTAGTTCTTGATGCTCGCACATTAAACAAGCATTTAGTAACAGAACGGGATCATCCTCCACCTATCAGTGAGTTGTTGCACAGGTTTAAAGGTAAAAGATATATTTCGTCTATCGATCTGACTGCGTCCTATTGGCAAGTCCCGCTTTCAGAAGAATCCCGGAAATACACTGCCTTTCTATTTGATGGCCGTTGTTATAATTTTCGAGTGTTACCATTTGGGTTAAATATTTCAGTGGCACCTTTATTCGTGCTTTGGATAGTGTGTTAGGAAAGGAATTGCTTGAACAAGTAGAGATATACGTAGACGATATCTTATAATGTCAGAAACACTTGAGGAACATTGGGTGCTACTTAGAAAAGTTTTAGAAGCATTGAGAAAGGGGGGTATGACTATTAAGTTAAAGAAATGTACATTTTTGCAAAAAGAGGTTGAATTTTTGGGCCATCGTATTACACCACAGGGGATCTTGCCTAGTAATGATAAAATAAATGCCATTAAGAATTTTCCCCGACCTAGAGATAAGAAACAACTACAGAGTTTCTTTGGATTGTGTGAATACTATAGGAGATTTCTTCAGGGACAAGCTTAAATAGTCCAGCCTTAAGAGATTTGGTTAAAACAAGTGTCAGGTGGGTGTGGTCCTCAGAATGTGAAAGAGATTTCCAAAAATCAAGATGACTTATGTAATTCCAATATCCTCTTATTATCCAGATTGGGATCTAGATTTTGCCTTGCCGCAGATAGTTCTGACTACGGTTTAGGAGTACATGTCTTCCAGGAAGTGGAATCAATGGGAGAACCAGATTTTAGGACTATTGCCTTTGCAGTAGAAAACTACAACCAGCTGAAACTAGATACACAATTACGGAAAGGAGGCCTTATCTATTTTGTGGGTTTGACTAAGTTAGGTACCTACTGTTGGGTAGAAAAATTATGCATATACAGACCATAAGGCTCTCTCATTTTTATTAGAATGTAAGTTAGTCTCCAGTCGGGTTAACCGTTGGGCAATTGGTTCTGCAGGAATATAATTAGAGATTCGGTATAGACCTGCTAGTAAAAATCAAGTTGCAGATGCTTTGTCACGTCTACCGTTAGGTCTAGATTCCGAAAAGCGATGTCTAGGACCACAGACCGAGGTTAGAATTGCTTATCTAAAAGGAGTACCGTTTGAAACTGAGGTTAAGTATTCCTTGAGACAAATCAAAGAGGAACAGGACAAAGATGTAGCTATAGGCAGAAGTAAAAACTAATCTTGATAGCCCAGAACACAGAGATAAGCTTCAGAAATATTATACTTTGCATGGGGGAGTATTGTTTAGAAGGACTAGTGAAGATGAAGATGGTTGGAAGTTATGGCATCCAGAAAGTTTGGTTGAAAAAATTGTTTGGCATCAACCACTATAGTTATGGGCATTATGGGCCATCCAAGTGTTACCGAGTGTTAAGGGAAATACATATTTCTATAATATGAGAAGGAAGATTTCGAAGCTATTAAAATCTTGTCAAGTGTGCCAAAGATCTAAAAGTAGATAGTGTTAAACGAGTGGGGAAAATGCAAAATATCATCCCAAGTAGTGTATTGGAATTAGTTTCTGCTGATGTTCTTGGCCCCTACCCATGTCTCGGGGAGGGGTGACCCAGGTTTTAGTTTTATTTGATGTTTTTTCCAAATTCGTTAAACTTTACCCTGTAAAGAAGTCTACGGCTAAAATTTTGGTTAGAAAAGTGATTGATGAATATTGTCAAAAGGTAGGTAAACCTAAGAGGGTGCTTTCGGACAATGCCCCGCAATTCACTAGTAAAGTGTGGACAGAAAAACTTGAACAAGAAGGGATAGAGGTTATACATACTTCTGCTTATCATCCAGCAGGAAATCCCGTAGAACGCCTAATGAGGGAAATAGGACGTTGGTTTAGGACATATTGTACAGACCAACACAGTAAGTGGGCATGTGAAGTAGAAAATTTTGAAAATGTAATTAACTCTATACCTAGTGATACAACTGAAATACCACCCATTGAGCTGATGTTTAAGAAACCGGCTAACAGATTAATTCGAGAATGTGTTAGTTTTCCAAATAGAAAGAGTTTCAACTATGAGGAAAAGGTAGCTTTAGCTCTTAAAAATTTAAAGGAGAAGGCAACAAGGAGAAAGAAAAAGCATGATGAAGGTCAGAAGTGTATAGAATATAAAGTGGGTGATTTGGTGTTAGTTGAAGTTCATAGTAAGTCATCAGCTTTTCGTAAGTTTAACCGTTTGTTTGAAGGCCCTTTCAGGATAGAGTCTATACCAAGGAAAAACTCTTATGAGCTAATAGACCCTGAGAGTGGTAAATGTAAGGGTGTGTATAATGTTGAAGCCCTAAAACCCTTTTATGAATAAGTGGTCACTTATGAAGTGTGCCACTATATGTGTAAATATCTAATTTTGTAAATAAGTTTGTCAATTGATGCATGTAAATAGTTTGTGTGAGTACTTAAGTTCAGATGCAGATGTAATAATACTGAATGTTTAAGATGTAAACATTTCACTGTATAAAGCAATTTGTGACAGTTTTGTGTAGAAACTTTTGGGGGTTTTCATGATGTTGTGACTTTCTACATTGTGTTGACAAATTATCAGCTGTAAAATGTAAACAGACTGTTGTCATTAACAGGCAGATATCAAGTGTGTAATTTGGTGTGAAAATAATTGTGACTTAAGGTGATGACATTGAACGTTTGTTGTGTAAAAACAGTAACTGAAAAGAATGATTGGATCTGAGAAAAGACAGTTATTGTAAACAAAATCAGTGTCATGGACTATGTGCAGATGTTGTATGAAGAATTGTATTTGTTCATTGTAAAGTCATTATGGTTGATTCTAACCTGTTTGTGTTGGCATTATGTGTACATTCAACCTGCTCAGATTCGTGACGGATTCAATCAATTTTAACTATGTAAAATTAAGTGAATCCTGGGGAGGGGTTGTAACAGCCCTAATACCTGAATTTTGAATAGCGTTGTACTGTATGAAGTATTTGTAATTAGCTAAAGTTTGCTTGAAAGTGATTTGATATGTTTGTTTTGTAATTTCTTGTAAATCAGTGTATATAGACTTTGTTTTAGGTAAGAAAATTATTCAAAGGCCATTTAATATGTTTAAGAACCGAATGATGCAAGAGAATTTCTTAAATGTTTGTAATTCCATGTATTAATGTAACTTACGATGTCTATAGGACAAATTTTCTACCGTTTGAAAGGATTTCTGTAAATAATTTTGTATTTAAGTATCTATAATTACCATTTCTGATCATTTTGTAATGTTGTTAATTAATTTTGTATTAATTCCGATTGTTTTTTAATATGTTAGATTGTTTGAGTGATTGTTAATGATCGAGAAATATCGGGCGGATGCCTTTGAAGAATTCTCGTAATTTCGATAAAGACTATATAAACAGATCGCCTGGACAGAGAAATTCATTCATTCATTCATTCGGTCATGCATTCAGTTAGTAAGTCAGTTTAGTTGACAGTATTCAGTGTTACAGAGAGTTTCAATCATTCAGTTGAGTTTGCGACTGTGCATCTCTGTATTGTACCTATACTAGTGAATATCGCTGACTTGTTGTTTGGATCACAATAAAACAGACATCTTCGAACATAAACTGTTTGATGGATTTTTTAATTAATTAATGCAGTAATTTAAACCACATAAGAACCCTAACACTACCATCTGTAAAATCGTCACTATACGTATTTTTATTATTTAATTTGGAAGCATTTGATATAAGACTGAAACAAATGTATGCACTAATTTATTGTTTCCGTGCTTTAATTATACACGAATAAAATTAACGAAAATTAGTAATAATTAAAATTATTTCTAGTTTACTCGATGCAGTATGAACACCGTTTCCTGAGAATACAGACCTTAGTTCAGAATCCTTTATATTGCCTCGTGCCTCATTTCTAAGCGTGTTTCCGACAATGATAGGGGTTATTAACGACGTTTCGTGTGAGCTTGCAAGTTGTAGCGTCAGCATTACATTAAGTCGAACCGTTGAATAGCAACTGCACTACACACGTCTATTCATACGCAGCTGCTCTTCGCCTGCCGGCGGCCAAATATGCACTCCGCAACACCTGCATATATTTACACCACTTTCAGAACCTAATGAGACATACCACATTAATGACTTGCATTTGGTTCGGATATTGGATTCCAGTCCAGCTATGTCATCGCGCTTCAGACTGTAACACAGAAATGGCGGTTTCTGTGGCGGAATGGGAATTGTAGCGTTACGACTATTCACATCTGGGTCATCGAGGCATGTGTTTTTACGAATGCACGTGAACAGCTCTAAATACCTCCCATTCAGTCGTTCAGAATTTTTCACACAATTCCCAATCAGAAAAATTGTTAAATTATCTAGTGTAAAATATACTACAGTCTTAAATGAGGAGCTAGCTGTCTGTTGCACCCCTAAATCAATTATTTCGAGTCTATCTACTGGGTGCAGAATGGGGCAGTGGTTCCAAATGATAGGAGCAAGCGATTTCACCGGCAATAGAAATCTATTGACGGCAAATCCAAACAGGGCAATACGACCGGTGGAGATCATTTCCTACAGCATGAATAGGGTGAAGAACCGAAATATTGTATATTCTTGTGTTCGTCATAAATGTTCTTCATCCGACGCAGCCTTCAACTTTGGTGAGTGATGAGTCATTTTCCCTTTCCTTGTAATTTATATTGCCTAAAGCCGTTTCCTTTCCTTAGTTTAATTAATTTTTATAACTTATTAATAATGCCTCGGACACATGGTTAAACTCTGATAGGTTGAAAATCGGGTATTTTCTAAAACTCATATTACGTCCCTCAGTTAATTAACTTGTTTAACATAACTGTATTCCGAAGAGAGCCGCAGAATAATGGCTGTAACGTCAGGTTTCAATAAATCAATCCGGTTCCACCCGGACAACCAACTGACACAACTGACTTCAAAGTAATTCATTATTGTCTCATAAAGAAACAACAAATCTAACTGTTGATGGAATTTTAAAACTTTTTTTAATAAATAGTAATTTATTATTTAAACAAGCAACTGCAGAATGACCGGCTAACAATAATTACGAACAACATACAATAGAACTCCAATTACCCGAACTCCGACTATCCGAATCGCTGATTACCCGAATCGGTTTTTTTAATTAAGACGGAAATGTTCAGCAAGCAAAGACTTTTATTTACCTATAGTACGCTACGTACATACTGTACTAATGTACAGCACTTGTAAGTACGCTTAACATATAAAAGTATTGCCTACTCATTTAATTAATTAAAAACTCTTTTTCTTTAAAAATAGTTTTTTCTCTCTCATTTTCAAAATACATACAGTATTTAATTAACATATACCATTTTACGGAAAAAATCCAATTATCGAATTTTTGATTATGCAAATGGTGTCCGGTCCCAACTGATTCAGATAATTGGAGTTATACTGCAAATTCCTTTGATTGTTGAGCAACGTCTCGTTTCGTTTGAACAAGTACTACAGTGCAACCAACATGGTGATAGTTGAAATTTGTGCTCTTCGATTTGTCTCTCGCTGCCACTTTCATATTACGCAGGCGAACAATTTCAGTACACTGCCGCATATGTAATATTAATTAATATGTATTAATCAATATAATTATAACTAAGTGTCGTTGATTGGTGGTTCAAGCTTGTAGATTGACGATATAACAAGACAAGGAAGTGATGTAAGTAGAGATTTTGCGTGACTTTTGCACAAGATCTGTTGGAAACAAATATCTGAACACTTTTTGTCCTTCAGACGCTGACCTTTCAGCACAGTAATCAAGCTCTCCGTGAAGTTTGTTGGTCTGTCATATCTAGTCACTTCATTACAAGTCGGTCAACACGTGTGTACTCATCTGACAATGTCAACGGAAGATGTTGTTCGCTCCGCCAATATTCGTTCGCAAACAAATTTGTTCCAGCAGAACGACTAGAGACAATAGCGCCGAGGGTTTTAGGTGCAAGTAGAACGCAATCAACGGAAACCTAGTTTGAATAGCAAATCATCAGTTAGGAAATCACAACCACACTTTTTGAATTTTGAATTTAGCACAGTGTATAAAAACGTTCGCTGTTTAAACTCAGCAAAGGCTTTAAATTATTATCCGAGGACTTTAATCTTGTAAAATGTATTTCGACGTAATTACGTTAAGTGTGCAGTTTTATTCCAATATTTCCAAAAAACAATTCTGTTAGATTTATTTAACTACATTTTATCTTTTGCAGTCGTCTATTTTATTTCTAACATGATTATTTCTGATCGAATTTAAACAAAGTCACAATAAAAAACAAGTCTGGAACCCCAAAAATCCAACGATATAGACAATATACAATTAAAATTATATTTTAGCTTCGTTGATTAGAAATGTTTCTATAACTACACACAGAAAAAAAATCCTGTTGAACTACAGTAGATGCAGGGAAATACAATAACAAATAAAATTGTCATTGTTTCCATCAGTTCTAATACACGATGGACCGCGAATTTTATGGTTTTAGGAAACCTGTTTTTATTTTAAGAAAAGTATCTTAAACCCGTGCAGGACCAAAATGGTTATATGGCCTCTGATCATAATCGTTCACAACGTTTTTCATATTTCATTTTCATCTTCTGCTTTCTTAATCCTTGAATGTCTATTTTAATACCTTAATGGAAAACAATAATCAGTAAATTTCCTGATAGAGGAAATATGAATTATCATCATGGTCATCAGCAACTCCGTGGATTAGTATTTGTTAGTCTGTTCCGTCACCAAGGATTAAAAGAATAAAAGTAATAAAACCTTTTTTGTAGGCGTCCTTTTCTCCGTTTTCCAACTGTATAATTTCTTTGTCATCTGTAACTTTCCATTCTTTTGATATAACTAAGTCAACTTTCCGGAGAGTCATATAATTAATCAATTATGACCCATACTCCTAATCTTTGTCACTTATCATCATTGCGTATCCTGTATCTTATCTTAAATCTTTGAAATTTGGTATCTCTAAAACGGCTCTAACTATTTGGTTGAAATTTTTTATTTAGACAACGTTTTGTTTTTCAGGTTTACCTAAATAGGTGTCTTCCCTGCAAAAAACTCGATTTTTCACAAAAAAAACCCAGCAATTCTGGTATTTGGTAAGACTAAAACGGCTTTAACGTCATCTCGTAGAAGTTTCATGTACCAGTAACCTACTGATGTTAGTTAGGTGTCTCTTTGGTTAGAGCAAGGAATTGTTATCTCTAAACAAACAATTCTTGTATATTAGCTGACCCGTGCGAATATTTCGCTCAGTATAGTGGTGAGTCACCAAACAGAAATAAGTAAATGGAAGAATATTTTATTTTGAAAATCAGTAATAAATATAACTTTTATTTTAAAAGTCATTATCGTTAAATACTGTATGTTTGTTTGTAACGCGTTTGAAAAATAGTTATTGACTTTGTCAGATGTGATTTTTCAAACTTCTTTACAAAACTTCTTTCTGACCGTATGTGTCTTTAACACAAACATAAATAATGCTGAATCTACGACCTTGCAAAAAAGCCACGTACAGGTGTCCATAGGAGAAAAACAGGTTCTAGTAAATTACAATCCTGTGGTAATCCAGACGATCTCGTAAATGGCTCTAGCGATTTGGATGAAATTTCATATGCAAATAACGTTTCGCTTTTCAAGAATTAAACACGATTTTACAAAAAAAAAAAAAAAAAAAAAAAAAAAAAAAAAAACCTTCACGCAAAATCTTGCACGTTGAACAGAAATCTAAAGACGAAATGCTGGTTATCCGGGTGGAACCGTGTCAATTTATCGAAACATAATGTTTCAGCCATCATTTTGTGGATTTCTTCAGAGGACAGTCGAAAGATGCCGAGTGTGTTAGGTATTGATCCTGTTCTAGACTTAAATTAAACAGGAATAGTTTCAACATGACGATAACGATACACGGATTAGATTGATGTCAAAATCGTTATGTTTACATGTAATAAATCGTCTAGTTCATGTAATTAGTATCAGAAGGAAAAGATATATACACTCTAATAAGCATTAATTACAAAGAAAAGCGAAAATTGTCTAATCATGTCAGGGTAGACTAGAAATTAGTAACGACAATTGCGTCCGGTGTCACCTTGATTCGTTCTTTCGTTGTACACTGGGCTGTACTTAAACTGCACTGCGCAGATTGTGTAAACTCAAGAAAACTCCACTGGAATGACCCACTTCTTCAGAAGATCATACAGAGAACTGTGTCAGAAGAGCATCTCGGTCAGTGTGTCGCGTCTGACAGGCAGTCATAGTGTTGCTGGAAATATCAGAAAGGCCGGGAGGGTGTTTTTGTCGTATACCGACAACGCTGCTACGCAACCATATTTGTTGCAGAGCTGCTCTAGTAATTAATCAGTTGTGTAAGCACATTTAGCTGTTAGATAAAAGCTGTTACCATAAAACGAAGCGTTGTGGTTTCGTTGGAATAATATAAGCAAAAAAAGATACTCCGTTTTAAATGTATGGTACTAGTAGAAATAATGAATGAGCAAAACTGAAATACAGTATATTCATTTTAATATTAACTGGCTCAAAGCAAACGTTGTTGCGAAGAATGTCAAACAAGGAAAAAGATATTCGTTGTTCCAAAACTACTCATGCAATTCGTTACTCAACATATTTCTACTTGGATTACTGGTGACGGTTTTAGAAAGGTAGCATAATAAACTGCAGCAGAGAAATAAGTCTAAAGCTAAATACAAACTCAGAAAAACTAAACTAAAGTGATTCAGGAAATAATAAGGTGACGAAGTTTGCCCCAAACAAATAATTAAAAAAGGTGTAGTGTCTCACTTTTGTGTGGTATTAATTAATACAATGGTAAAGTCTGATACTAATATGTATAACACTTACAGAATGTGTTGGGTAAGCGGTACCGCTGTGGGAGTCGGATTCAGAAGGACGCTGGTTCGAATCCCCATTCAGCCATCCAGATTTGGGTTTTCCATGGATTCACCAAATCATCCCAATCGATTGCCGAGATAGTTCCTTCAAAAGGCCATGGCCAAATCCAATCCAGTCCTTTGCCCCTCGGTCCTTTCCTGCCTCTGATAACCTCATCGTTGACGAGACGTAAAGCCATAAAAAACCACGACATTTCCTACAAAGAAATTGAATAATATGAATGTTAACAAGGATAGCATCAGATGAATTGACAAATAAACACGGCATAGCTCAAATATCAATAATTTTATTTAAATATGCAATTTTAATGTAGTTAAACGACACGAACGCTTTATTGCAACAAGTTATCATGAACTTAAGGAGGACAGGAGATGCCTATGCCGTCCATGTCAAAATGGTGGACTTTGAGGAACATTTATGGGGAAACTATTCAATATACTAACATCATACATTGTCAACATATAGAGTGCTTCATTTTTAAAGTTGGGACGGTGGGTTAATTTGCTATCTTTTGTAGTTTCTTGTATATTTTCTTTTTAAACAACTAATTTTTTTAAAAAAGTTTGATATTTTATTAAATTTCGTACTATACAATATATTATATTACAATAAGGCTGTGTTAAAGTGCAATTTTTACAAGAAAGAGCAACATATTTTTTTATTTTTTTTGAGAATATATTCCTCGCATTTCAAAAAATCTCATTTACAAGAAATAGCGTCCAAATTTGTGAAATATATTCCCGCAATATAGAATGCCACATGTGAGAATAACGCTAAATCAAAGTTTCCCTTCCACAAGAAGATTCAAACTAATTTTTAGACCCAAAAGACAAGATTCTGATTTTTTTTAAAAAAATTTATCACGTCCAGCTTGTGTGTGTGTGGTTTTTTTTATGTATTTGAATGAATGGGAGCACGAAATTGCTCCGGATATACGGCATGAGTATTTAGCTGTTCCTGTGAACGGCTCAATGTGGCGTAATTTTACCACAGAACAGTTGCAACAACAAAATAACTATCAGTGGTTAAATGGATATCTAGACTGTGATTATTGTACTTTCATCATTCCATTCTAAACTGCGGAATTATATCAATCTGATGCTAAGGAATAAAGTCACATCCGACTACCGTTATCTGTCCGTTGTATTGTTATAACATTAATTACATTTAAATTTTAATTGTTCTTTACGTGATTACTGAATCACAATCAAAATTGGTGTGTTAAATAATGAAGTAACCATTAAAATGACATAGAGATCTAAAAAATTATTAATGACCTAAAAGTTGCGGAAGTAAATTTTCAAAACAACCAAAATTCTATTAAACAAGGAAACAAGCAGTAACTGCTGCTTGAAATTCCCCCATAACTATTCGCCTAAACATAGATACGCCATGCGTCTTTCAGAACACCACGGAGATATGTGATGGAAATTCGTAAACGAAAAGGCTTCATTTTTTATCTATAAATTTTATTTGGAGATATTAAACCCTAACCACTTAGAAAAGCAGCAAATTAAAACCATTAACACAATCGTATTCAAGTGCTTTGTTTATGGTCAATCAACAATAATACAATATTGTACGCCAACATTAATATTGTCTATAGCATTCAAGAAAATACACTAAATGTAAAAACATAAAAAACTATTTTCAAATCACGGAATCTAAATTATTAATAAATGATACTTAATTAATAAAACACTAAATTTGTACAAATTTGTTAATATCTATCTTCTATTTCTGTAATAAAAATTGGAAATATCGATTTCAGTATGTTTATTAGAAATACAAATATTTCAAGTACTTACGATTTTACTTCCACTATAACATCTGTAATGAATCCAGTGGCGTAGAAAAATGATCTGGTTATTTCATAAAGAAATTCAACTTCGGTAATACGTATTGGCTTAGCATTACTCTATTTCTCGTCCTCCGAGAATTTCCTGCAGAGTGCATCTCTGTGTTATTAATTGGATTTCAGAAAGTAATAAGGTTAAGTCACCAGTTAAAAAGACTTATATACCAATCTGGAATAAAAATAATTCCATTTTATTTCGGTATGCATCAACAGTACGGTAGGTATTAGTCCAGTGAATCGATTAATAATCTTAGTATTTGACCAACTCGTTAAGCAAATATTAAAAAATAGTGATTTTTAAACACGTAAATTGGTAATTCGGAAAACGCTTGTATCTTGCTGCGATGCATACAATATTCTAGCACTTAATAAACGGGATTATATTATCTGATGAATAAATGAAGCACTTCATTGGCTTTTACCCTCGTTTATCAAAGATGTTTGAAAACTATAATCTAGAATAGTCAATTACTTCGCACAGCCTTTACATTCAATTATGTAAAACAATAGTAAATTTCTTTCTGGATAATTCTATTGTAGTAATAGAAGCAAAGTCTTGTAATACATATGCAAACAGTCAAAATTAACTTCAAAGGATTCGCTTAATTCTCTTTAAAATTATTGCGTTGCCTTCACTGGCAACAGCTTCAAAGAATATTAAACGAACATGGATTTACGTAATGCGAGGAAAGGCTACCACTAATTTCTCACGTTTAGTTTTGTTTTGAAAACCAAAAATTTTATCTCCACTGATAACATAATACCAATCGGTCATATTTCGTGGTAAAAAATAAAATAAAATTAAATCTCACACCACTATTGTTAGCACAAATTGTCTTCTTTTTGTAATCGTATTTATTCTCCCCGTTGAAGAGCCTTTAGCTATCTACAAATCAACGATTTGTAGATTTGTCTTCATTCTTTTGATTTAATACTCTAACATATCTACAGTGTCACTAATAAGAAGTCCAAGCCAATATACAATTAATGTAGTTAGTCAGATCGATAATTTCACAAAAGTAAGTCTTAAAAACTAAGTAAATGCGACACCAAAGTGAAAAAATCGACGTTTTGTCAGAAACTCCTTCACACGATTTTGTCTCCACAATGCAGCAGAAAAGATCCATTTAATTCAATGCATATTGCTCCATTGTGCCGCTCAAACAGTATCCATTTTCGCTTTCCTCATGCAAACAAAAATTCAATAGGGATTATACCGACTTATGTATGCGTTTGATTCACTCGCTCACAATATTCTACACTGATCAAGGGAATCTCGTAAATGTTTTAATCTTCAACTGATTATAATGCAAAAATACAATTTAGCCTTTAAGAAGCCAATATTTTCCTCCTTCCGACATGCTTTGTATTTAATAGGTCCTCTATCGTTTGCTTCTGTCACATCAGTATTTGTATTCTTATTTATTTCACTAAACTTACTGTAACAACCATTTTCAAATTAGGCCACCCTACAACTTTAATACTAGCAGTTTCCCACAGTTTTGCCTACATATGGTGGATGAATTTAAGTTTGTTATGGTAAAAAATTAAAGGAAGAAAAACTGTAATGTAGAAAAGTAAATGTAATTTGATATATAGCCGCACTATTGAAAATGATTTCATCAAATTTTCCTTATCCGAAAAATAAAAAATAATTTAGTATTTAGTCGATTTAAAAAAAAATGTTTTTTTACAAAGAGTAATTAGCAACGAAAAAGAAAGCACATAAGAAAAATAAATGGTTGCCTGAAGTGTAGATCGAAAATCACGACACATAAGCACAGGAATATTCCAGCACTAATTCGTGAAGGTTCCGAGGTTAATGAAAGCCGCGATAAAGCTAACGTACTAAATACTGTATTCAAAAATTCATTTACAAATGAACATAAGGATAGTATTCCCGTTTTCCCAACGCCATGGCGAGTCGGTGATGGAATCATTACGAATAGATACTGCAGGTATCGTTAAGCAATTAAAGCTCCTGAAGTGGGGGAAAGCACCGAGCCCGGATGGAATTCCAGTAAGAGTATTTTCAGAGTATGCGGCGGAAATCGGGCCATTTCTGTCTGATATATTCAGTAAATCATTAGAAGAGAGAAAAGTACCTACAGACTGGAAAATCGCGCAAGTAACTCCGATTTTCAAAAAAGGTGATCGAAGTGATCCTGGAAACTATCGTTCCATATCTATAACATCTGTTTGCAGTAGAGTTATGGAGCATATTATATGCTCGAACACTATAAATTTTCTAGATGATAATACTTTGCTTACAACAAAACAACACGGATTTCGGAAGAAAAGATCATGTGAAACACAGCTGGCCCTATTTACACACGACGTAATGAAAGTTATCGATGCAGGTTCACAAGTAGATGCAATTTTTTTTAGATTTCCAGAAAGCCTTTGACTCTGTGCCACACAACCACCTTTTAGCGAAGCTTCGAGTGTACGGTATATCGGATCAACTTTGTGAATGGATAAAGGATTTTCTAACTGGTCGGTCACAGTATGTTGTCGTTGAAGGAGAAAGTTCTTCTAATCTAGATGTTACATCGGGTGTACCTCAAGGAAGTGTAATAGGACCACTTCTTTTCTTGATTTTTATAAACGATCTCGGAGACAAAGTGAAAAAGCCTTTTTAGATTGTTTGCTGATGATGCGGTTATTTATAGGGAATTAAGAAATTTGGCCGATTGCTTAGAAATTCAGCGCGATTTGGATGTTATTTTGGCTTGGTGCGCTGAGTGGCAACTTACTCTAAATTGTAAAAAGTGCAAGACAATGAGCATAACTAACAAAAAGAATCCAATTGTTCAGAAATACGAGTTAAACAATACAGTTATTGATATGGTCGATTCTATGAAATATTTGGGAGTAACAGTACAAAGGAACATGAAATGGGACATACACATTAATTCTTTAGTAGGTAGAGCAAATTGTAGGCTGCGAGTCATAGGTCGAATTTTGAAAAATTGTAATGAACAAACAAAGGAGATAGCGTACAAATCTCTTGTGCGTCTACATTTGGATTATTGTTGTGCCATTTGGGACCCGTTTCGTAAGGGATTGATCGAAGGTATAGAGAAAGTACAGAGAAGAGCCGCTCGATTTGTGACCGCTTGCTACAGTCCTTATGAAAGCGTCACAGAACTGATTAGTAGATTAGGTTGGGAGTCTCTGGTAGATAGACGACACACGTTTCGTTTAAATTTATTGGTAAACATGCGTACTCCCACTTTCACTTTTGAGTGTAGTGAAATACTTCTTCCACCAACCTATTTAGGTCGGAAGGACAGGAAAGATAAAATTACAGAAATAAGGTGCCGGACTGATTCTTATATGAATTCTTTTTCCCTCGTACCATCAGGGATTGGAATGCACAGCAAAGAGATTAGCTTTGGTGCTGAGCACCCTCTGCCCCCCACAATTTTGTGAATTGCAGAGTATATATGTAGATGTAGATGAATACGACGCTATGCCTCAACATGCTCAGCTATCTAGCCGCAGTATCTTATCGTATACTGAAATACATTCAGCAATTTTTAAGATTCGATTTCTCATAAACGAAGACTTCGCCGTGACGAATGTCACTAACAATAGATATCACTGATGTTACGTTTGTAACAGCCTATCTGGGTAGTTCCATATTTAAATGCAAATTTTTATAATAAAAAGGTAATATCACTCGAAATAATAATTAAGTTTGCGCGTGAGACCTCTTGTCGAATGGAATGTAGCTGCCCCCTTAACCTGAAATCAACGTCTATTTTCTCGGAAAGTCAGGTAGATGGTAACGGGACAAGAATAGGCGGTGCTAACCGGCAATGAAGCTGACCAAACTTAAATTGTGAGATCCCTCTGTTCTACATAGCGCGAGATAAAGTTCGTTTTCAAGGACCAAAGGGGATGATTCCTGACAAACACAGCAGTAAATGATATAGTTGGTCATTATCTTATGTATTTGCCAAGGGCGAAACGAAAAAATGGTAGTGAGAAACCCAGTGAAGTGCTGAAAATACCGATCACGTGAGTATGTGTTGGCGAATAGCAACCAGAGATTGAACGAGAGGTGAGGGATGAATGAAACAGCGAACTGTAATGCAACGCTATGGTTGTTATAAACTACCTTCAGGTACTTCTTGATTTCATAAACGAATCTTGACTACGCCCCGCTTCTGTCTAGCTACTATTGGACGGCAGGTTCTGGTGCTCAGGAGGAACAAGTGAGGGCAGCTTTCGTAGTAGATGATAGTCTGCGTTCTATCACGGAATTACAAGATTATTCTAAGTTCAGTCACAGATGTGATAACACGATTATTAATATTATAATTATTAATTTAATTGCGATGGAACATACGCTCCGGTGGTAATTCCCTGTCACCTAATTACCCTTTTTTTAATTACTAGATAGTCCATGCAAAGTTTCACGAATGCAATGAATAGTAAGGTTGGGAGTTTGGAACAGGATGATAGAAGAACCGACTCATTTGTTTTAATTGTTTATTTGTTTAGTGTAATAGGTACGTAACAAAAGTCGACGCCAGTGAAGCAGTTTATTAATATCTCTGTGATATATGCTGCTGCTTTCTAGCGGCTTGGCTGTGAACTATCTCATACGCGCCACATTCACAGTTATTACTTTTGCCCTTTAAGGGTCAAATTCCGAATAATTCCTTTCTTAAGATATAATGTGACCAAAGCAAAGAACTTATTCTCTAAAATAATACCTCATTTCTCGAGTTTGGTTAGATATCAAAGGAGATAAATACCTCGTGACAAAAAAAAATACGTTATGGAAATAATGATAATTTTGCCCTTTAAGGATCAAATTCCGAAAAATTCCTTTCTTAAGGACCTTAATCTTTAAAATGATACTTCATTTATCGACAGGTATATCGATTAGACATGAAGGGATGTAAATGGCTCGTAATACAAACACGCGTTGCAGAAATATTGATACTTTTGCCATTCAAGGGTCGCATTCCAAAATATTCGTGTCTTTATATATGATGTCATCAAAGCGGAGACGGTTCTGTTAGTTAACACCATAATAGATGTGATTATCATGTTCTCAGTTATATGAGCTAAAGTCGAATGTTATAAATGATCTGTTAAATTCCTTGTATCAATGTTCACTTCCAATAGATGTCTCATTTTACGTTTATTGTGTTGAATAAACCATACGATTCTCTTAAATCTAATGACAATAAATGTGCAGGAAATTATATTAGCTACCAATTTCTCTGTCTTGTTTAATATATAATCTCATCTTTCAAATTCTGTAATTATTCGGAATTGCATCTTTACGCAGGCGTAATGGGGGACATTAGATTTTATTAAATATTTCGAAGTATTTTCATGGCGCCCGACTTTTATTCATGAACATAAATTTATGCAGATCAATAGCGCTCTTCAAAGGTTAAATAATTAATTTAAAATATAATTAAATTTATCATGCAATGATATACCACATGCTATTCCCATGTTAATATTAAAACCATCGAGATACTTAAAAAAATATTTTGTGCCGGATATTAAAATCTAGTATTTTTCACAATATTCCAGATGATTAGCGACATATCATTCAAGAGTTGTGCTCGGCATAAAAAATTTAAGGCTTTATTCCGTGAAATAGATAAAAAAATTATGTAATAACATTTGTCTTTACAATTTTCGATCTTCTCACCTGGCCTTGTCTGATCTAATTATCACCTCGCGATAGTACACAAAGTTTCTATTTTAATTTCTTTGTAACAGATTCTCTTATCACTTCCGAACGTTTACTGACTACTGAACATAAGGATTCTGTGTTTCATTGCTTTTAATTGATTATTTTTCTGTTTTAAGGCCATAAGCGTTTCCTCTCTTTCAAATTAGTAGCGACTATTGAGATTCAAAGTACTTAGGATTTTCGTTATTAATGTAGTATGGTGAAATATTTAAAAACCGTAACCATATCAACAATTAATTCAATTCCTATCCTACCACAATATCTTGTAACTATTCTTAAGATTTCAGAGTAATACACAGTATTTATTTCATTCACTCATGCATCAGCTGTCTGATGCAGTCCTCTTTTAGAGTTAGTATAATTCTACGTTTTTTTAGTTTCTTTTGCTTCTTTATACTGAGACTCTATGGTATGTCGGTGTTTTCAGCGTTGAGACAGTGGCGGATAGACCTCGAGAGCATACCAGCCACTCCAAAGAAAACAACAACGGCGGATCCGTCGTACTTCGCCATGCGGTCAATACCAGGCACGAGATTAAATCTGAAGAGACACGGCTGTTGCGAGAAGAGTAACAGTGGAGGTATACGCGAGTTAGCGAGGGTAGCAACAACTTCAACGAGGACCGCGGGTTAGTGTTTGGCGCTCTTTGCTGAGAAATATGTAAACAAAACATATAACTCCGATGAAGGCTGCGACATGACATATGAAAATTTATTTTAGGATATAAAAATGCGGAAAAGATAAGCATTATTACCAACGGCAGCGGAAGACTATGAACTCATTTTCTTGCAATGCCTTTTGTTTAAACATACGGTTAAGAAGTTCGTTTCAGAAGTTTAATTTAACAATTTAGTATTAGTATAACCGTGTTAGCAGAAGCCTAACAAAGACCCTGAAGTCTCGTCGTTCCTGCAAATTAATGTATTTCATGTTAAGACTTACCCGTCAGTATGGCTGCTTGTGTTAAGGCACCACCACTCTGGATAGCGGAAGTACAGCTGGACCACGTTCGGGTGCTGGATCCCGGCGCCAGGATATCCTGATGCAGTTTCTAGGCTCTATTCTACACTCACTTAGGTGAATGCTGGGATGGTCCACAATATACGCCTCAGAAACTACACATTTCACAATCAAAAATACACATATCATAGAAAACATTTGCTGCAAAAGTGATATAACTAAAAAAAACGTTAATTTTATAGAAGAGCCAATTGAAATGTCTCGTGTGAAACAACTTTATGCATTCACTAGAAAATAACTTATCTGCAAGTTTTATTGAAATGATACAATATGAAAGAAGGAAAAATGTATTGTTCAGTTGTAGTATTTACGAGAATGGTCCATCCTAATATTATAACTCAAGACAGCTCGTTTTCTTAGTTATGTCATTGTTCCAGCATATTATGTTACATGAATCGCAAATATATCGCACCACATTGTAATGTTTCTACTCATGAAACGAAAATTTAAAAGCAATGGCTACTAATTTACCAGAGAACACCGAAAAAACGTATTAGAATGATACCAGGACAACATTTATATTCAGGATAGGAGGGTAATCAGAGATTTACAGGCAACTATATTTTTCAATATTTAATTACATAAAGCTTTCCGTTGATTATAAAGATTACATGGGGGCCTTGAGCATTATTATCAATCAAGAAGACATCTGAACATAACCGGTGCAAGATTAAAAGGGAGATTGCAATGACGGTGGTAAAGTTATTGTTCTCGTAGCTGTGAGCCTCGACAAGCTAACTTTAAACAGTTACTGAGCATGAACATTCTCGCTAGCGGCGCGCGATTAATAATACAGGCCGGGCTCCGTCTGCAATTTCTGACTTTAATCGGCACTGGGCGTTTTCTGGGCGGAGCACACAAGATTACAGTGTTCGAGACAATACCCAAATTAACAGCGTGTAGCGGCTCAGTAGTCCAGCTCCTGGTATCAGCTGAGGGTGGTAATGCAGCTGCACGCAGAGGTTGCGTCTTCTCAACACTTTAACACTGCAGCCAAAATAGGCACAACCACAGTTGAGGTCGCACACTGTAGTCGAGGTCACCGCGCTGCCGGCGTAGGATGCTGAACGGACCCTCAGCGGATGGATACGCTACCGTAACTGAAGCAGGTCGCACCGAGAGCGTCGTGTCATCCGGCGTGCGTGAGGTACCGGCGGAAGGTGGGAGTTATTTCCGGCACCCGTGTCGACTCCGATCATTTATTTATTTATTTATTTATTTCGTGTCAAAGACGCTGCTTTTATAGTAACAATGACAGAGATAAAATGATTTCAGTCAACACCAAAGAGTTCATAGATTGGATGACCAAAAGTTAGCAACTCGTATGGCATTGAACATCCGATATTTGTGTATTATGAACATGGATCGGGAGCTTACTCTCTATAAGCTACTCACTTAAACCTCGAACAGCGTGAAACCTTCGGTGCTCCTAATTGGTGGGAAGATGTTGCGGCCGGAAACCTATTACACGAGGTCTTCCTCGCATCTCTTCCTACGGACATAATGGCGTCATATGCAAATGAGCTGACAGTTATTCAACACAACAAGAACTCCCTTCATTGATCTAGGAACTGAAAATTCCTGGTTCTATCTAACAAGCGGAAACTTGGGGCAGATTATTAATTACTCGCCAGGATGAGAATCAAGTCGGTAATAAACGTTAATACTCGTAATAAACGGACATGCCCAGACCAAATTTTTAGAAACTATAACAATTCATACATAAAGATTTTCTTGAGTAGCTAGCCAAGTGAGTCCATCCATGAAATATGACTCTGCCACCGTTGTCAAGATAATGGCGGCAGGTCCTATGACCGGCAAAACGTAATCTTTTATGAATGCATTCACTTATCTAGTTACCCGAGAGGAATTTTTTTTTTTATCTATATACAACGTCGAGAATTCGTGTAGTCTCGTTTAAGAATTTGTGTGTCCCACTGTCGTTTTGGTTTCTGGTGTTAAATTCTGTGAGGAAGACCCGCACTTTTTCAGACGAAGGAAGGAAAATTTACTTGTCTAGACACTTTGCAATGCAGGTGTGTCACCCTTTCGCGTGGCGTTAGAGATCTCCTTGTACTGATTTATGGTAAACTGATTCAGAATTTGAGATACATAAAGACAAAGAAAAGATCAATCAGACCGAGCGTGGTGGGGGAGTGGTAAAGCTCTGAACTTGTATTCAGGAGGACGCGGGTTTGAATCCCCATTCGACCGTCCAGATTTGGGTTTTCCATGATTTCCCCAAATCGCTCCAGCTGAATTCCCGTGTGGTTCCTTCAAAAGGCCATTGCCGAATACCTTCCTGTCAATTGACCCAGTTCTTTCCCGCTTCTAACAACCTCGACAACGATGAGGCGTAAAGCCATAAGCAAAAAACAAATACAAAAACAAACAAAAAACGAACATACAGCGATATTTTGAAAGTAAAAATAGCTAAAATCATGAATGCTTCATTCAGTGCTTAGATATTTGTAAACATTACTAGTGGGTAGGATCAAGGTTTAGAATACTTCCCTGCCTTAAAGAAATATCAGCAAAGTCAGTGGAATTACTTGCGAAGGAGCCTTGTGGCGACAGGCCTCTTGAAAGACGTTGGTTTTTCTGCTCAAACGAATTTCGAAGAATTTATCCGAGCGAAGACTTTCTCTCGCAGGAGTACAAGCGCCAGAAAACGAGGCTCGCTTCTTCAACTGGTACGGCGACATCGTCAGAGCCCAGCAAGTAAGCGACCGAGGCGGCGCATCGAGTCCTGGAGTAACTTGGGGTTACTTGCATAGCATCCGAAATGCATAGAGAACTCCCAGAAGGAGCGGCAGCGTAACGAGGTTGTTTCTTTTGATGCTCTGTGAATACAAATTACGTGATAAAGCTATGACCTGTAACGAAAAAGACACTCCTTTATTGAAAGTGAAAATTATTCTTGGACCACTGGACCAAGTTTCCCAATATGCAAAAAAAAGATTAAAATAGTTATGATTCTGTTACATATGTCAGTGATCGTTACAACAATCTTGCGTGGGATAGGTTTCAAACCTTGATTAATTGTGGGCTCATTTCAGTGAACGTTTTTGCTGGTAATGAAATGAGATTAGCAGATTATGTGTAATATAACCAAAAGATTAAAGGCTTAGAAGATTCTAATGTATTAAATTTTAGCACGTGAATATCAGCGTTTTTGAAAAAAATCAAAGGAGGTGCCTAAATTGCCAATGTAAAAATGATAAACATTGAGTTATATTTAAGGGGAAACTTTTCAATTCACTAACTTGAAATTTTGTCTACATACACAGTTAGACCGGAACGATATTTTGCTATCTTTTTCAGTTTATTTTGTATTATTTCTTATTAAACAACCATTTTTAAAATTTGTTATTAAATTTCATATTAACTACTGAACTTATTCCAATAAGCATGAGGTAAAATGTAACTTGGAAAACAAACTGTAACGTATAAAAATTTTATTTCCCTCTGTTGATTATTTTTTGAGAAAATCTCGCGTAAATCTAAAAAAAAGTCTAATTTAAGGAAAATAGTTTCCAAAGTTTGTCAATACATTCCCACACAGATAGGAATGACGAATAAAAATAGTAATAACTCTACTTCTAGGATGATTATAACGATAAATCAAAGTTTTCCTTGGAGAGGAAGGTCCAAACCAACTTTTGAATAATTTATTTTTTTATCTGACCACCTGAACCTCCGCTTAAAATGTTTAAATGTTCAAAACTTTAATAAAATCGTCTGTGTAAATGCTTCTGCTTAGAACAGAATATGCATTTACAATTTAGTAAGGTTTATGAATTTGTGGAGCAGTGAGGTAAATTCCTTTCTCGTTGGGGAGGACGTTTTCTGCGGGGTAGCACTTAACGATGAAAGATTTTACTTTTGGGACCTTAAAGGAATTGCGGTCGGGGAAGATAGGATTCGCGGTTCGTTGAGCAATGCACATGGAGGTAAAGTGGACAGAATGTGGTTCAGCCGTGTATTCCCTAGTGGAAAGTTCTGCAAGAAAGTTAAGGTTACGTAGAGGAACAATGACCGTCTGGTGTAATGGGTCGTTCAAAAAAAACAAGTAAAATATGAAGACGAAGATATACCTAAGTCTGTGAACAATGTACTGGAGAGTAGAGCTCCTTAAAATTATTTTAATCCCAAGAAGAAATCATTTTAGGAGTTATAAAGCCAACAGCTACAGTCTTATCTTCAGTGAGATTTCAAAAAAAATAATCTCTGACAAGCTTTATGGACTGAATATTATCTCACCATTAAATTTAACAATTTTCACTACTTTTTTTCAGCGTAGCGATATTTCAAATGCTTTTAGTTTTTTTAAAAAAGTTTGAAACATTACCTTAGGCGTCTTATCTTCCTTTCGCTTTCCTTGAAAAAACCTCAAACAAATGAAACATTCCAGATTGCGCCCCTGATCAATTAAATCCAACATTGCTCTAACGATTACATCGAAACAAATATAACTGTCTGAACCAAGATCACTGAAATCACGTAATTGAGGTACGTTTCATTTGTTGGTGAGTGACATGAATCGTTAAATCGGGAAACTTACTTCCCTAAAGTAAGTTTATTTAGAAAAATGGTTAATGCAGATGGTAATCGTAACCTGCTCAAACTTTTGCAACCTCACGAATCAAGTTCAAGTGAAAGGAAGCAAAATCTCTCAGAATTAACATTAAAGATATCTTACTCTAAAAAACTTAATTCCACGTGTATTTTTTTTTTTTAATTGGGGTTTCCTCTTAGAATGTATTAATAGAAATACCTTTATTCATTGCCAATGTTTTCTTGCAAAATTCGAATCTCACATCTTTATAGTTACATTATTTTTTCAAATGTTTTCTACGTCGTTTAAATTATTCCAACACACGCCACAGCCTTTGAGTGTGTTTTTTGCTTCTGCACCACTTTATAGCGGTGTTATACATCTAACTAATTCTCTTATTCAACAACAGAGGTTTCATGCTAATTTTTACGTTAATTTGATTGCGTAATTTATTAGAAGATATTATCCTTATAATAATGCATGCACATTTACGTTATGTTTGGAAGTATGATCCTTAGGTTGGGAACAAAGGAACATGAAGGAAAAGCTAAAACAAAGAAGCAAAAATGATATAAGCGGCTGGAAGAGGCTTTGTAAAGAGAACAAATTGTATAAGAAAATTTTCAATAATTTAAGAATACGTCCTGAACGAGAAGGACGAAAATAGAGTGCTAGCAGTGAAAATACCAAAAAGAAATAAATAAGAAATCTGGGAAATGGTAAATGAGGAATCACTAAAACAAAGGACAAAACACAAGATTAAAAGCACGTAAATCCGTGAAGCAAATGGGTAAGAAAAGTAAACCAACAGGATGTTAGACGTGTAGGTGAAAAGAAGAAGGTCAAAAAATTTAAACAATTAAAAAAAAAATATGAGGAAAGACGGCCAGATGGAATGATAATAGAGAACCATATGTAATAAAAAAGTGGTGATTGGAAAGTAATCCGTTGATGGTGGTTTCAAATTATAATATAAAAACATTAATATCAGACAGTAGTGTCCACCATGTATGTAAGATTAATTTTCTGTGAAATATTGCCAGTTTCCCCTTACACTTCCTGTTCAACGATATACTTATTGCATCTGTTAGAGAGGAAGTATCAGTTAAGTGAGAGAGATAAGCTACAAAACGTAGGTCAGTCCCTTGCTACAGTATTGCGGAATGATATTGGATTCACATTATTGATATCAAATACTGGAGCTGGATGGGGGTAAAGGAGGGAAACTAGATTTGTCTACCAGTACCAAAACAAAAATGCACTCAGTAAGCGAAATGATGAATGATTTCGGTTGGAAGTCGTTGCATGATAGAAGGCGAATGAAGAGAATTGTGGGCATGTACTGTTCAAGACATATACTTGAAATGAGTACTAGGTAAATACTGGTAGATAATTCAGAAACAGCAAATGGATTGGAAGAGAGGTCCATGATAATAAATTAGCAATTGACTTCCGGCATAAGAGAGTAGGAAAGTTTTCATTTATTTGTTGGGTAGTGACGGAATAGAATAAAATCCTTAAGGAGGTAACGAAAAATATGTTTCAGAATGTGAAGGATTTTAAGGTAAAAACGCGTATGAATCGCAAGCAGGAACATAGGCATATTGGCAAGGAATCATGAGCTCCAATGCAATTAGTAATAATAACACTTGAGACTCATTTCACCAATAATTTAACGGATAAACATTGTAACAGTTTTTTTCTCTCTATTCAGTACCGTGTTATGATCCGTGTCATTATTTCTAATTGAAATATGTGTATTTCTATCACTGATTAAACAAATTCGATCAGTGTACAATTTTATCGTTATTGTGTTTCAACAATGATCATCCTTGGTTTAATCTCAGAAAAATCGGTTAACGTTTTAATATGAAGTGGGAGGGCAGCATATCCATCCGTGCATATTGACTATTTCAGACCGTCAGTGTCATTTTTAGTGGCTACCATTTCTATTATGCACTGTATTCATCATAAGAAACCGCGGAACATAAATTTTATCAGATCTTCTAGTAAATGAGCTTACTTTCAATCGTCATGAAACAAAGTTGCACGATTTCGTTAGTAAGATAGTTCCCGCACACAACTTAGTCTTTCTAATTTATTCGCTGAGGCATAAAAGGATTATTTCTATTATTATTATTATTATTTTATACAAAATGACAGAGTTATCATCTTTTGCGTAGTGATGGCATTAATATGAGTAACTGGAAGAAACTCAGTTAAAGGAACCTACTATTTCCTCACTGCTCCATGTATTGTCAAGTTTATTTGAGCTTGAAGAAAGTGGGTTAAGAATCCTTTTTTTTATTTTTGGCCTTACGCCTGGTCGAAGTCGCGGTCATTAGAAGCGGGATAGGACTTTGGATAAGGAACGGGAAAAAATTCGGCCATGGCCTTTTAAAGGAAGCATCCCGACATTGGCCTGGAGTAATTTGGGGAGACCATGGAAAATCAAAATCTGGATGCCCTGACGGGGATTCGAACCAGCTTCCTCCCGAATGCGAGGCCAGAGCGTTAACAACTCACCCATCACGCTCGCTGGAAATAATTCGATCATGCCGTTTTGTATGAACTATTCCATCATTCACCTGTAATGAGTTCGGGAAACAGCAAAAAACAAAAATCAGGGGGTAGGCCAATCATGAGTATAGCATAATCCCGAAGCTAGGACGTCCTGGGCTAACCGCCGACGGACCTGTAGTTATTATGAATTAATGGAGAGGGTCTCGACGTTGTAATATTAAAAAAGCAATTCCCGAACATTTGCATTCATCTAGTAGCATTGTTATTTTTGAGACAGTTTATGATGCGACTCTACATTTGGTCCTCGTTGTCTCCGGCGCTCAGCCCGCAGTGGCGGGCGCGCTGCGATCCCGAAAATTGCGGTGACCGAGCGCCACCGCTGCGTCCCGCGGCGGGTGCTCGCGCATGCGCACTGCGCTCGGGCTCGACTGAGCCGCCACCGACGCCGTCGGAGAGCGCCGCGACGCCGGCAGCAGTGCTCCGTCCTCCGCGCGACGCGCCGCGCCGCCTCGCCTCGCCTCGCACGCGCCAGAGTAGAGGCCGCCGCGCCGGCTGGAAACAGCACCGGAGGTAACCAGCCCTGCGGGGGACTTCAGGCTAGCAGTCGCTTCTGCGCGAATCTATACCTACCTCCTCATCCAGCATTCGACAATCAAGCGCACGTAGGAGAAGCCCTGTACCACTAAGCCCGCTTGCTATTCATTGCCGTACCGCATAACGAAAATTGTTTAAGCTTCCATGCAATAACTCAAACCTCTGATTACGCTCATGATGAGTTAGTAACGTATTAGATCACCCTCTTTCTAATAAATTTACCGAGTATTGTAATTCAAAGTCTTCGATGATTTATTCACCAGTCCCCTAATACATACACGTGACTAGGGACAAGTTTTGATCTAAAATCTTTTGAAAATGTTCTATTTAATGCAATGCATTTGATTTCACCGGAATTCTAAAAAAGTTAAGTAGTAAGGGTCTCCTGATGCCTTCGTCCAAATCAATTGACTACCTTCTTCGTAAGTGACTTACCACCCGTCACTGGACAATTAAGTGCGCTTAGGAGAATGTCTTTACCACTAAGCTTTCTTGCTATCCATTGCTGTACTGCATAACGAGATTTTTGAAGCATCCACGCAACGTCCAAAATCTCTGATTACGCTCATCATGAAATGTGTAACGAATTAGATCACGTTCTTTCTAATAAATTTTCCGATTATTGTCTTTCCGAATCTTTGTTAATCTATTCACCAGACCACTAATACATGTGCGCGGTTAGTGGGAAGTGCTGATCTAAAACCTTCTCTTGAAAATGATTCATTTATTACAGCGAATTTGATTTATATAGTTTCACCGGTACAAAATTCTAACAGAGTTAAGTAGTCAGGGTCCTTTGACGCCTTCGACCAAGTCAACTGACTACCATGTTTGCAGATGACTTAGCTCTCTACATTTAGCAAGTAAGTACGCCCTAGTAGACGGTCTTCGCCACTGAGTCCCCTTGCTATCCATTGTTTTATATCGTTCATTATGAGTTGGATCACGTTCATATTAACAAATTTTAGGAGTTTTCAATAATCTATGCAACGAACCGCTAATTCTTACGCGTGGTTAGTGATAAGTGCTAATCTACAACCTTTTCTTGAAAATGATCTATTTCATTCACTGAATTTGATCCAGGCAGTTTCACCGGTACAATACTCTAGCGAAGTAGTCATGACTCCTTCCTCCAAATCAGTTGTCTACCACGTTTGCAGGTGACTTACCATCAACCTTCTGTGTACGCATTCAGTTCGATACATTTATTGTAGCTGATTATTTGACAAGTTTCTGACTTGTGAGAATTGAGTTCCGCCCGGTGTAGAGCTGATAAAAATTCTTCTGCCGAATAAGTTCTGTCGTACACGACATTCCGACAGCTACCTCTACTGTCTTCATCAGGTGAAATGGTGGTTACTGCGACAACACGTCCCGGATCTCTTCGACCTACTATTTCACCTGATGAAGACAGCTAAAGTAGATATCGAAGCGTGATGCAAGTTTCTAACTTGTCAGATCCGTGTCATATGTTTACTCGATCAGCAATCAAATATTTTTTAAAAATAATTTCATGGTAATAAGGTATTTGAACATTCAAACTGTGCACTTTTGATTCCTGATTTGATTATTGTATCTCTTTCCTCCTTTTTAGGTTTAATAGTTAAACATCTTTTCATTTTTATTTCAGATTTAACGGGAATCCTATAACACTTTAATGGCGTTTATAGAATTCGGTTCCAACAGTAGAACATTCAGACTATTCCCGGAATGTTGCTTGTCCTTCTCTACAGCAGAACAACCCCGCTGACTAAAGAGAAAAACCCATTCACTTAGTGCACTGCAATGCATCTAGAAAAATTGTTTCTTAATTTAACATATGGGTGTCCGTTTGGATGTAAATAGCGCTCGTTCGTGTATACCGAGTAAAACACATCGTTCATGCGTTTATAACTCCCGGTTATCTGCCAATCTGACTGCTTATCAGATCTACAATACAAAACAGATATTTATAGCAACGTTCAATGAATCCTGTATTTCTGCGCCACACTGTGTTTGTTTCTGTGGGTAGTAAAATATTTTAATGACAGATAATTACGATGATTTATTAAGGCAAATTGGCGGTTTCGTTCGTAGCCACTCTGAAACAAGACGAGTGCACGAAACTGTTTAGTGGAATCTAGTCCATTACTTTCCGTTTATTGCCTCAAAGGGTCGGAAGCTAGTGAGCATCATTCAGCGACAAGGGTTAAAAATCTTGTTCCATTCTTAAATTGTACAACCTTCCATTAACAGTAGACATTATATGACACTGTGATTATTAAAATGGAAAGATTAGAGATGAGGCTTCGTTTATGTTCCTAACAGTAAAGTCGAATTTTTTTCTACAGTTCAGTTGACATGGGTAACAATTCTATAGTTGACGGATAAGTGGTATATATAATTACTTTCTTTTGGAAAACGCGAAAGTAGTTCCATTGGATATGAACTTTGTTATAAGTTCTGGTATTAGAATGTCAGAAAGTAGCTAGCAAAACAAATATGGACCAACCTTTACGGGAAAACGAATTTGCTGAGCGAATATCCATAAATTGAAATACTTTACCGATCTGTTATCTGTAACCGTAATAACCCTAATTTATTTGTTGGTCATTCTTCCGCAGTTGCTTCTTAAATATCTGTAAATTAAATACCGTCTGTTAATAACAGTTTTTCTTTATTAAAATTTAAAAAAATATTACGTTCAGACACATTTCGCTTATTTGGAATGGGACATTATTGCTGAAAACTTGAAAAATCAGTTAAATGCTGTTTAGGAACCTCTCTATTAGTACTTCTATAGAATCCAATTTGTTGCCGTGATTTAAGCGCAAAATGTTTGACCAATACAAAACGAAAACTACTGAAATAGTGATATTTGCCAAAATATAAGAAATAGTGGTGAACCACAGGTTCTATAGAAGTCCAAATGAGTTTCACTCGACCAGCATGTAACTGATTCTACCATGTTCAATTCGTGTTGGAGAAACGCATCTGAGATTAAATAATTAAAAAAATAGTGATTAAAAGAAATAGTTCGATTACGAACGCTGTATCGTATCAAGCCAATTCATGAAATTATTATCTGTGATCGTAAAAGTTTACAAGATTTTGACTCATCACATTGTAAGAGGAGCTGGATTGGTAGATGCCCCAAGAATCGCTGGTTTTCTAATGTCCTCGAATAGATATCTAAATAAAGCAGCCACATCGAAGGAACAATTATTTCGATAGACATAAATCGGCTTCATTAGAAATGAGATGCAACATAGAAGGCAATCACCTACAAGGAAACATTAAATCCCGACGGCTTTTTTTATGCTTTACGCCTCGTCAAATTTGATGTTATTAGAGGCGGGAAAGGATTGGGAAAGAGGAACTGGAGGGAATTTGGCCACGTCTTTAAAACTTACCATCCCAGAATTCACCAGTTGTGTATTGTAAAAAGCCGTGAAAAACGCAAATCTGTATGGACGGACGGGGATTCGAGCTCAGTCCTCCCGAATGCGATGCCAGAGCGTTACCGCTCGCTCACCCACCACGCTCGGTAATTCTCGTCTGAGAAAAGAACAACAAATTAACTTAATAAGCATTTAGTGATTCGTCTCCCATTGCAGAAACTGTTCTGCGCAACAGTTATGGCGGTTAGGGTAAGAATGAAGAAAACAAAAGACCTTTCCTTGCAAAGAAATGTATTTAAAGATAAACAAATTGCTTTCTTCGGAAAATGTTTACAACGTAAGCAATATGCTGTATAGTTTAATCGCTAATGGTGGGAAGGAAGAAGGAATGGTTGTAAGCATCAGTACTACATTTAAGTCACTGCATCTCAAACAGGTTAATGAAAGAATTATTTCAATTATAAACAAAAGTAGGTGTTGATATCGTAGTCATTAAATTTTAAAGGGAAATTACTTCGTATGTATGTAAAAAAATGTTCAAACTAATTGCTGTGTGAAGTTTGTCAAGCTATTGAAAAGTGTAGCGATACTTCTTCGGGTTATTAATCAATGCCTTACTATGCGGATCCCAGTAAATGACAGAAATGATTTTGTTGGCTTATTGCAAATATTCATAACATAGTTCAGTTTTACGAGTATGTATCTTTTATTACACCGTTTATTGATTATCTGAAACGTGAATTCCTTTCGAGAGAAGATACGTTTATACTCCAAATTTAGTTCAAGATCAGAGCTGCAAATAAACCTTAAAGAAACACATTTGCTTGTTTTCTTTATTTCTTCGTTTGTAAAATCTTTCAACCCAGCTAGAACTCTTTAAGAAGACTTTGGCGTATAGTCTGAAAGATGAAGGAACTTTTTTTTCCGTCTCAGCAAACAATGAATGAAAGCTAAATGCTTATATTGCGGTATAGATTTGTTTTATGTTTTATTTCACGTGGAATGTTGAAAAATCTAAAATTTTCAGCAATATAAGAAAATTTTGTCTTCAGTGTAGCTGTAAATAAAATTGTTTAAAAATTTAATCAACATAGAGAATCTTCATCTTTGACCACAGTATCTCATGAACGTTCATTCTACTGGTCCTTGAAGAACAGAACTTCAGTCTTATCTACTGTGTTGATAATTACCCCACTGAACCTATCGTAACATTTGCTGTATTTCTACACAAGGTTAGTAAAAACTGTCCTTGGCTAGTATATTGTGCGGCAATTGATGCTATCGAAAAATATTTAATGTTTGTTTTCACGTCAATGTTAAATAGAAAAATGTATACGACTTCTATTACATCACTGTGCATGGGATAGTGGGTTAAACATATTGCAATAAATCCCTTGGAAAAAGTTTTATATTCACGCTGAATTTATTTTGTTTTGAGAGTAGTAGAACGTTGACTTACAGGAACGATAAATAGATGTTATCAAATAATGCACAGTTGAGTGATCGTGTTTCATCTTAGTGCGACATGCACAGTACGTCACTAGCGGAGCGCAAACATTAGCCTCATAGGTCAGCTGGCCGCCTGTTAATTACGAGGAGCACAATGGTTTATCGTTGTCACGTACACCATGAGAGTATCCGGTTCGATTCTGATGACGTTCAAAATGTACGTTTTTCACTATGGAGCAGCTACAGTGGACCGAATGTAATACATTGTGGATGTAAAATGCAAAAATATTTATTCGCTGCCGATGTTTTGAACTGGGAGCAGCGATCTAATTACATATGTATGGTTAATGGGTTGACCGCAGTTTTATTCAACTTGCCTGTACACGTTATTGGAGCCGTGTCGTAGTCGATAGTTACGTTGACAACAAAAGCATACAAATAACCGGTTATTCTAAACCCTTACCGTGAGCAGAAATCTTTAGAATTTTTGCTGTTAAATGTGATACGGTGTCACTTCTCAGTTCTTACAATACCTTTCCCCCCTCCCCCTTTTAGACCATTACCTGGCACATGAGTTCAATAATTTATTTCATTTCAGTATGCTTTTGTAGAAACTTCCACGGAATGCCTTAAACAACATTAGTGAAAATAACTTATCCGACACAGCTTCATAAGATGCATTTTATTAAATTTTTTAAATCTGCAATAAATACAGACAGTCTATTCTGCCTATGTCTTTATAATTTCTATGGTGTCTTATCTTCGTTGTAGCTAAGATATCGAAAATTAGCACAAACGCACGTTACAACTATTTCTCTCTCAATTTTAAAACTGTGCTGGTTAAATGTTTCCAACTTCATGTTTGTGACGGTTTGATAAAATAATAAAAAATATCATCAGAGTTATTTTCCCACAGTTTATTTAATGAAGTTTCTTGTGTAACATACGTAAACTGAAATAAAATTGTTTATTAGTTAAATATTTAGATGTTTCAATTAATTTCTTAGTCACTAGCCATTTACCGAGCAACTAGTTTCTTATTTGGCACTAATATCTTCTTGTAGAACGATAATAAATCTAATGCCTGAATATCGACTGAAATCTTCTTTAAGTTCTTTGTTGTTGCTCACTTCTAGCTGACGGTTTCCACAAAATAATAAAAAAACATCAGAACGGTTTTTTCCTACATCTAATGAAGCTTTTTGCGCAGGATACATAAACGGGAATAAAATTGTTTACTAATTAAATATTTGGATGTTTGATTTAATTTCCTAGTCATTTTTCGAGTAACTCGTTTGTCATTTGGCACTAACATCTTGTCGCTAAACGATAATAAATCTATTGAAATCGTCTTTACGCTTTTTGTTGTTGTTTTATGCCAGCTGATACCAGCTGGTTTACTTGTTATAAGAATGCAACGGACAACAGCTGTTTGCTTAGAACAGAACTTCAAATTTAAACGACAATATCACGAGTCTTCACTCTCAAGAATTTCAAAATTCATAGGTACACATTACTGTTTGTAGTATGTCGGAGGATAATTCTATTTTTTGTTCCAAATTATGGATTTGAGTAAAAAAAATAGTTACATCAGGTTAAATTACACAGCCAATCACAGTTTTATAACTGAAAAAATTCAGTTTATTTAAGAGCATTCAAAATCAGTTTCCGTGCAGATTCTTAATTGACTAATATATTGTGAGTTCTTATTTCATTTTTATATATTGCATCCACTGATACAGGAAAACAACCTTAGTAATGTTTCAAAAGCACTACTACAACATTCAATTTCAAGACAGGAGGTGTATGGATTTCGAACTTTGCTGAAACAGCTGGTTTTCGTTCTGTCATTCGACGCTGTGAAAGATATTCGCCGGCGTTGGAGCAGACCAGCAGAACTGCAACCTTAACGAACCCCAATCCCTTAGGTACGGGTGACACGTCACACGTCCAATAGTGCATATCCTCCAGGACAATCAGGCCCCACAGAGAGAAGGCTGCCCTTGACCTTGAGCTAGTGAAGTGAAGCGCGTATTCTGCTTTAAAGTAAATGAGCAACGAGCTGCAGAGAGCAAGCCTTTGTGTCTCCCTCCGGATAATCTGTTTCAAAATTAGAACCTGTTCATCTACCGATCGATTTTCCGTTTTTTAATAACTGGATCATGTAAAAGCACATGAGAAATCAGATATATTCTGCTTGTTCTACAAAGTATCTGAATTTGTATAATATAAAATGGAATTTCAATGGTTGATATTAAAAGCAGCAACCAGTCAAAATTTGTTCTTATTATATTTATTTAATTAAACATTACCGGTTTCGATCAAAATGCTCATCATCAGATGGTTTGCAGTTTAATGTATTTACATATGCAGATGCAAAATGTGAGCATGCATTATTAGATAGCTGAATATTTTTGAAATCAAACTCTTCTTAATGACGAAAGTATATGATGCATTAATAAACACACAGCACTAACACTGATGATAACTGCTTTTTGGCATGCTCATAAGTTTTATTCAGAGTATCATAATAATGAAGTTATTATCAGTGTTAGTGCTGTGTGTTTATTAGTGCATCATATCCTTTCGCCATTAAGAATAGTTTGTTTTCAAACATATTCAGCTGTCTAATAATGCATGCTCACATTTTGCATCTGCATATGTAAATACATTAAAATGCAAACCATCTGATGATGAGCATTTTGATCGAATCCGATAATGGTTAAATAAATAAATGCAATAAGAACAAATTGAGACTGGTTGCTGCTACTAATATCAACCCTTGATATCACAGTCGCTGATTTCCACCAAACTATCATGGACAAAATATTATTAGAACTGAATTTCAGTTCGACATTCACGGAATAGTCATGTTTCATGTATTGTTATCGTGTTGTTGAAAGTCTGTGTCTGTGTAAGATTTTTGCTAACTTTCTTGTTGGATTTATAGTATGTCAAGTTAAATGATTTTCCAGTTCTGACTGATCAGTCAGCTTATAGTTTAGACCATTTGTTTTATGCATCGTAACTGTCATTTATTTCACGTTTCCAGGTCATGACTTTAGAAATTAAAACAAATAAAATTAAATAATGTCAGGATTATGGGCTACAGTAGACAAATTAAACGTAATATGTAGACCAGATTTTTGCAATCCTGGTGGCCTTCTCAATTGCCTCCTTAAATATCGTTCATAATATATAATATTAAAATATGAAAATTCGTACGATCGGGCGTACCCTAGGAAACACTAGATATCCTAGTGGCAGATGTGCTTCCACCACTAAGACCTATTTCAATTTCGGACGTTCCTGCAATCAAACAGCAGAATAGAATGAACTGAAACTTTTCTGGTAATGTATATCTAATAACCCTTAAGAACACACTGAGCAAACATAAATTATAATTAATTAAAATTGTTATTGAAAATACTGGTAGAAAAATCTTACACATAAAGTTTCACATTAGCTACAAGTTTTATTTCTGTCTCACACTAGAACGAGTTCCTAAATTTCTAATTAATCAGTAGCATTTTAATGCTTCTAAATAATATGTGTACTCAATTTTGTTAAAAAATTTCATTCTCCTATAAATAATATAAGTTAACATTGGTATAACATTTGCCATATCAGTTTAAACAGCATATCGCAAATAATTATTCAAGTTTCATGCGCCCATTTTACTATGTGTTATAACAAATACAAAGAACTAGTACAAGAAAAGGCACTGTCGAGTAATAATCGGTTCATCGGCTTTAATATTTTCGTTATATTGATAGTAATTTTGCGAAAAATTTTACTCTGTCTTTCAATTCATCAGGTAAAGTTATTAGGAAGACATAAACAATGTATGTTACGATAAATAATTAGGAGAACTCTGCCTTGAACAAAATTTTTCGAGGCGGAAAACTTTTTTGTGTGAATAAAACCGAAAAATCCCAGTGCGGTATGGTTTCTTGATTCTTGTTCTTCCTCTAATATGTTCTGGTCTGCTTAAGCATATAAAATATGTGATGACGGATATTTAGATGATGCAGCAACAAACCAAAGATTCTCCTGCTCCCTTTGTTCGACGCTCTTTGCTTCTTTAAACTTGAATAGCGTAGTCAGTTTATACTATCACAAATGTATTAGATATATATAAATATGATCTTAACTTTAAAGTGTATAGAAGTCATTGACCTTACAAATAATTCCATATTAAATTCTCATGAATGAAAATGCTACGATAACATATCTTTAGATCGATGAAGCAACGACTCCTGAACGGAGAGCTCGTGAATTAAATTCATCAAATACCATAGTTAATTCACAGTAAAGTTCGTACCACATTATATTATGCACATATATTTACTTTCGTAAATCCTTTATAAAAATGGCAGGTGCCCATATCCGCTGTTAATACGCGTCATTTTTCAAGGACTTATTCCTTAGGTATTTAAGTACTAGAATGGTCTCAGGGACAGAAGCATTTTTAAGGTATTAAGTAAGATTACGTACCATTGATTCTGTCGTAATATATCTTAAAATACAAACTTTAGTAATTGTGAACGAGATTACTGACGAAACTTATTAGTATCACAATTAGTCCTAATCATTAATATGCTACTGAGGCTATGAATACAATTCAGATCAAAAAGTTCTTAAAAAATCTAATTATCACTAACAGTACTTAAGACCACTAGATTTAGGATGAATGTCTCTTATTGAGAAAAAAAAAAATTACATCGACATGCAAAAATTGTCAGCATGCACTACTGGAATACTGGAATGTGACAATCAATCACCACTAAGCGGACTTTAAGAACGTTCTGTCGTGATGTATTTCTTCTTACACATTTTTTAAGCATTCCGTGTAGACTGTTATCTTTATTTAAAAAATGTGAAGCTATGGAGAAGATGGTGCTACTTGTTGTTTTGTTCGTAGTCGGCCTGGTAAAGAAAAAAGAGAAACAATAATGAAGTTTCATGACAGACTAGAAGCTGTACAACCAGCATGAATTTACCTTGCTTCCGATAGTCTTCTGATTACAGACTTTTAATCGAATGCTAGGATAATCCGCAATACCCGCATCAAGTGTAATTAGTACATGGGTTCTAACGCTTTCGAACAGATGGAAATTTCTTCTCTAAGCGAGGCTACATTCACCGCTTTGTGGATTCCCAGTAATCAGATCAAGGATATACTTTTGATTCCGTAATAAACTGTTTATACTTTACATTGGGATCAATTTATGTATCAAGTCGTAATTCACCCTTGTATGTATCTTTCCTTTTAGTTATAGTTATACAATATTAGGTACTGCAAAAATATAAATTCAGGATAAACAAATCCATCAATGCGCAGATGAAAAGACTCTTGATACCTATATTGTTTTTTGTGCCTGTAAGCCTTTAAATAATGATGGAGATTTTTATTTATAATCTATATTTATATAAAAAAACTATATCCGGAAGAAAGTTTGTAGGCTACATTTAGAATATTTTTCCCCCAAAAAATAAGATAGGTTGGGGTATTGTTAATGACTTACAGGAAAGGAATCAACCATTTTTAAAATTTGTTTCTCTGACTGTGTGGATGGATGATATTCCTGTTAAAACTGCATGTTGAATGTTTATATGGTTTTTGAGTAATGTACAACCCATTGTTCAAGGAGTACGATAAGTTATGTTTTATTTTAATTTGACTTTGAAAAGCTGAAAAATTAAGGTAAAAGCGTCCAGAAATTAGTACTAAGTAGTGTAAAAGTAAGTTCGGTCTCACACTGCAAAACTTAATTGTGTCTTCCGCGTATTAGCTAATCATATTATTCGGAGGAATAAAATTACGTATTTGTTTCTTACTTTCACTATTCCCCTCGCTGGTGTTGTTTCAACTGTGTCGTATTCGGTTTAAGAGAGAGATACTGTGCGTTACTTAACAGTTCACGTGTCCGTAGTGGAGGGCAGCAGCTGTTTAAATAAAGGATTTAGTAGACAGGCTGTAAAAATTCTTCTAGAATACCAACAGCTTTTAAGTCCAAATGTGAACATTTCCATCATGTACTATATAATTTCGTAAGGTCACTCATCCACTCACCTCGATAGCTATTGGCTGGAGAACGGAGTCACGTGTCAGCGTTCGCTCGCTAAACAGCGACTAGAGATACCATTAGAAGGAATTCCTGGTTATGTCCACAATTTAATAGCAACTGATACCAAATTAATTTTCATAAATGCATACATTAAGTTTGTGTTTCGTACCGTTTCATAGTTTAAAAAATATCCATAAACTTTGCGTCTGAAATAAACGTGGATCTGCTTTTGAGTAACATGTTGCTAACGAAAACAACTTTTAAAAAAAAAAAGGTTTAAAAAATTAAATTACTCACGGTCTCTGCTGTAGCCACGAATGCTAATTGTCATTACGGCCTAGGATAAATTTCAATTTAATTAAAACTTTCACTAATGTTGTTGCTTGACCAAAGTTTATACATTACGGTTTATTTGCTTTTTAGGTATTTTACTGACAACTTTCGTTAATGGTCTTTTTTTATGTTCGCTGTAAGTAAGTTACTAGCTTATATTAAGTGGAAATCAGACCAAATATGTTACCTAATCAAGTATTATGGCAATTAATTTCTTCGGAGTTGCTCAACTGTTTAATAATATGGAATGTGTATTAAGTTCTCTGGCCGTTACAGATACTGTGACCAATGATTATATTATGAGTGTTGCCCCATCTCAGTTAAAAAAAAAACAAAAAAAAAAAAAAACAACGTGATGCTTTTGAAACAAAGAGACAATTTTTAAATTTTGCAGAGTGAACTTTAAGGGTCAAATTCAAGTCAAGTTTGTATTTAAGCAAGTTCGAGTCTATGACCTTTGAAACAATTATACGATTTCACGATCTTAACTGTCTGTGTTTAATACTTACGTTTATTAATACTTTGAGTTCTTCAACGTCAAGAGATTTTATTCACGCTAAGGGTGAAACACAGGTCAAGTTCACATTTTGTCTGATCAGGTTAACCTTTTATAATCTTTGACCCCAAAAACTGGAAGCATTCTAAATCCGTGATGATACGCAAAAAAACGGCCACGAGCTTACACTAGTATTTATATAATATTACCATCATGTCCTGCAAAATTTGGCATTGTTTCATTCCACAATGTGCTTCAAACCTTTTATTTAATTAATAACCCATTTTAGGAAAAGTTTAATGTTGAATGCAAGCCACTAAGCGTTCATCTCATGATCAAAGATAAACTTTTCTAAATCTGAAAGCGTGGAGGGTGAGTGGTAAAGTTCTAGCCTCGTATTAAAGAAGACGCATGTTCGAATTACAGATTTCGGTTTTCCATGGTTTTTCGAAATTATCCCAGGAGAACGTCAGGATAATTCCTTCAAAAGGCCAAGGCTGAATTTCTTCATTTTCCTTCCCTTAATTCTCTCCCAGCTCTAGTGATCTCGACGTAGATGAGCCGTAAAGCCATAAGAAGAAGAATAAGCAAATTTAGGCCACTTCAAAAATCCTTCCGAGACCTTGTACGAACCTTAGATTTCTCGGAAATCCCCTTAATTACTATAAACACAGAACATAATGACGCAACCCTCTCATTCGTAGCATTTCTTTCTTATTTTATACATAATACAAAACCGGAATGCTCCTTGGGAAGAAACGCGTTGCTGCAGATGCATTTTGAAAATTAGCTGGTCAGATAATGTTCTAAACAAATATATTTAGTAAATATTTTGGGAGAAAATAAATTGATGGCGAGATTGGTTAATTTTGTTCGTTTATAGAACAGTCTAAGGATCAACCTGTATTGGAAGACATCATCATCATCATCGATTGTTCACCCCGACATTCCTGGTTGTCGTTGTTAACAATCATCTTCCATAGTTCCCTGTTATCCCACCACATATCTTTCAATATCTGACAGAAACTGGCCAGGAAGACAAAGGTTAGTACATGTGAAGAAGATAATTGAAGACGTATGTTGAGTGAATATGTTATCCCGTGGAGGATTGTATGAAACCAGTCGAGAAGCGACCCTGGACGGAGGGGGGGGGGGAGGGTGAGGAGGGCATATCTAATTTTACTGTATACAATGCTGAAGCCGTTTCTGCTCTTCATGTATATTTTGACCGTGAGGAGCGTACACAAGCAGGTTTAGCAATAAAGACGGTTAAGTAATATAGATCGTAGTTGCCAAAAATCTTTTTCCTAATGACTTAACGCCTCGTTGACGTCGAGGTCATTATAGATGGGAAAGGATTGGAGGCAAGGAGGTGGAAGGAATTCTGCCATAGTCTTTCTCAAGGAACCATTCCGACATTCACCTGGAGTGATTCTGGAAAACCCATATCTAGATACGGATTTAAACCCACGTCCTTCCAAATACAAGGCCAGAGAGTTGCCGCTTTCCGACCATATCCGGTTTTATACTTTTGAGACGAAGTTTCCAAATAACATAACGTTTAAAAGATCAAATAACAAATTCTTTTAAAGATAGTTCTCCCACCCATACCAATCACAGCAAAAATATGAGCAGACTTCAAGTTCCAAAGACGCAGTTTCTAATTGGATACAGTTCAGTTAATTATCATCACAACACGCATGCAGTATAAGGTGGTGGAAAGTATTTCGTCTCTCTCAATACAAACGTTTGAGGTAACTTTTATAAACCATTCCGGACTTCGATTAAATAATTCACATGCACATTAGGGTCCAAGGACACCACTTTCAGGAATTTCCTGATGCAACCGAGCTATATAATTAACCTTTGAAAGGCTACGATTTTTGCAGCAGACTGGTGACAAAGTATACTCACAGATCTTAACCAAAGTATGTCATAAACATCTAAGACTAACTAAGCACTTCTTATAGCACTGTGCCATCAAATATATAAACGCAAATACTAGAAAGAAATAATACGTAAACATACTTAACGAAAACTTAAAAATGCTGTAGAAGCTTTATCCAGTGTAAATTATATTATGAGATAATGTCGATTCTGTTTTATGAATAATTAGTATTCACTGCTTAGTCTTAACAGAAAGAAAGGATTCTTTAAATATTAACAGTGGAGTTTAAATCACGATGTGGCATGGTGGATGAGCGGTATGTAATATCCCGGAACTGTATGAAACTTGTATGCGGCAACAGCTCCCACAAATGTTCAGCGATGGGGACACAATGCGGAAACAAATAGTGTTATGGAAACGCGGCTGGACACGTTCATGCTGTTTGAGTTTAAAACAATGCTTCACGTACGAGCTAGTCTGCGCGATAAATCTATCCATGAGCATTTTTCTGGAGCGAAATGGTAACGGGATTATTCAGACTGATTTCATCTTGTTTAAGCAGTGTTTTATTCCTTCGTACTGTGTAAATAAATGTAAATCTCTGAGGCATTCAAAAATTTGGCTATGCAAATAGTAATGCGAGAACGGAAATATTGTAGGTAAATCGAAAGTACCTACCTAGATCTCAATATAAGCTAGAAACTTATTCTCCACCGTGAAATTGTTGCGTTAATCATTATTTTATTAAATAAAAGAATATACAAAGGCAGACTTCTCAAACATTCGGAAAAGTGTAAAACTCTATTAGTTTAAGATATAATAAAAATAATAAGTATACAACTAGTTAATCAATCTTTAGAAAATGTCAGTGATTACATTTATCATGGCCAGCTTGTAAATGTGAGAGGTGATGTAAGACCCGAAATTTTCCATCGCATCAAGCTGCGATGGCAAGCATTTGACTGGCATTCTATTATCCTCAAATCTAAAATGACCACAAATCTAAAGCAAATAGTCTATGACCAGTGAATTCTTCCTGTGCTAACATGCGGCTGTGAGACATGGACTACAAGTGAATTTACAGAAAGTAAACTAGACTGCCCAAAGAGCTTTGGAGAGGTCAATGCTAGGCTTAACCAGAAAAGACAAAAAAAGAGCAACAGTCATTAGATCAATTACAAAGGTCACAGACATCTTAAAGAAGACAGCATCGTTGAGTGACAATGGGCTGGCCATATTGCACGCAGAAAAGACCAGAGGTGGATAAAAACAGTGTTAGAATGGAGCCCAGGAGATCACTCCAGATCGAGAGGAAGACCACCTCACCGATGGGACAAGGACATATACGCTGGGTTGTCGGAGTTAACTGGCAGAGGATCGCGCAAGACCGTGCGACTTGCAGAAGACTGAAAAAATCATGACTTTAAGAGACCGCATCAGAAACTGTCCTTTTTTATGATTCCTGGATTTTCCTCGTGTGGATATTACTCACCGCAGAATCCATGGAATATTATCTTGCTGTTTCTGCTAATTAATTGGTCAGTATGATTCAAACAACATACAATAAACTAAGGAGAACTTCATTTCCCTTTTCTATATATTTCACTAATCATTTTCTTCACAAATTACACTTTCAACAAATCATTAAAAACTCAATATTATCTCTTATTATCTCGATTAACAACACAATTACTGTACGAGCGAGGAGCACCAATGCATGCCTCCGCTCGCCATCATTTCTATCTCTGGACTGACCAAAGAATACTCTCACTCCGCCCACAGATTACTTCAAAGATAATTGTATACAAACTGTTTTGATATCCTAAATACAATCACTTACAATGTTTCTCGTCAAACTTAAATCAACAGCACAATGTAAAATATAGAACACAAACAACAAATGGAAAAAGAAAGAAAATGGAATATTAGAACAATAAATTTTAGGTGTGAGGGGACTATGTTACCTCACAGGCCACATCAGAAAATGATTGAACTGGCTGATAATGATTATAAGAATGGTTGACCTCGATCGCGTGTTCTAATGTCGTGATAATATTTCACAATACCAATGTGAACTTTGATATTTCCCACACTGTTTCCAGAAGTCTTACATTTAAAGGGCTGGAGTTTGTTGTAGGAACGCTATGCTCAATATACAGTATATCAGCCACAGTCTTTTCCTTTATGGTCAATACAGAGCAAACTACAATCACGTGTTAATTTTTCCAATCCAGTCCCACGCCTCATCAAAAAGTTAATATCTCTTTGAACATCTTCTCAACTGAAAGGTTAGTGGGTCTGAAACTACGGGAATATATGCAGGGTCAGTTTCACATTGCCTGCCACAATCTGAAAACGTTTGAGTTACTTCATATGTATGTTACTATGATGCTGCTGTGATGGGTTGTGTTGTGAATGAGAGATGAACAATGGGAGAGGGTGATAGCTGTTTCTGGTCTATTTAAGCCAACTGTACCGAAGTACACAAAGTGAGACCTACGTATTACGTTCTGACCCGACAAACCAATCATAATAAACAGTGCGAAATTCAGTTCGCAATCCTGGCAGCCACGTTTCTGATTTAATCCAGAGTTTTGTCACACAATCTGGTGATTAATAATAATGCATCACCTCCAATCCTGTTTGCCGAGTCTCCAATGACGACAATTTTATGCATTCAAATCGAACCAACTACCCTTGCGTCGAGCACTAGATACCGGTGTGGTTTCTTAGTGACCTCGGCCGGAGGGCAGAATCTCCTTGGATGTATGATAGCCATCTCCTAATTTTCACATAAAGTGTAAAATTATGAAAACAGTGATAACAAATTGATGAAAATATGGTAATAGAGAAGAAAACAATTAGATAAACAAGTAAACAGTGATTTAAAAATAACGCAATATTCGTAATTATATCTGAAGCAACATATAAGCCCGTCAAAAATTTCGGGCTGAACGGAGTAAATAGAATTGGTGTAAAACAACGTTCAGTTCAATTCCTACTGCCCTGCATTGTAGCAGAAAGTTTGATTCGTTAGAGAGGTTCAGGTTGTATTTCAGCCAAACCACACACTGAAAAAATTTCTCAGTAATATGGCGTCAATGGAGGCAAATAAAACTAAAAATAAATATTAACAACATGCTTCAAAATATTCGTTTTAATCGTGGTCTAGCCCACATACAACATAGCGAAAACAACTTAAATTATTTTTAAAATACTTAAATTATTCCTTCCCTGCTTATACTTCTGCCCTGAAATGAAAGCCTCCATCACACGACCTTTAATACATTCATGTGATGCACTATTCTTTATCTTACTATAACAGCGAATAGAGAACATCACGAAAACATCTGCCTTTAAAGAATACGGATAAACAAAATGCAACTAATAATTAATTTCTTTCAGTGTTGTGGCAATAATTAATTCGCAGTTGTTTAAATAAATAAAATTGCTATTAATTAACGAGCATAATACTGATTTAATAGCAACATTTCTGGCCGTGGCTAATTCTGGCACAATGACGATACTTATCCCTTTATTGGTATTGATCATGCTGTCATATTCTGTTTGTTTTACGTTTAAGTTCAAAAATGTTCCTGAAAAAAATCTGAAAATCAAACAGTCAGAGGAATCACAAACTGTATTTTTGAATGGAGAGATTTATCAAAGGAATTTCCCTTTACCCATCAAACTGATTAGTGGATGAACCATTAACTAAATTATGAAGTGTAATAAGTTTAATATTCATGCAAAATTTCGTGGTTCTGTTTGTGTTACACTAATTTGGATGGTGCCAGACAATGTTGACAGTTTGACCAACCACCCAACTAGTGATGCACTCGCAAACAGTTACTGCGTTTACTAACAGATGGCAGTTGCGAGGAACCAAAGGGATAGCGATCGAAAACCGTCCTGCCCTAACCGTTATTAAAATCTGAAATCCTATTATGCAATACGAAATGTTTACAGCAAACAGTTTAATCTGACCAGAGATACGCAAAATGAGAAGTTAATCATCATTAGATGTTCTCGTTTTAACTATTTCGTTGATGAGACAGAAATTGATATTGCGACGGTCATAGTCTAACCAGGTAACAAAGTAACAAAATGTCATGAGATTTTTTTTTCTTGCAGAGTAATTGTTCCCACGGTTATAATTGGGATGACTAACTAGCTATCTGTCAGTATATATAGCAAATTTAGTTCTGCATGTTAAATTTTCGGCTCAAGGTTAGAAACGAAAATCTAAAATGCTTGGCCCAACTGGGCTCTGTTGCTTGAAAGGCGAAGGTGATTATGTAATGTGCGTTTGACTGATTATTCATTTTTCAAAATTTACTTAACCCAAACAGTGCATTAAAATAAAGTACTAATTATTATCTTAAATGATTTAATACTATTTTCTAACACGTCGTTGATTTTGGTTATACTAAATATTATAATTTTTTTCTTTCTGCGAGCAGCACTGATTATTTTTAATGTCTTTAAAGTACTTCCCAATGGTTTAGTGACAGCCTACTTTCATGTCTTGATAAAATGCTGAATTAGTTAATACACGATGTGACTCTGAAAGTAATTTCAAAACTGTATAGCATTTTGGTCTGTTGCATCGTAGTGTGGCGATTTTTAGAAAGTTAACGAACTGGACTAATGTAGAAATATTTTTCGTATCAATTGTATTTAAAATTTTAAATACCTGTACGGTCTAAATAATTTCTGGTTATCTGTAAGTTAACTAAATATCTTGAAGGCATAGCATTATTTTATAATTGGCATATCCCTTTCGAAGGGTGTGTAGCCGTTTGATTATCTGTGTGTGTAGACAGAGAGATGGACGCAGAATGAAACATGGCAGGCCGTAATATAACTGTTGGTTGCTGGCCGGACACTGGCAACGCAGGGTGTTGGCAGTTCTATTGCTTTGTCCGTCACGCCGTTTGAAAGGTGCGCCTGCCATCGCCTGCAGTTAGGCTGTCCTGTGACACGCATGTCCCTGTTTTGCTGTCTCTGGGCTCAATACCAGTTTTCGGCGCAACTTGGTGAAGCATTGAGTTTCACACAGTGATGCATAAAAGCTTCCATTTGAACAAGATTTACTTCGTTTACGAATAATTAGATGATTTTGTAGATGAAGTTTTGCTTAGTTTAAACTGTTTTTCCTGGTATACGTACCATTTTCATGGCTTTCCCTTAATTTATTCGGTCGTACAAGTTATGACGGTCAACTTCTGCTAGAAGTCTTCATACTTTTCTCAGCTTTTCCTTACTAGGCATGTAACACATAAATTATTGCTCCAAACAATCTCTTTACATATTATCGATTTGTCTGGATCTTCCTACTGAAGAGAGTTCTTTTTGTGCCGTATTTTGTACAACTAGTACATCCTTTTACCTGAAATGAAAAATTATCCTCCATCTTTATTTCCATCGTCAACGTAAAGAGCATCAGCGTTTTGTTGAATATTAATTATTTCGTATTTTTCTTAAATACACATTTATTCTACAGCTTCACATACCTTATATTGCAATCAGCTTATCATTATATACAACTATATTTCTCTTCTTGGCCGCAGCCATATATTTCGTTTTTCTGACAACTTATAAAACAACCATTCAATATAACATGTCTTTTCGTTTCCATTACATCTTGCTCAATTCTTTCGTTTTTATATACAACTTATTTTTCTCATCGGGTCTCTTGTGGCCCAATTTATTACTTGCTGTCAAGAATGCTACGAAACAGTACAGTTATTATCGGTATTTATGACAATTCATATAGACTATATGAACCGTACGAAAATTTTGCGAAGGCGATGAGATGTAGATTGGTGGATTGTAATATGATGAAAAAATAACCAACTCATTTATTTGAGTTATTTATTTGTTTGGTGTAATAGGTACGTAACAAATTAATATATCTTTGATATGTGCTGCTGCTATCTAGCGGCTTGACTGTGAACTGTTTCATACGCGAGACTTTAACAGTTATTACTTTTTCCCTTTAAAGATCAAATTCCGAAAAAAAATTCTTAATTTACAATGTTGCCTGAATGGAGGCCATGATCTTTTAAATGATACCTCATTTATCGATTTCGGTTAGGTTTCAAGGGAGATAAATGGCTCGTAACAAAAATCACGTTATGGAAATAATGATGTTTTCTGCCCGTTGAGAGTCAAATTCCATAAAAATTCCTAAGATTTGATGTGACCAATGCGGTGAACTTAGTCTTTAAAATGATATCTCAATCATCTATATCTGTTAGATATCAAGGAAGATAAATGACTCGTGTCACAAAAATGCGTTATGGAAATATTGATACTTTTGCCCTTTAAGGGTCGAATTCAAAAATATTCTTGTCTTAATATACTATATAACGCCAAAGAAACGGAGAGCTTAATTTTTAAAATGATACTTCATTTATAGTTTTCTGTTAGGTATCCAGGGAAATAAATGGCTCGTGGCACAAGAAAACCACATTTTAGATATAATGAAATTTTTCCATTTAAAGGTTGAATTTTTTTTTTAACTTTCTTAAAATATGATACGATCAAAGCTGATAACTTAATATTTAAAATGATAGTTCATTTATCCATTTCGGTTAGGCATGAAGGGAGATAGTGGCATGTGACAAAATAAATACACCTTATAGAAATAAAATATATTATAATACACTGAAGAGACAAAGAAACTGGTACACCTGCCTAATATCGTGTAGGGCTTCCGCGAGCACGCAGAAGTGCCGCAACATGACGTGGCATGGACTCGACTAATGTCAGAAGTAGTGCTGGAGGGAACTGACACCATGTATCCTGCAGGGCTGTCCATAAATCCGTAAGAGTACGAGGGGGTGGAGATCTCTTCTGAACGGCACGTTGCAAGGCATCCCAGATATGGTCAATAATGTTCATGTTCGAGGAGTTTGGTGGCCAGCGGAGGTGTTTAAATTCAGAAGAGTGTTCCTGGAGCCACTCTGTAGCAATTCTGGACATGTGGGGTGTCGCATTGTCCTGCTGGAATTGCCCATGTCCGTCGGAATGCACAATGGACATGAATGGATGCAGGTGATCAGCCAGGATGCGTACATACGTGTCACCTGTCAGAGTCGTATCTAGACGTATCAGGGGTCCCATGTCACTCCAACTGCACACGCCCCACGCCATTCACCATTACAGAGCCTCCACCACCTTGAACAATCGCTTGCTGACATGCAGAGTCCATGAATTCATGAGGTTGTCTCCATACTCGTACACGTCCATCCGCTCGATACAATTGGAAACGAGACTCGTCAGACCAGGCAACATGTTTCAAATCAACAATCCAATGTCAGTGTTGACAGGTTCAGGCGAGGCGTAAAGCAGTGGTCCGCAACCGGTTTGCCGCGACACATCTGTGTTCCGCCACAAGATGAAATGTGGGCCGCGAAATTTTATCAATTGTAAGGAATTAACTGTCTAGTATTGTTATTAGTTATTTTATTCCAGTTTCTGTGTTTCATGTGCCACGAATTGTTATGTATTGTCGTATTCTAAGAAATCAAATTTTAATTAGTCTACTTACGAACAGTTGTAAATTTTTGCTGATTTTCAATGGTGTGTGGTGTTGAGTCGTGAATAATTTATGGCGCGCCACGAGTAGAAAAAGGTTGCGGGTCACTGGCGTAAATTTGTGTTTTGTACACTCAACAAAGGTACACGAATTGGCCGTCGGCTCCAAAAGCCCATATGGATGATGTTTCGTTGAATGGGTCACACGCTGACACTTTTTGATGGCCCAGCATTGAAATCCTCAGCAATTTGCCGAAGGGTTGCACTTCTGTCATGTTGAACGATTATTTTCAGGCGTCGTTGGTCCCGTTCTTGCAGGATCTTTTTCCGGCCACAGCGATATCGCAGATTTGATGTTTTACCGGATTACCGATATTCACGGTGCACTCGTGAAATGATCGTACAGGAAATCCCCACCTTATCTCTACCTCGGAGATGCTGTGTCCCATCTCTCGTGCGCCGACTATAACACCACGTTCAAACTCACTTAAATCATGATAACCTGCCAGTGTAGCAGCAGTAACCGATCTAACGCCTGTACCAGACACCTGTTGTCTTATACAGGCGTTGCAGACCGCAGCACCGTACTCTGAGTGTTTACATATCTCTGTGTTTGCATATGCATGCCTATACCAGTTTCTTTGGCTCTTCAGTGTATAATACGTTTACATACACGCTTGAAAATTGGCGTGATGTATGTTCTTGATACTTCTAATGCAGTTTCAGTACCATGCAACATTTTTACAGTGTATCATGGGACCTATGCTGATTATATGTGTAAAGAGGATGACTGGTCCCGTTGCAGCATCTGTGAATACTGTTAGACGAACTGCACGACAAATATAAAACAGAGACAATCTGAATCTACAGCGTTGCTTTGAAGCTGAGCTGAACAATATGACTAATTAATCCTCAACTCTAGAATGTAAAATATATAATAAAAACGTCGAAAAGATGTGTCTGTACATTAAATATATTTCAAAAAAGAGTAATTGAAATGTAAATTACGAAAATAGAGATGCCAAAATCGTAAAATTTATAATTTTTCCCCGTCTGTCCGTTTGACTGGCTGGCTGTATATTCGTTCATTACACGGGAAGAAACAGGCGTCTTTAACTGCTCTAAATACGGCGATAGTTCAAGACGTCCGTCAGGATATAAACTATTTCTAATGCCCATACAAAGTAAACACAATAAATTTAGAAAACTTTTTTCGAACTGCACACTCATTAGGTAGAAACTAATGAATGAATTTCAACTAAATTTCGTATATTAATAGCTCATATCACCGGTGAGGATATAAAAATATTTTCTATTCTAATTAAAACAAACTTCCCCATGATACAGAGTAAAAAACCACAATTTTCAACTTCTTTTCAACTGTGAGCACTTATCGCAAAAACTAATTTCAACCACATTTTGCATAGTGATAGCTTGTATCATCAGTTAAAATGTAGGATACTTTTTATACTGATTGATATCGTATTTTGTACATGATACAGACGAAAAAACTGTAAATTTGGATTTTTTGTATATCTGTTTAGTTGTATATCCGTTTTAATATTATCTGTCCTAGGACTAGTTGATCAGTTTGTTAAGGCACGTGATTCCAACTTGGATATCGGTTGGAATTTTTACGGTATGTATAGATATTCAGATTGCTTCGCCAGAAGCCGTAGGTCACCTTCTAAACAACTGAGATCCTTACTCTTACTAGCAGCTCCAAGATCTCTACCATACTCCCTTGAGTCTTCTGACCAGCTGCCTATAACCTGTAGTACGCGCACAAGCACAGAGAAGGGGCCAGTACTACACATAGCGGCAACTCTTCAAACTGCTCGCCCAGCTACAACTGTGCATGAAGCTGCCCCCGCAGGGAACAGGGCTCAAGATCATCCCTGCCTGCCCGTCCCACTCGAAGGCGGTCATCGGTAAACTGCTGGAGGGGTCAGTTCCTTTCGAGGAGTTACTACCTTCTCTAATCAAACCAAGACATACAGCAGCAACTATGGAAATCAAGAAAGGCGGTCATCAGCAAACTGCTGGAGGTGTCAGTCAGTTCGTTTTGAGGAATTACTACCTTCTCTAATCAAACCAAGACATACAGCAGCAACTATGGAAATCAAGAAAATCCACCACTTGGAATCATCAAATGCCTCTGGTGCCAGAAGTTCAATCACTTCGCGAGGGAATGCACTTGAAAGCACAGATGCATTCGCTGCGGACGTGAACATTAATTTGCTGCGTTCTCAACACCAAGAAATGAAGCTAAATTTAGCAACTACAATTTTCCTCAATCCGCCTCATTTGGCTATTATAAAGCATGAAACCGAAAGCGTTACAGCACCCAACCACATAGGGGATCGTCCATAAACCACGTAGCTCCATTTTGGCCTCTTGTGAACTTCCCATCCCCCCAACGTATCCCGACGTGGCTTTTGTCTCTATCCACCTTTCCCCCCCCCCCCCCGCCGCGTAGCACTTAGCTGTTTTCTCTATTGATTCCAGAAGACATTTTGTACTGTTTTCTCTTGTCAGACTATCGTAAATTATACACGGAGATAATTATATGACGGGAATAAATATTTACATGCTATGGAGTGTTGTGTACCTCATCTGTGATAAATAAATTGAATGAAAAGCTACGTGGCCTGGCTAAGAAACCCCCCCCCCAACCTCCCCTCTAGCTCAATGTAGCTTTCCAGCCAACCTCCCCTTTTACACTCAGCCACGTTGTTTATGGACGTTCCCTAGTCACCGTACGCGGCTCTCAGGAACAGTACATCTTGCTCCTGAGCTGTTGTAGTCCGATTTCAAAAGAGCATCAATGAACGGCGCCATGAAAAAAAATAGCCGGCTCACCAAATTGCCTCCAACAGTTTATCCTGCATTTGCCCAGTGCCGTACAACCAGAAAGGAACCACGGTGCAGCAAATACAAAATGTGGCTCCAAGTTAACAACGATCGTCTGGTTGCTAACGTAACTCATCACAGAATTCTCCAACTCGACCACGAATCCAGGAAGACATACCATCGGGAAAGAAATAACTAGTCATATATGAAGCAAGAGTAAATATCCACCGACAACTTCGCAATACACTGCCAAACGAGAGTAGTTACAGGCTACGGTCAACTCTGCGATTCTATCAGAGAGTCTACACCACAGCTTACGTACACATAAGTAAAGCAATCTGTTCGTACACACACCAGGCAGTTCCACTTCAAATATGGCTTCCAGAGAAGCCGTGAGAACAATAATGAAATGTGCAAGCGGGACATCAACAAACATAAACTTTCCCAATTACTGGTCATTTCAAGGAGAGCTGCACAAACGTTATTAAAGCATTGAATATAATATAAATGAAGAATGAAAGGCATGGATGCAAGAAAACGGATAAAACGGGACTACTCCTCTGTTTTTACCAAACTATGCCGTATGTGTCTGCTAGTTCATTGGTGAATCAACAGCACAAATCTTAAATTTCTCCTGGCGAATTTGCAGACACTGGTAGCAAACAAATGAGGGAATACAATAGATTTAAACGACGTAATTAATAACTGGTGTTGTGCTTAATCAGAGGGTCTTAATTTTGAAATTTTGAGATATCTTCCCAAAAGTTTGTTTACATCTTGTGTAAGTAATTGTCCTTTTTTTTTGTTATTGCTTTACGCCTTGTCGATATCGAGGTGATTAGAGGTGGAAAGGACTGGGGTAAGGAACAGGAAGGAATTCCGCCCTTGCCTTTTGAAGGAAGCATCCCGGCATTCGCCTGGAATGATTTGGGGAAACCATGGAAAACCCAAATCTGGATGCCTGGACGGGGATTCGAACCGGCGTTCTGTCGAATGCGAGGTCAGAGCGTTAACCGGTCATTGTAGAACATTTCCATTTCGGCTTAATACGCTAGATATTGGCCCATCATGAGAGCTTGTTTACGGCGAGGAAAGAAGATAATACAACTAGAAATATGTAATTACTGCACGTCTACAATTTTTTACCCTCAACGGTATATTATCTACAAAGATTAAAAATAATATTTAAACAACTCCTAAATTAATTTTACGGTGTGATCATGTCGTAATTGTCTGCTTAATGGTTCGTTGAAGGTGCAATTGAATTTAATGGCGTTTGCAAACTGATGCGTGAAGTGCAAAAACATTTAACGACTTCACGCAGATATCACATCTACGTCGACTTTTGGAACGCACGCCGTTGTCGACAGCTGTTTCATGCTTTCACTGAACAACTCGCTGGCTACAGCACGCACACCCGTTATCGCCTCTGAATTTACGACCGTCGAGCGCGCGTTTTTGGGAGGAATCAGTTGGTGTGACGAGCCGGTGTCGGAAGCAGTATCATTGGTGCGTTCCCCTCCACCGCAGCAGCTGCACGGCGCAGCCCGGCCCCGCCGATATACCAGTAAACAACAGCTTTGTTTATTGTTTCACGGCGGGCGCTGCCGCAGTTCGTCTTCGTTAGCTCTGCGGCCGAGTGTTCCGGTTAGTTTGCCTCGCCACCTCACAATGGTAAATAAACCAGCACCTACTACTGACAATCAGGCTACAGTACAATTCTTGAATTAAATTTACGACGAAACGGGAGTGTATAGTTTTAACGAGGATGTGCGATACTGTACTAAATTACCGTCACATTATATGTAGCAAGTTTTATCTATAGAATAACAATTACCAACCTGGAAAATAAAATAAAAGAAACTTATTTTTTCATGTAAGAAAAATCTTTTTTCCCATATACTTTTGTATATCAGATAACTATAGAAATTTTGATTGAGATTCTACCTGAGGTTTGCAATTTAATATCATTGATAGCATGACCGTAAAGGAAAAATCACAATTTCGTTTAGTTAAAGGCGACAGATTAAATCCATTTGAAGGTGAAATGTTGAAAGTTTCACTATCACTCGTATAACTAACTTGCATAACACTGAAGTAATAAATAATCAATGTTACTCAGTGGAAAACAATATTACCAGAAACCAAAGAGTTTAGAGTTTACTGTGATGTAGTGTGATGTTTGGTAGCCATAATTTAATATTAGGAAAGGATGCTTATCTTAATTGCAGCTAGATCTTTGTCACCTGTTTGTTCAGGTTACAAACAGGCATAGGTGGGCACAGTTAATCGAAAAGTTAACTTCGTTAATCGTTAATCCGCTACTTAAAAAGTTAACTCCGATAATCGTTAAAGCGTTACATTTTTCCAAATTTAATCCATTTAAAGTTAACCGTTAAAAATACACCGTCTAAAAGTGGAACTAATGTTTATATTTTGCAATAGGTATTACTGCAAGCATTACCAAGGTGCTTTGTTGATGTGAATCAATAATACGTCTACCCAATGTCCTTCTGGAAACTGAGTTGGTATTTCAACGTTTTAACCAGTTTCTCAAAACGTTTCTTCAACATGTAGTGTAATCATGTTGACAACGAAGAGGTTTATGATAAATCGGTCCACAACAGCTTGGAGTACGAGGGTGCCGGTCGCTATGATCCCAAATGTTTTACTGGCGTAAACTTTTATTAGCAGATGGAGATGAAATCAAATCAATTCTGCTGCTATCTACATCAGAAGAAGCCACATCACTTGAAGAACGCTTTGAATTATTTTTCTGTTTTCCCCACTAATTGGCCTTGCGTTTACTTTTTCTTCAAACTGTTAATATTTCGATATATGCATCCTCTTCATATGTTGTTTATTAAGGCTAGACACGTGAGCCTTAATTGTAGAAAGTTTAGGCAAACACCGTTTGCGTTCATCTATCAATTGTTCTCCCAGTCGTGATTTAAATGCAACATAATCGCATAAATGTGGCCAAGGATTTTTGATATTCTCGTTGCTATTGTTAGCATTGCTGCTTTCACTAACGGTTTCAAGAGTTTAGTTTCATGTAATGAATGTCAGTTTAATTTATTTTACTAACGAACACCAAACCAATACCAACTTAAAAGTGATATTTTCCTGGCAGTAAAAAACGAAAGATTATGAAAATATCAAAATTAATCACCGATCAAATTAGAAACGAATAATGAACTCCCGTTTACAGACCCAAAATAGAAATGCTCCTAAACTCTTGCGTTCGTGCTCACACCCACGCCATGCTTAGCATAACAGTTGTAAATGCATCACACTTGTACACCATATTACCTAATTCTTTCGCCATCCGAATGACCAAACGGTCGAGTGTGGCGTGGCGGGCATTTCAAACAAACCAAATACTTCAACTACCAATGTAACGGACTAAAGTCAACGGTACTTCAATATAACATAAGTTAAGAAGACCGTTAACGATTTTTTAGATTAACTTAAAAGTTAAATTTTTGCAATTTTCCTAATTTTGTTAATTAACAGATTAACGGTTTTCTGCCCAGCTGTGCAAACAGGTCATCGTTTCCCGGTCACGTAGAGTTATACGATATACTACAATTTTTGACTAAATCATAAGCGTTCAAACTGAGGAAATCCGCTCCAACTTTGTTCTAAGCATGTATATTATGTGATAGTTATTTAATTCTCACCAACATTTTGGGATCCAGTTTTGGCGGATGATCATATTTTACCTTGTTAATAGTTTTGACGTTTAAATGGATGAGTTAGAATGTTAGTTTGTTGTTTCTTGTTATTAACTCGTAGAAAGATCCGTTATATGAATCTGATAAATTGTTCGTTATACGCGATTTCCGGCAGTTCCTATACAAAAACTGGCTCCATTTATAACTTTGGCTTGCGTAAAATCAATGTGCAGCTTAAACAATACTACGTATAACAGAAACTCTTGCCTAGTCATTCGAGCAACTTCAAGTTAGTGCGGTGTCGCTGACGTGGTTGGCGGAGGGTTAGTGGCTTATAATGATGGCAAGACGGATAGGAAGCAGCAACGGAGGTACACCTGTATTCCACCTTGTCAGCCGCAAAGCGCGCTGATGGATGATATGCTTGGCAACTAGAGAATGTTATCAACTCTAGTGTATGACTTCACTGTCCGGGGATACCATGGAAACTGAGAACAATCTACAGTCGCAGCTCCGTAAGCTGAACAGTCAATCCAACATCTTCATTTTCAGACCGAGCGTCCGTATTTGGGTTTTCCGTGGTTTCCCCAAATCACTCCAAGAGTATGCCGGGATTCTTCCTTCAAAAGGCCATGGCCGAATTCCTTCTCGTTCTTTATCCCAAATCTCTTCTCGCCTCTAATGACCAAGACGCCGACGAGGCATGAAGCTATAAGCAAAAAAAAAAAAAAAAATTATTTTCAGTTGAAAAGAAAGCCTTAGCCATTGGATTTTTTTTTTTAAATATTTGTATTAATTTATTTTTACTCCTTTTTTTCATTAATATTGTCATCCTAGGTTCTAAGCCCGTCGAAACTAATGGCTGGAACGCAGAGTTGCGAGAAATATTTTGTTCGAGTTTCTTTTTTTATCTGCTCAACGTCTCTCTAACAGTGAGGTCTTTAGAGACGGGAAAGGATGGGGACAAGGAATGGGAAGGGATTCGGCCATGCCCTTTTGCTGGAGTGATGGGAAACCATGGAAAACCCAAATCTGGATGGCCGGACGGGGATTTGTTCGAGTTAACTACAACAGTAGCAGAGAATATAGCAGAAACATCTGTCGAATATGAATACCTTGTGAGCCCCTCAGTAATAACGGGTTGTATGTAGTATTCTCGAAGTTAATTTACTCGTAGTTGCTTAACTAAATACAATTGTTACTGAACAACGCCCAAAAACTTCAGTTTTGTGGTACACTTCTGGCCGCACTTAGTCTGGTGACGACAGCCGGGCGAGTTACGCCAGGGCTACGGACACCATGACCCAGTGCCCAAAGTAGCCATTGTTATTTAGACAGCTACAATATGTCTGAGCTATACATAAAAAATAAAGAGTTTCCGAATTTATTGCCTGTATATCAAAACTGACCTTCACTTCTACAAAGATTTGTTTGCTCATGTGAAGTATGCTAGGACGCTCTGTACTCCGCGTAAAGATGTGGGTCCCCCTTATCCGGTATGACTACAGGGTTAGAGCGGCCACGACAGACGAGCATCAGCGAGAAGACGAAACTCTGTTGCATATTGGCCTATAAATCCTTCGGGATCTCTCGGTCAACAATGCCAAATTCATATACATTTTACGGCGAATATACACATTTAAGGTGATGTTTCGCATCAGGGGGGGGGGGGGGGGGATCTAATGCCAATCTGTCGAATATCAAAAGATCGAGGAAGAATAAGCACACCGTCAAAATGTGCAATTTCACTATCAGTAAGTCCTGCACTGTTTATATCACCTCCCTAACCTTCTCAATGTTTTCTGGCGTCTTTGTACTAGGAACAATGCTTGCTGGCTTCCTTCTCATCATGTTTTCCGCCAACATGAAGGATTTAATTGACTCCAAGAGGGTGTTCCAGTCTGGGACGTTCCCACGACAACCGACGTTAAAATTATGACGAAAGAGACACCGTGTTTAAATAATGTACACTAATTATAAAAAAAACTGTCATAAATGAACACACAATGTTGCAGCGTATGCCTGTCTTTCTAGGAAACTTTAATGGCGTAGCTCACAGATGACAAATATCCACAGATACCTGTATATCTACTGCCTTCAACTTTCTCCATACTACTCATTTGATCCTTCTGAATCATTCTTCAATAAAGATTTAATTTGAAAAAGGCTCTCGATGGAGACAAATCATGACGCAAACATTTCTGTTCAGTCATTTGGTTTGAGTGCTTTAAATCACGCCATACAGCATAAAATTAATACCTATTGCACCTAATGACTTTGTATAGCAATCTGTAACTGGGCCAAGTTACAGACAAATAAATCAGTTATACTAAAGCAGAGTAACATAATAAGTTCTGGGATGTTGTCGTATGTCATACCGGTCCTGGATTCCAGATTTGGGTTTTCCATGGTTTCCCCCAAATCACCCCAGGCGAATGCCGGGATGCTTCCTTCAAAAAGACATAGCCGAGTTCCTTCCCATCCCTTATCCCCAGTCCTTTCCCGTCTCTAATGTTCTCTACGAGGCGTAAAGCCACAAGTAAAACAGAAAAGAGTTGTCGTATGTCGAGGGCACCTCGGTTCCACAAGTATACGATCAAAATTCCCTTTTTTTTACTTCTGGCTTCACGCCTAGTCGACATCATTAGAGGCGGGAAAGACAGGGATACGAAACCGTATATGCGACCCGTCTCTAAAGACCTCGCTGTTAAGAGACGTTAAGCAGTTTTAAAAAAAAAAAAAAAAAAAAAAAAAAAAAAAAAAAAAAAAAAAAAAAAAAAAAAAAAAAAAAAAAAAATCCAACCATGAAAGCAAAGTATCTGCCTAGTGTACATTCCAGTCTCACATCTTCTCGCTCATAAGCTTCATATCTCTCAGTATAACTATAATGTTAATAACAGAAGTTCAGCGAATGTAGTGAACTTTGAACTAATATCTTCTTTTCCACATACACATAACAACCTAGGCTCTCCCTTGTATACTTGCGTACAGTAACCTTTCTCTTCCTTTACACATCAACTGTCCAGATATTCCCTTAGTTAACAACTTAAGTCGCTCCGTATGCCTTACATAACAGTCTAGTGGCTTGGTGATTAAGAGGTCTTGTAACAGCCCTCATACCTGAATTTTGAATAGTATTGTATTGTATTGTATGAAGTATTTGCAGTGAGTTAAAGAGTGCTTGAATATGATCTGGTATGTTTGTTTTGTAATTTCTTGTAAATCAATGTATATAGACTTTGTTTTATGAAGGAAAATTATTTAAAATCCATTTAATATGTTTAAGAACCGAATGGTGCAAGAGAATTTCTTAAATGTTTGTAATTCCATGTATTAATGCAAGTTATGATGTCTACAGGACAATTTTCTACAGTTTGATATGATTTCTGCAAATAATTTTGTATTTAAGTATCTCTAATTACCATTTCTGATCATTTTGTAATGTTGTTAAGTAATTTTGTATTAATTCCGATTGTTTTTAATATGTTTGATTGTTTGAGTGATTGTTAATGATCGAGAAATATCGGGCGGATGCCTTTGAAGAATTCTCGTAATTTCGATAGAGACTATATAAACAGATCGGCTGGACAGAGCAGTTAGTTGAATTCAGTCAGCATTCAGTTTTACAGAGAGTTTCATCCAGTTAGTTTTTCAAGTTGAGTTCACAGAGATTTTATTTGCGACGGCTCAGAAGTGCATCTCTGTATTGTATCTATGCTTGTGAATATCGCTGACTTCGTTTTGAACAAATAAACAAAACTTCAACATAACCTTTTGGTGGACTTGTTAATTAATCAATATATATAAATTAAACCAACGAAGAATCTAATAGTCTGACGAGTGATCGAAAGGGTCCCGGTTCGAATCCTTGTCTGGGTGGAGATGTTCAAAGGCCATTAACTCGATCTTAATCTCTCGCACATGCAAAGTCCTCCAGAATGCTTCAGTGGTTCGAATTCCTAGTTAAATTGTAGGATTACCGGGGTAGTTTAGGTAAGGTGGAAAGGAACTGGCCGTTCTTCCTCTGATACCAGACTTAGCGTGAATGTTCCACCCAACCATGAGGTTAAGGACTACCGTTAGCTTTTTACTTCAGCGTCCTGTCCCTTATTTCTTCAAAAAATCTTTTATTTCGTTTGTTATCACATTCAAAACTTTCAACATTTTCTCACTTTTTGGAATTTTTACGTTCCATTGTGAGCCGCACTTCTGTAAAGCGTTCTCTTGAATATATGAAATATAAGACGGGTGTTTTTTTTACTGAGTTCTAGTCAATTTTCGGTATTTACGTTTTTCCTGTAAGAAATAATTAATACTTTGGCAATGGGTTGAAATGTTGGTTCAATTCTTTGATTTTTTTTTTACTACTTCTCATCCAGTTTTATGTTCGGGCTGCTGTTATTCTTCTTATTTGTGCTGAACGTAAAGGTAATTAGATGCGGAAGAGGACTGGAGTCAAGGAACTGGAAGAAATTTTACCATGACCTTTTGAAGGAACCATCATGGCATTCGCTTGGAGTACTTTCGGGAAACCATGGAAATCTAAATCTGGATGGGGATTCGAAAGTGCGTACATAGATATGTGGAATTGTGCTATAAGTAATTGTCGCGATATGTTAACGGAATAGACATTTAAGTCCTGTTCTATTGCTAACGTATTAATTATATGGCTGTACGATGTACTTAACTATTAAAGGAAGATTCTGAATTAAAAGCAAGTAAAAGATCTATCTCGTTTAATGCATTATAGCTCTCAGGATTTAGAAAAATAATTTTGCTGATAGAAGCCATGCAAAAGAAAGTCCGTCATAGTTGAAACGTAATCTCTAAAAATTCATTTGTCCTCTTTTTCAGATATTCGGAGTTAAACTTTTTATATGCCTTTAGTTTTCTATTCCCTCATGTAATTAATGATATCAGACTAATAGCTTTATAAGTGATGAAACGTGTCTCCTAATGAAAACTTTATACATTAAAGGAAATCCATCACTTAAAAAAAAAAAGTTAATAAGTTTCGTCTACTTGTCACTAGTATTATTTTATTTTCTGTTGTGATTAGTGAATTCTACATATTCTTGAAGGTAATATGATTTATGTCTGTATATTGTTAAAGATCAGTTTTTAGCTCTAGTATCTATTTGTCAAGTTATAGTTATTGTTTAAAATTAACTCCTTTCAGTAACGCTATTTCACTAGCGACCAGGGCATGATAGGCGCTTCCGTTCAGCTGGCACACTAATTGGCAGTAAGCCAGCAGAAGCCAATATTTGACTAATTAAATTTCTAGCAGTTCATAAACTGACAGGAATCTGAACATGGATTCATTAAAGTGTACATGTGATATTTATACTAGCTGGTGTTTTGACGTCGAAACACAAATAGTTACACTGCATTAATTAAAATCTATGATTACCTCAGTGTACAAACGGTAAATTATTACATCTTTCAGCTTACGCAATAAACCAGAAGTTTCCGCAACAGTCCAGAAAATATGAATTTATAATCCTCTGACATCTGAAAGTTTAGTGTATCTGCGTAGGATTTCGGTGTAACGTGAATTCTACGGCGAAAAGGTGAAACGCATATAAAATCTGTTTACTTGAGAAGAAGTTTAGCTTTGCAAACAGAAGGGATGCAGAGCACCTACGCAAATAAGAGATTTTGTATTTTTTTTAAAATTTAGTTACTGTACTCCTTGATCAATCTGTGAAAAATTAATTTGTATCTAACAGATATTGGAAAATGATTATCCACGAAGAAAATAATCAAAGTTAATACGCTCTGAGCACCGCGGCAGAACCATGCAGCGCAGTCACAGATGAATTATTTTCTACTTATTAAGTTGTGAGCTGGTTTCTTGAACACTCCGTTCACTTACTTGGGTCAGGAACGGTGATGATGTTTGGCGCCGACACAGATTTAGCTGGTTCGAATCTTGAGGACTTGACCGGCAGGGTTGAACAGTTGGTAGTGCAAAATTCCTAAACACCAGATTGTGCACAAATCCCAAACTTCTCAGCAGAGTGAATAAAATGGTGCCATACGATACGATGGTGATTCATTCTTCGGATGGGGACGTTAAGCCTGACGGTCCCTTCCCCCCCCCCCCATGGTGTCTGTCAGAAGAAAAGGGCTGAAAAGGCCGGCACCGGGTTTCACCATTTCTCCTCTTCCTAAAGCAAGTGTCCCCCATGGTAACCGCCTATGCTCGGACATAGGCATTCTATAAGAAGAAAATCGGTTTCTTGCTTTTAGTAAATTCTGACGAGCTCTAAAAGACCACAGTTTTGATTAATAGATGTTACAGCTATATTTGACTGAATGGAGAGTGAAACCAGAACACTTTTGTCTACTTCAATAGCGTCTGAATTGTCCTTTGTCGAAAGATTCATTGCAGCACACGTGGGGACAGCCAGGCTTCACCCTGGCTCCCTCACTCATGAGGTCGAGCGAAAAATATATGAAAATGAAAATTCCTATTATTAATTGTGAAAAAGAATTGCTGTCAAAATTTAGCCAGAACCCTTCCAGAACAGTGCTTGAATAAATTTAATTTTTTCTGGAGTAAAACCATTTTTAACTTTTTATTGTTTCCTTGTTTTTTCCCCTCCCTGCAGCCAACCTGGCTACGCCCTTGGCAACATGAAGGACCACATATAATCAAATTAATTTGTCTCCTCATTTCATAAAATGCGGTTCATCCAGTGACAGTCAGTACAGAATATTAATTACGTGATTCTACTTTCCCCATCTCATGATTTACAGCTACAACCTGTGTAAAAAACAATGGTCCTGGGATGACCAGATGGGAATAAAGGTCGACATGCAAACTGGGAAAGATAAAAATAATACATAGTTGTCGTTGGCTGAAAGACCAGGAACCTTTAAAAAATAATAAATAGTGGAGGGAACAGTCGAAGGTAAGAACTGTAGAGGAATACAGAGATTAGAATATATGAAACAGATAATTGAGGTATGTAGAAATGAAGAGGTTAGCACAGGATATGAAAGGATGGAGCATTGCATCAAACCAGTCGAAAGACTGACGACAGCAAAAAAAAGAAAGAAAAAAAACAAGTACTCTGTTGTTCATCAGTTCATTGAAGCGATACGGATCTGACTACGCTTACTGTACGAAATATGTTCGCTGCAACGTAAATATACGATATAGTATTTGGACGTGATATTAATATCTTAGCAGAAACATCTTGTTGTTATATTCCTCTTTAATAGACCTGGGATTGTGGCGGAGACGAATTGTCTAGGCTAAGAGCAAAGCGCCACCTTCCCTTTCTGAGCCTCTGAACCAGATAGCCTATGCCCACACGAGTTTCCTCGTTATATAGCAGTCTAACTTGTTAAAGGTTGATCCCGGTAGAGTGGGCTTGGTAACCTCGCTTCGGCGTCCAGGTGTCGCCGGTTAGGTTACGCCCCTACGCATCAGAAGTTGCGTCCTCTATTGTCCTTTCACTTATGATTGTAACATAAGAAAAGCTAAATACAGTTGAGTATTGTAGTAAGGGGCCACTCCGTTGGCTCATATTTTTTTTTCCTTATGTCTTTTCGGCTCGTTGACGTCAAGGTCATTAGAGGCGGGAAAGGACTGGGGACAAGGAACGGGAAGGAATTCGACCATGGAGTGTTGTGGGGAAACCATGAAAAACTCAAATCTGGACGCCCGAAAGGGGATTCAAACCGGCGCGGTGGCATCCCGAATACGAGGCCAGAGAGTCAGTTAACCTCTCAACCACCACGCTCGGTCCGTTGGCTCATTTAGTTTCGCTACCGTAATGGTGTCCGGCACTAGCACGGGCTTAGCAAGTAGTCTTCGCCTGATGGTGAAAGAAATTTTCCTGTTCGGTACTTGGCCGGCAGAGCAGGAGAAGTTGTGTTGCACAGTTGTTAATAAACGGATTATCCCGGATTAAACCCAAACCTCTCCGCAGTGCGTAAGGAGTTAGTGCTTAAGACACTGTTGATGGTGATTCGTCCGTCGGACAGGTGTCTTTCGGAAGAGTTGGCCTGAATGGGCCGAACCAGAAAGACCCTCTCCCTTCTTTCATCTCTCATCCACAATACAACACTCTGCGTGGGAGGGGTTGGCGAGCTCACTTTGCGGTCAAGGTGTCGCCGGTTCGCTTCCGGCCCTACGCATGGAAGTGTCGTGTCCGCCCTGTGTTACACTTTCACTTGCAATGATCAGTAACATAATAAAAACTAAATGTAGATTACTATAATAACAAAAAAGCATTGGACACTGTTTAGCGTGCCTTTTGAGCCGTAATGGACATCCTCAACTACGTCTGGTATCTAAAACACGACAGTCACTCTGTCGACTGAGTTACTTTGCACTTTCTGTTTTGTTAACACACGTATTGCATTGCTAATACCCTTCTTTTATTAGAAGCTGTGGTTTTCCTTTATAAGTGTGTCATGTCTGAGACTGCTCGTGTGTTAACACACGGGCAAGACACCGACTTCCGTGCTTTATGGTCTGACGGGTGCGAACGGACGGCTGCTCTCCACACCGCTGTGCAGTCCAGCATAAACACGCGGAATACACACCACCCAGAACTCGCAGCGAGGTATTTGTTCAAGCTCGGGATGGAAAGGGAGTATCTCAGGAATATACAATATTTTGACAAAAAATAATAATTTTTAACTGTGTTTTGAAATAGAAAGTCCAATCAGAAAAACATTATATCTACATATAGTTTAAATTAATTTAATTTTAATTGAGATGGAACTGATTCTCCGGCAGCAATTTCCCTACTCACCCATCTTTCCCTTTCTTTTGCCAGCCTATTTGGCTTTCACTGAATTATAGTAGTTTTAAATTCTTTCAGTGCCATTGCGTCATTGGCCCTTCATAATTTAATCCAATACCTGACTACCTTACCTATGGAGAAATATTTCCCACACCCTTAGCAGCGTCCATTAATTACGTGAGGTAAAAAAATAAGGGGGTGGGACAAGGCGGAATATCACCAAGGGGCAGAGGGTCAACGGAAATCTCACGGATATCGACTTTAGGGGGGGGGGGGGATATAACAGCCCTCGGAAAGAGAAAAGCAAAAAAAGAGGGTCTCAAAAAACAAAAACAAAAAACAAAAACAAAAAACAACGTGGTCGGTAAGTGGGGGTGAGGTGGGGGGAGGGGTGCCGTCTAAAAGATCTGCAAATCTCACCAGACGGGGAGGGTTCCGCCCCCTTATGCCCGAAATTGGGTGCCAACTTGAAGTCTTCGCCATATTTCCCCTGCCATGCATCGCCTTTAATTCTTCCATCAATATATTTCCACGCCTCATCATAAATATGCAATTGTACAATCTCCACGCTCGCTGTCTTCCAATGAATCCCACTGCATGTCAGTTATCGCGTTCTGTCGTAATTTCCAGAGATTATCTAGCAGCCTTTCTTTGCATCCCCTCCAACATCTGTATTTAATACCCAATGTGGGTCCCATACTATACTACAATATTCAAGCAATGGTCTGGCCAAAAATTTTAATCCAGTTCTCTCCTTCTCTGGGACATCTCCTCATCACTCTCCACAGTAAATGAAAGAATCTGAAACATTTTACTATCATTTGCCCAGTTGAGTTTATTACAAATGTAATGCAGAAATGTTCATATGTCAAGTCTTCAATAATTCATTTCCCAACCAATAATCACACTCAACCTTTATTTTTTTTATTTCTTTGCCTAATAAGCTGAAACTTCTATTATCCACTTAGGTTAGTGACATTTCAAAATCAATTTTTATCATTTATGCTTAAATATGAAAGTGAGCCGTATTATTTAAGCAACAAAGCGTCTCTAAACAGCTTGAATAATCAAAATTTGATCACCGATAAGGCAGGGGATTTTTTCTAAGGATTAAAATACGAAACTGATTCCCAGGATGGAGGTATGAAACACGCGGAGTATGGCGATTACCTCCCTACCTCAGGTCAATGAGGTGAATCATAAACACATGACTGTAAATTTACCTCGCCTTTTAAAAAGTAAAAACTAGAAAATTCACAAAATTCAAAACAAAATTCAAATTATTCAATACCGCCGATAAAACGTTAAATTATTTTGTGTATAGTACTTTCGAAAATTGCTCACCACGTTGGCATTGCTGGCTGCGGCACCGTAACAGTGTCTGTGGCTGACACGGGGTTAGCTGGTTCCAGTCCTGGAAGGGGGGGGGGGGAGAAATTTTCATCTTAAGGACATGTATGGCAGAGCAGGGGAGGCGCAAACTTCTCCGCAGTGCCTATGGAGTGAGGGCATATGACACTGTTGATAGTGATTGATACGACGGAAGGGAAAGTTATGCCTGGCGTCAATGGTCTCTTTCGGAGAGTAGGCCATAATATGGCCGGCGTCGGGATTCATTCTCTCCCTTCCTTCACCTCTTATTCACAAACACACACAACACTCTACCCTTCACACACACAACGCTTACATGACATACGAACGCTGTCACAGAAGTATCCATGGAGGGATAAACATCCCCTAAATTGACTTCCTACTTTAGGAAACAGGAAAGGTTTTTTTATGAAGGAGAAGAAGAATTTTCGAAATTATAGAAGCTGATGAAGCAACTGAAATTTTGACACAGTTACTCAAAAGAGGAATCACTTTTGCAGAACATATGCCTAAGATTTTAATTCACCTTATCATCTAAAACTAACATAGGTTATATGTAACAGTTGCAGAATACTTCCCCCCTTATCAGTGAATACTGCAACTGTAATTTAGATTAAAAGGGTATTTTAAAAAATGCTTGCATTCAGTATTGATATTATTTCTTCCTGAATACAACGTCAATGTCTTCCAAGTTAAAAAATCTGATCAATCAGAAACAGAACATTGAAAAATCTTTCACAACTTGAAACGATGGAAAAATACTGCGAATTGCACATTTTTTTTTTAATTGAGAATTGTTTTCTGTAATGGTATTCCTATTTCATTTGATTTTGCCTTAGAATTCCTAAATTGATTACTGAGCCCTCGTTACAGGTGATGTAGAGCGTGCCAGTGTGATGTCTTAGCAGTGATTAAACACGTAGCAGACATACCTCTTCCAGTCGGTAGTGGGAGGCGGATAGCAAGTGACGGCAGGAGTTTCAGTGTCGGGTGTCGGAAGGTGTGGTTTTGTCGATGGTAAATTGAGCTGTCACGCTTCGGACCTTGCCGCGTCTACCAGCCTCCTTCTAGGACTGCCCCGAGCTCTGGACAGTTTCAGCCTCCTGTTTCTGCAATGTCGCTTGGCGTCATATCGTCGAGTGGTCCTATGTTGAAAAGAAGCAGACGGTACAAATAGTGACACCAATAGAATTCTCAAGCAATTACAAATAAGGTAAGGTGCAATAATTCTGCAGAAAAAAATATTATAACCCAACTACTGGTTTTCATCATAACTATACGTAGCACGTATCCAGTATAGTCTCTGAAATCAAATAGAACCTGGTGTAACGACGTCCAGCTTACAGCTACGTTGGTTTACATAAAACGCAAAGTTCCTTTGGAATACGTTAATTATATTTACGCAGGAATTAGAACACCACAGACTACTAAACAGAATAAATGGAAACTAAAACAATATTCTTCCTATTAAATTTTGTTGCAGACAAATGTTTAATACCTAAGTAATCTCAATGTAACAGGCTTACAGGGATACCTGAGGATTTTCACGTTACTAAAGAAGAAAATATGAAAATATTACATAAAAGTATTTCTATAAAATTCACTTATTAAGAAATGGACCAGTGAAAAGGGTTTGAGAACTGCTGAACATATGCTCACCGCCCTAATATCTCACCAATCTAATTAAAGAATCAAAGTCACCAACTACCAGTAATATATGTACTCTGATGGTTTCATAACATTTTACACTAAAAATTGGGCCATAATTTTTCTAAGCCCAGCGTCCCAACTTCACTGCATTGCAATTATTAAATGCAAATGCTTGAAGTGTTCGCAAAGCCACTTACAACTTTGAGCAATGTGCGTAACCTACCTGCTAAATGTTTGTGTAGAGAATGAAAGATGATTTTAGTATGAGGTGATGTAAGATGACGACAACTCTATCGAACTCAATTGATTTAACGTTGGAGGTAATTATGAATCAATTCTTTTGAAAATTGGTCTATCTTAAATCTTTTCTGTTTATAAGAAACCTCGGGACAAATACTTTGTTTCTAACTTCAGTTTCAAGTAACATTATATGATTAACGATTTAGTTAGGAACGCTTTCTTCAGGAATAACTTGATTTGATACGTAATGTACGTTCTTTTCAATATGTGGCTGGAACATACCTTGCTGGCTCACCAGATAATTGAGATTCCGGATTGTAATCTTTTCAACTTTAAGCACAATTCTCTATGTTTTTCGCTTTCCGTTCCTGAAACCTACACAGTCTGTCAGAAACAATTAGAATATAAGATGGCCTATCCGAACGTTAGTTAAACTCACTGATTTAAATTATTGTTATAGGGGACATGTATCACGCTAAGGAGAAAGTATGGTCGTTAATTCTTCTTCCCGTCAAGGATTAGGCAATAAGCATATTCCGTCTTCACTTTGTACTTTTACACCATGTCTTCCTTACGGTCTACCATCGTCTCTGCGCCCTACTGGTTTGTACTGCATCGCCAGAAGTGGAATCCTCTCTTCTTCAATATGATGTCTCCTTGATTCTCTGAATTCCTCTATCCTTTTGTTTATATTATAAAATAATTGTTTAAAAAAACATGAAAACCGCCTTCAAAAAAAAGCACTAAAAATTTTAAAATAACTTTATACCTTGCTTAGGATAAAGTAAATCTAAATGGACAATATTTTACATTACTGTCATTGATATTTTTACATTAATTAGTTATTTTTGGAGTCGGTGCCAGCTGTCAAATCGCAAAGATCGAATTACTGAACTTCTTTTGGTGTTAGACGCGAAACGGGGATTACGAACAACAATTCCCAATATTTTACAGCATGTCGTGAGGCAGATAGTGTTACAGCGGGAGACAGCTTAGGGAAAAAAATTAACAGTATTTTAATCTGTGGCTTGGCCTTATTGACGCTACAGTGTCAGTTGGTAGGCTGCAACATGCAGTAAACGATTTACAGTTAGTGTAATATCGGCGTATCATCTGTATGTTTCAGTTTTGTTGAAACATTTTTCTAGCATTAATTTTAGGTAAGCAGTAACATGATTTTTTATGTATTATTGTTATTTCTCATTGTTTTTATCTTTTTGTTTTTCTTGCTTTCGCTGGCATCGACTCCAAAAATAACTAATTAATGTAAAAATATCAATGACAGTAATGTAAAATATTGTCCATTTAGATTTACTTTATCCTAAGCGAGGTATAAAGTTATTTTAAAATTTTTAGTGCTTTTTTTGAAGGCGGTTTTTATGTTTTTTTAAACAATTATTTTATTTTTAAATTTTTAATGATATTATAGTTTGTTTTGTATTTTAAACATGCCGCTGTAGTTCCCATTTTCCGAACTTCCTGGTAGCTCAGAGATTAAAGTGCATGCTTTCAAAGAAGAATTCTGTCTTTATATACCCCACCAACTTCCAGAATGGGGTGAATTGGGTGTTGTAATAAGGAATGTCAGTTTACATTTTTGTCCATGCTATGTTTCGATCGTATCATAACATCTGTTAAAGCTGCTGGTCGATAACCGAAACATGTAACATCTGGGCCTTAATACATCCCACATCTGTCTCTGGAATATATCTGTCTGCTCCGGCATCACACAGAAAATACAGATTTTTAATTGGTTTTCACAACGTGAAAGTTTGGGGTCCAAGTTGAAATCTGAATCAAATGTTGAGACATTATGACACATTTATTTTATAAATACTATGCCACGACTTAAAAATAGCTTAACTGATTTTGACGGGATTTAAAGGTGTGGATTTTTGTAAAGAACATTGGAAATTAAAAGGGGTGAGGGTAAAGGGGAAGTGTGATTGGGCTTATGTAAACTGACATTCCTTATTACAACACCCAATTCACCCCGTTCTGGAAGTTGGTGGTGTATATAAAGACAGAATTCTTCTTTGAAAGCAAGCACTTTAATCTCTGAGCTATCAGGAAGTTCGCAAAATGGGAACTACAGCGGCATATTTAAAATACAAAACAAACTATAATATCACATGCGAAGTTCCACCGAATCGGATTAAAATGTGAGTTTTGTACAAATATTAAGGGAAGCGGAGCCAGGATAGTTTTTTTTGATTTTTTGGTCAGAAATCTTATTCATAAAAAATTCTGCAAACCAATAGTTGGCATTATTTTTCTCTTTGTTTTATAGTAAAAATTTGCCAAGTTCTGTCTAAACCGGAAAAAAAGCTGTGGTTGTGTATAAAAATTAAGCGGTTTACTGGGGAGAGGGGGTGGTTTTTAGATCTTTTGGTCAGACACCTTTTTCGTGAAAAAATACATATAAGCACCAACTTTCATGGTAATCGGTCAAACGATCACGGCTGTAGCTTTTTATAAAGAACATTGACAAAAGTTAATGGGGTTGAAGGATTGAAAGGGGTTGAGCATTGGCAAACCAAATATTGACAGGATTTTTCTCTTTGTTTTAAAGTATACATAGGCAAAGTTCAATAAAAATCAGATAAGAAATGTAGATTTCTATAAAATTAAGGGGTGTAAAGGGAGACATGGGGTGGTTTATTTATTTATTTACTTTGGTCAGAAACCTTCTCCATGAAAAATTACATGTATATGCCAACTTTAATGGAGACCAGTTAAATGGTGTCGACTGTAGCTTTGTATAAAGAACATTGGCAAATATTTAGGGGGTGGATAGGGGGAGAAGGCTTCAGTTTTTTCAAACCAAAATTTTACAGTATTTTTCTCTTTATTTTTGACTAAACATGTCCAAAGTTTCATCGAAATCGGATAAAAAATGTGGGTTTTGTATAAAAATTAAGGGGTGTAAAGGGGAGAGGGGTGGTTTTTATTCATTTATTTTTTGGTCAGATTCTCCATGAAAAATTAGATGCATATGCCAACTTTGACGATAATCGGTCAAATGGTGTCAAATGTAGCTTTTTATGAAGAACATTGTCAATAATTAAAGGGATGGAAGGAGGGAGGGGGTTGAGCTTTGAAAGACCAAATGTTGACAGGATTTTTCTCTTTGTTTTAAAGTATACATGGGCAAAGTTCAATAAAAATCACATAAGATATGTAGGTTTCTATAAAATTAAGGGGTGTAAAGGGGAGAAGGGGTGGTTTTTTATTTTTATTTTTTGTTAGAAACCTTCTCCATGAAAAATTACATGTAATTGCCAACTTTAATGGAGATAAGTTAAATGGTGTCGACTGTAGCTTTGAATAAAGAAAATTTGCAAAAATTAAGGGGGTGGATAGGGGGAGAGGGTTTCAGTTTTTTTAAACCAAAAGTTGACAGTATTTTTCTGTTTATTTTTTACTATATATGTCCAAAGTTTCATCGAGATCGAATAAAAAATGTGGATTTGTATAAAAATTAAGGGCTGATTGGGGGTAGAAGGGGAGGTTTCTCAATGAAATTCGTATGGGACCACTTTGGAGGTATACCCTAGCCACTAAAAAAAATTCATTGAAATCGGTTCAAAATTGGTGAAGATATCGCTGAACATACATACAAAAAATACAGACGAATTGAGATCCTCCTTTTTTGAAGTCGGTTAATAAATATCAAGTTGTTCCAAAAAAAATTTCATTTCTTTTACAGTTTAATTTAGTACAGTCTTTTACCTTTCTAAGAAATTTCATTTTTGCCGCCTAAATTTTACGCTTATCTCTTGCTTTATTTATCTAATATTCACTTCCACATAGGAGAGTGGGAGCTGCCATCGTCTTACAGATTTTCAGTTTTGCGTCCCTTCTTTTTTTTTTTTTTTTTAAATCTTAAGTGTCCCACATACTCACTGAAATTTGATGATATTTTTCTTCCTATCTTTATCTGTGTCCTAACTGATTTCACAGCCAAGGTAGTTGAAATTCATGGCCTGTTCTATCACTGTGTCGTCAGTTACTATTTATGAGCGAATGAAGTGTTTACCGTGACGAGCAATCACTTTTGGTTTCTTCTGGTCGTAAATGTAAATATGTTTTATTATGTGTGATAATTGTGTAAATGAAAATACTAGTATCTATTAGTGTCGGTTTCAAGTATCCTTGATATACAAGGATCAAAATGGACCGATAGCGAATAGTAATTATTAAACCGGAGAAAAGAAGAATGGAAAAAGCTATAAATGAGTCGACAAAATATTTCGGGTTTAACTTGGAGCCTTAAGCTATAAACGGATACAAGAAAGACTGTAACGCTGCGTTCCATGAAAAGTTGTGTAGTTGTATATACAGATGTGTTGTGAGCAGTATAATATACGTACGGCTCTGAAATAAATGTGTTTACAAGTGAACGTCTGTGTGATTAAAGTTGAAGAGTCTGTTGAAGTAAACGAGATGAAATGTGCAGTTTGTTCTTTCTTATATGTAAGAAGGAGTAAAACTGATAAAAAAAAAATTGCAAGAGTCTACATTATGCGTCGTTTGAAATAAAATAGGGGATGCAAAATGTACTCTACCAGTTAGAAGAAACAAGAGATGAGATCAAAAATAAAAGTTGAGTTATTCGGTTTGGAGTACCAATTTATTTCTAAATAGGGGAAATAAGTAAAACTAATGGTTGTTGACGGTTTTATTTTCTTCGCAAATCCTTTGCACTGAATACATCATAAGGGAATTAAACTGCGGTAATTACATTATTGTATGAACTGTGGTTTCTGTAATGGTGGCAATTTGTTCATGTATTTCGTACAGAACTTAACGCCAAGGTAATGAAATACTTCACTGGCTACCAGAAATACGTGTAATGTTAGTAGCAGGAAAGCAAATAGTTAGTGCCGTATATAATTTTATAGTTATGAAATACGAGCCTACGAAAACAACGACTCCCTGGAGAGGCTTTGCTCCAGCTGGAATAAATTTGAATTAGTTAGGAATCTTGTGGCATGGTATGTAGTAGGGATGACGCAAAGGAACATTGGACTTATTACATCATGTTTGTTGATGTGCTGGCTGTAGCAAATGTTACAAATTTTAGAAATACGTCAACGTGTGAGGTAAATTACCTCACTGATCGTGAAATTTAATTTTCAAAGCATATTCAGTTACTAAATGCTTGTGATTATATGGATTAACTATGATGTTTGAGTATTAAAGGTCATAGAACGCACAGCATCGAGATAAAGTGGAACTTTGGTTAACATATTTAAAAATAAAAAAATAAAAAGGAAGATAGAAGCAGAAGTTCTGACGTGATGACCGTAAAGTGGAAGTTGATATTTAAAAGTATAACTCGACGGCAGTGAAGGAAAATAATAGCACGAGGAAATTGTAATTACTGTATTCAAACAGAGTCATAAGTACATAAAGAGAGATAAAAGATAAGTAACTGGTAACTGTTAAATTGTGAATTAATTATAAACCATCTGAGTTGATATTTGCAAAAGAAATTCAACTTTATTCAGAACCAATTTTTCCATCTCTGGTAATAGACCTATAATCTAATATATACCGGTAGATGGTAAATAAAAAACCAATCGAAGCAATTCGATACTGGAAAAGGGAAGGTAAATCTAATTATAATTCTTGAATTATTATGGTGACCGAAGCAATTACCAATATACATACATACTGGTACGACGGAAACCTTTTCAATCTACAAATACGGTGAAAAGCGCATTACAATAAACAAATAAAAAACAGTAGCATTGGCGTTATTTAAATACAGAAGTTGGAGGGGTGCAGAGGAGGGCTGCCAGATTTGTCTTTGGAAATTACCGCAAAACACAATCAGTAACTAATATGATAAAGGAGCTGGAGGGGGATTCAACGGAGGATAGAAGGAGGGGGAAGAGGGTCATGGGAGTGTACAAGCCCTTTACTGGTGATGAAGCATGGAAATATATTGGTGGGAAAATTAAGAGAAATGTTTGGAAGAGTAAGGTTGACCATGAACACAAGCTGGCACTTGATTTCAGGCATAAGTGTGTGGGAAAATTTTCTTTCGTAGGAAAGGATGTAAGGGACTGGAATAAATTGCTAAGAAAAGTGATGAGTAATTTCCCAGAAACACTGAAAGAATTTAAAGTCAACATTAGTAGAGGTAAAAGTAGGTTGGAAGAGGAAAGAAGAAAGAGGGATGATTAGAGAGATTGCCACCGGAGCGGGCGCTCCAACGCAATTTTATCAGTTAATCACACAAAAATTAGTTTTATAAATATATACTACATTTCCCGCACGGAGAACAACGATACGACAGCTAAATTAATGCCTAAGCCCTCAAGTGATGTGGGTACTCGTATAATTTTGTATTTAGTGTCACTAAGTAACTAACAGTATTATGAAAGAATACCTATAAAAAGAAATCCTAGATTGCAATGTAAGACACTGCTGGGGGCAAGAGTGTATCGCCAAGTCTATGCCTTCTGTGTGTTCGTCGTAATGTTAGCTGGATGAGATATGCAGGTAGAGATGATCATTTTATAAGCTATTTGATTCTTTCGATGGCTTTTTCTGGTTACAGAGATAAAGCAATATGAAAACTGTTCAGAATATTTGAAACACAGTATGCAAATTTCTCGTTATCTGCACTGGTACAGCATTGCTTTTTAAAATCATACTGCAAATCCACGAGGATCCTTCATGTGACACACAAGAAGAGGCTTTTTTTTAGTTATGTCTTTACGACTTGTCGACGTCGAGGTCATCACATTAGAGGCGGGATGGGGCTGGGGACAAAGAAATGGAAGGGATTTGGCCATGACCCTTTTTGAAGGAAGCATCCCGGCATTCGCCTAGGATTATTTGGGGAAACCATGGAAAATCGAAAACTGGATGCCCGAACGTGGATTCTAATCGCCGTCATCCCGAATGCGAGGCCAGAGCGATATCCGCTCACCCACCACGCTCGGTAAAAGAGTCGTTTTCTTCAATTCCCTTTCGATGGGAACAAATTATCAAAAGTTTGTGTGGGCTTTTAAGTAACTACCTTTCAATTACTGTAGATGCTCTGCAGTGGCGGATCTACGAATTTCCCGAGTGGGGCCAAAATCTTTGAGATTGCCGTCCCTTCAAACATTACTGTGCCCGCCCCATTGTCGACTTCCAGACAGTAGTGGAGCTGAAAAAAAGCTCGCTGCCACATAAATTTCTCACCCCTTCAAACGTGATTTTTCCACCCTCTGAAGCAGCCGCCCCGGTTAGTCCTCCTTCCCCCCCCCCTACTCACCTTTAGATCCCACCGTTGTGTTTTATGTTCTTCATAAGAATTTAATATTTTTTATATTGAGGAAAAAACGTTATGACCGTGCCTGTAAAACGGCTTCTTACTTCTATGGTTACTTCTAAAATTCAACGCTATTTTATGATTGGTCACGTCTATACAACACCCGGTAGTTCACAAATTATCTGTATACTAAATGCTGCTGAGTTTTAAAAATTATCGTTCTTGTTGTTAATACTTATGAACAGTGTCTTAGATAGTTAAAACGTCAAATATTTTGCAATACGTCCTAGCACATGACGCCCAGCGTGCAGAAGACAATGACTGTTCACATTTTGCAATGTTGAAACTTCCCTTCTTGAGTGGGGGAGAAGTATTCGTGAATAGCTAATTGCCTAGTCTCAGGATATGGCAGATTTCGTGGCTATTGTGTTCCCTTGTCTGAAGTAAATAGTTGTTCACTAATTCATTATCAGTCATGACACCGATTTCTAGTTACCGCTATTTTAACATATTCATTTCAACATTGTCTACCAGATGGATCTTTTCGGTGTTTCTTTGAACTTTTAACAGCGGCAGTAGTAGAATCCTCCTCAATCATCCTGTCATGACAACTTTAAGTTCTGCACCGGCCAGAGGCAGAAATAAGTTTTCAATCCTGCCAACGAAACATTAATGTAACACAGAAACGGGAAGAATTTTTTGATTTTTTGGAACGTAAGACTACGATACTGCTGCCCGAGCAGGTTCTTCTGCTAGAGATGAAGATGAATTTGTTTCAGTTTGGATACGTTTTTCACAATGTTGTAGTCGTAGGAAACTGCCACAGAAAATCAATTACTGTTGATTTCATACATTGAAGATTGTAATAAGTTCTTAGAAATGTGCTCAGTTAAATTATGTATCATTAAAAATATGTTCATGAATAGTATTCTACTGTATTTAACGTTTAGCCCACTAAGGAGCGCGCGGAGCCATTAATTTACATTGTCCTTCTTATTCTTCTTATCTTCCCAAAACCTCCTCATCCTTTCGCTCTGTTCTTGACGTCTCTCTTGAGTCCATGAATTTCTGAGTTTCTGATTTTTTTGCTGTTGGAATCTTTGTTGCAAATTTATGTAAATTGATTAATTGTCTATATGTACTCCGTGTAGATGTCAGTGGGTCTAGGTTGACTTCTACAAGCTACTTCTGGGATTCTACAAGCCAGCGTATTTTGGTTTCCGGATTCCGTCGAAGATGTGGAAGTTTTTCTTGGTCCGTCGTGAGCCATCCATTCCTAATATATCTTGTAGAATTTTTATACGTCTTTTCCTCGCGAGTGAAGATAATCATTCGATAAGAGAATACAGATCTGAGCTTTTTCGCATCCAGATGAAATCTTGGATCATTAGATCAAATATTTTTCTAAGTAATTGTCTTTCCATTTTTCGAGCCTTTTGATGGTAACGATGAAACCAATGTTACCGAGCGTGTTGGATGAGCGTTAAGACACTAGTCTCGCAATCGGGAGGATGTGGGTTCGAATCACCGTCAAACCGTCTACTTTTCAATCATTTATCGAAATCAAATCACTCCAGGGGAATGCCTGGATAGTTCCCTCAGAAGGCCATGGCCGAATTCCTTCCAGTTCCTTTCACTAATTTTCCAATTCTGATACGAAAAAAAAAAAAAATTGCAAACCAATGTTAATAGTATCATGAAAGACACCTAGCATATTTTTTTCTCGAAATTTGGCTGCTTATTCTTCTCTTTACTCAGTCAACACATTCTCTACAGTTTCATTTACAAACAAAGCCTATGCTCACTATAGTTTCTTATGTTGTAAGAATCTAGTAGCTACGGTACAAATTAATAGAAATGTGATTTAGTTCCATAATTATAATTTAATCTTATCCTAGACAAGAATCCCTACAATCTCATTTAAAATATCAATGATACAATGGTATGATGTTTACCTCAAAACTTTTTTTTTCTCTCGTAACTGATTTTCTTTTCGAAACTGAACAATTTAACCGTACAATTATAGTAGCGTGAAGAAATGAAGAGTAAAAAAACTTAAGCAACAATAATACGCCTGGAGCACTTTATGAATCTACGTATGTAAAACGCCATGTTTCAGAGCATGGTTATTTATAAAGGTAATTTTATTATACAGTAAAACGCAATGTTACAGAGACAGTTTATTTATAAAAGTAATTTTATCATACAAAACACGAATTCAACACGCTTCTACCAGTTTGTCACAGTCAAAACTGAAATTAATAACAAGTTTTAAAATAATTTTTGGAAATTTAAAAAATAGAAACATCTTTTTAAGAATTTTAAATCAAACTCACACCTTGGCTGAGGAGATATCTTGTTGATACCAAGGAGGTGATTCAGGTGCAATCGAAGGATCTAACTAAGTGTACTGACTTACACTCACTTAAGGTAGATCATTTTTTCATCGAAGTTTCGATCTTATAAGACTGTATTGACCATCTGTAGCGGACCGCCTATGCAACCACCGTGCAGTCACTGTGATGACCTTACAAAAGAGCATCCGCGTCTGCTATTTGCAATGTACTCTTGTCTCTACGAATAGCATGCACAACTAATGACGTCGTCGAAGCTTAGTGTTTTTTCTACACTATACGGTTGCAAGCGCGCGTTGACTATGTTCTCTACGAATATTACCAGGATGAATAAAGAAACCTTTGATTTGTTTCAGCGCCTTCTCCTGAGAATTAAATTCAACAAAGTTGCCAAGATACTTTCCATATAAATGATCCAATCAGAAATCAGGTCAATATTTGAGAAAATATCGTCACGGAAAGTATTCCACCAACTAAACATGTTAACGGTTGCCAGGATATCGACAATATGAATTATCCACTGAACAACAATGTCTAGAGTTGCCATGACTTCTTCATAATAAACATTCCACCAACCAGTTGCCTCCGTTTCTTCAAAATTACTGTTCCACCAAGACAGAATCTCAAGTGATGTCAGGATTTCTTGAAAGTAAGTGACCCATTCAATAAAAATTCTGTAAATTTCCATGGTTTCATCGAAATAATCGATCCATAATGCAAATAGGACAAGAGTTGCCAAAATTTCTTCGAAAATCAAATTACACCAGGCAGGCATGTTAAGTGATCCCAGCATTTCTTCAGCATAATTGATGCACACATCAAGCACTTCAATAAATACAGTAATTGCTTCAAAATAAGTAACCCATCGAGCAAGCAGGTTACCATCTGAAATGATTTCTTGTATATTATCGTTTAAAAATTCCAACATGTTTAGCGTTGTCAGAATTTCCTCAAAATATGTGTGCCGCGGGATAAGCATTTCAAGAATTAACAATATATCATCAAAATAAACCAAAATAAAAGCTAGAATGCTGAGATCTTCCAAAATGGTTTCAAAGGAAGTTAGAGAAGACGCAAGCACGTCAAGAATCTCCACGATTTCTCCAAAATATGTGATCCACAAAGCAGTCAAGACCAGAGTCACCACTATTTCTGGAAAATGTGTATTCCATAGGCTGTCAACATTAGCTACAAGCATTTCTTGCAAACCAGCAATCCACGCAAAAAGCGAGTCAATAGTTGCTACGATACCTTCGGAGTAAGTGATCCAATGGTGAAACATGTCAAGCGTTCCACTGGTATCAGAAAAGAAGCTTCCCTCCGAGCATCCAGTTCAACAGTTCCGAGGATATCTTCGAAACCTATATTCCACTCTGCCAACATGAGAAGAGTAGCAGGTATTTCCGCGTAGAATGTACGCCACCGAGAAAGTAAGTCAAGATCCGCAACGATTTCACGCATGTTCAAACTGGAAATAGCAGAGTGTGTTTCTTGAAAGTTAGTGTTCCACCTACTGAGCGTTTCGCGAGTTGCAAAGATTTCTGCGAAGTAACTGCTCCAGCAAGCAAGTACTTCGAGTGCAACAGCGATTGCGTCCCAACACCGGTTCCACAGCATGCGAACTTCTGGAGCTATACCAATTTCTTCCAGAATGCTATTGTGGCGAGGAAGATTTTCAGGAGTTGGTAGGGTTTCCAGAAAATATGCGTTCCATCGAGCAAGCAAGTCAAGAGCTTGTAACGTTTCTTCGAAATAACTCCAAACAAGCATGCCAATACGCTCTGCGATTTCTTCTAAATAAGTGTACCAGCTATTAAGTATGTCGACACCAACAGTTCCGAGGATATCTTCAAAATCTATAATCCAATCTGCCAACATGTGAAGAGTAGCAGCTATTTCCGCGTAGAATGTACGCCACCGAGAAAGTAAGTCAAGATCCGCAACGATTTCACGGATGTTCAAGCTGGAAATAGCAGTGTGTGTTTCTTGAAAGTTAGTGTTCCACCTACTGAGCGTTTCGCGGGTTACAAAGATTTCTGCTAAGTAACTGCCCCAGCAAGCAAGTACTTCGAGTGCAACAGCGATTGCGTCCCAACAACGGTTCCACAGCATGCGAACTTCTGGAGCTATACCAATTTCTTCCAGAAAGTTATTGTGGCGAAGAAGATTTTCAGGAGTTGGCAGGAGTTCCAGAAAATATGTGTTCCACCGAGCAAGCAAGTCAAGAGCTTGTAACGTTTCTTCGAAATAACTCCAAACAAACATGCCAATATGCTCTGCGATTTCTTCTAAATCAATGTCGACACCAAATTCCATGGTTTCTTCATCGATCAAGCTGAGGAAAATGAAGGATATTTCCTCAATATCAGTACCCCACTCAGCGAGCATTTCGCTGTTGGCCAGGATTTCTGCAAAGTGCGCTATCCACAGAGAAAGCATTTCGAGTGCTGCAACTGTTTCATTGCAACATTGGTTCCACAAACGGAGAAGCTCTGCAGTTAATCCAGTTTCTTCCAAATAATTGTGCAGGAGAGGACGATTTTCAGGAGTTGTTTCCTGAAAATACGTATGTAGTCGAGTGAGCGTATCAAGATTTTTCCAGAACATCTTGGAAATAAGTGTTCCACCTAGCAAACATGACACTTATTCCCAAAGTTTCTGGAAAATGAATAATCCAGTCGACCAACATTTCGAGATTTGTCACGATTATTTCAAAGTAGTTGTTCCTCGAAGCAAGCACGTCATCAGTACCTCGAATTTCTTCTGACGAATTCCTAGACGAAGCAAGCATCGACGCAGAGTCCGGGATTTCTTCATTATGTATGTTCAACCGATCAAGTGTGTCCAGTATTTCCAAGATTCGTTGAAGGTACGTGTTCCACCAGGAAAACATGTAAATAAATGCAAGAATTTATTCAAAATACATGTCACATAAATGAAGCGTGTCTTAGCAACTGAAAACAGATACATACCTATATTGATTGTCGTACTTGAATACTTTGTGTAGTTTTATCCTAGATGTGTTAATAGAACTCTGTTCCAGTTTTGGCGTAACTACATGTCTTAAGCAAAGAAATAATCGAAGCTGAAAGCTATGTAACCAATTTGAGATTTCAAAATAGTTAAAGTATACACATGAAGCATAAAAATCACGTAAATTGGAAAATAAATGTTCTAGATTTTGACAGGTATAAGGAGTTTAGACAATATTAGTCACATAGTAACAAAACGCTGCAATTAATATCTCTTCGGGGATTATGCTAAATACAGTGCTGCATTATACTGTACAAACATATTGATACTGCAGTCATAAATAATTTAACAGATTGAAGCAAAAACAAGTTTATCTTAAATAACGTTATTTGTTATGTGACCTACATACAATATTTAACACATTAAATAACTATCCCCCAATGTGATTGTGCGTGTTAAATTGCCACTTTACTGGATCGGGGATGTACAACAGGCTTAGGTTCAAATCTCAGGAGTGTGGAAACGGCTTTCCTGATTGTAATTTACAAGGCAGTTCACGTAGTCGCCTGTTAATTATTAATTATTATGAAGCACAGGCTCCAGTGGTAATTCCGCTAATCATCAAATTACCACCTTTTTATTATTGTTTTTCAAATAATCTTATGTACTTTGAGTATTAAATTCAACCGCCATCTACATTTGCGATGTGCGAATGGTAATTTTAAATTACTACAGCGTTTTTAGTAAATTAAACATCACTTCACTTATAATTTATTCCAAACCCTGACACCATTACCAAAAAATAATATTTTTCCTCACAATGTGCTCTGCCGAATTGACTTCATAATAAATGTTATGCCAAGATATTTAGACTTCAAGCCTTCAGCAAGCAACTCTGACCCTACTCTATAATCATAAATAACTCCTTTAGTTTTTTATCTATTTACCTAATAAGCTGACTCTTCCTGGCATTTATCTTCATTCCATGTTGACCTACCCATTTAGATATTCAATCCAGCTTAGCCTGCAGTCTTCTCTTGTTTTGATCCTATTATATACCATTATGTCATTTGCAAACAATCTAAATTCTGACTGTAAACCTTCAACACAATCATCCATTAGAATGACGAATAGCAATGGTCGCAATACACTACCCTGTGGCACTCCAGTAATCATATCTATCTCTTTTGATAACGCTTTTCCAACTCTCACGCTTTGCTTTCTGCCTTTTAACAGTTCCCCTACCTAGCAATTTACTGTCACTTTTTCAACAACTCCAATAGTTTTCAACTTATTTAAAACCATTTTATGTCTCAATCTGTCAAATGCCTTAGAAAGATCTGGTGCTACATTAACAACTTGCCCCCGTCCCCCTTGTCCAATTCATCCAAAATGTCTTGCGTATAGCCCACCATCTGAGATTCACATGAATATCCTTGCCTAAAGCCAAGTTGTCGATTTGCAAACCAGTTTCTTTCCTCACAGGCTTTTCTGTTGTAGCTGCATATCAATCTCTCCATCATTTTACCAATGACTGATGTCAAACAAATAGGCCTGTAATTTTCAACCCTATTTGTCACCCCTTCCCTCCCCAACCACCTCCTTTTATCAACCGGTACTACTTATCGCACTTTTCCAGTCCTCTGGTAAGCTGCAAGACTCTAGACTCATTTGAAATAAAATTTCAAGGTAAGGCATAGTATCGTATCTCATAATCTTTAATACATCTTTACTAATATTATCAGGCCCCTTGCGATTTTTTAGCTTTCTGATTTCCTTCATCATTTTCTGAGGCTCTATAATAAAATGATTTATTCCCTCCCATCAAAGGATAATAGCCCCTATTAGTCTCGTTAAACCAGTCACTCAATATCTCTGCCATTTTCAAAACCTCAGTAATTTCAACTCCATTCTTATCTGCATTTGTCTGAATATCTTCCCTTCCCCTCAATTTTCTAACAGAGCCATAGAAATTTTTACATGCACCGTTCAGTGGTTCCACCTGCACCGATAATATTCTTCATAAGCCCTTCTTTAGCTTCTCTCTTTGCTCTGATTAATTGATTGTTTAGTTGTTTCAAGTTGCCAGTACATTCCCCCCACCGTACAGGAATTTCACCCGCCAGTGGCTGTAGATGGGGACGGCGTTAAAACTGTGCCAAGGAGACCAGAAGAGCCATCACGGGTATCCTGGCAACGTAATCTGTAGTCTAAAGAAGGAGAAGAAATACAGTTAATAATATTTTTCTGTTTATTTGGCTTTCAGTGCCACATGACACTATACAATCATCAGCCATTTGCACAGCTAAGCAAAATATAGTACAAGAAAAGTGCATATCGTGGAAAATGTAAGACATAACTGATTGAATTCATCATAGTTACTTCAGGCGTAGTGTATAACTTCTTCATCTCGAAATGCCCCTTACAACACAAGTCCTCAGTTACATGCTTCATATATTCTAATCTCTATCTTTCTCCATAGATCTTACCTTAGACAGCTCCCTTCACTAACAAATTAACCAATCCTGCATGTCTCAAAATACGGCCCATCATCTTGTCTCTTCTTTCTGTAAACCTCTTCCACAAACTTCTTTCCTAACCCATTATTTCTAAAACTTGTTCATTTCTTACTTTATCTGTCCACTTAATTTCCAGCATGATTCCTCATTTGAAATATCACAATTCAAAAATCACATAAACTATCACAATAGAAATAAGTCAGCTGATACGTGGTTAAAATTGTTTGAATTAATAGTAGAAAATACAAGATTCAAAAAATGTACAAAATCAAACTGAGTTTAAAAAAAAAAACTAATACTGACTTAACTATATTTTAAAATTGATTTTCTTAATGAAAGTCCTTAGGTATTTATACAGCTGTTACCGTGAAGCAGACCTCGGATAATGGTGAGGAAATGTATGTCAAGACTTGTGGTAGTAGGAGGGGGTTTGCTGGGTAATTGTACTTATAGCATTTCTTTTACCATTTTATTAATTTTAATATTAATGATTTTGTTATTCTCAACAATTTAATAATTTTAATTATTTGATTTTATCAAATAGGAAGAGGGTGAAAAGTGATATTCTATCTTGCATTACTAATGTAAAGTCATAACCTGACAGATTTATTCAAATCAAGCATTGAATGCCAACAGACGTCGGTGGACTTTATAATTAATTTAAAACATGAAAATACAATCTTCAAACAAAAATCAACACCGAATGTGGCATAAGACGTTAATTCTAAGAAAACAATAACATATCCATGTGAAATTTATAAAGCTGTTCACAAATACAAGATTATACAAAAAATTAAATCAAGGAAGGCGCCATTAAGTCTTGGACTTAAATAAAATAATGTTTCCTGATTGATAGGAATTTATAACAGTTTTCCCATTTCAAATCAGATTGCTCACGGCTAATAATACGCTCAGAAAAATTGTCGGAGAGTGAGGCTCAAGGGCGTTCACGGGTAGACGAATGCGTAACACTGAGTTCTTTTTAATGGCTGAAGGTCTTTACCGTTTATTCAGCAGTTGTGGCACCAATGGTCGTAAAACGCACACTTCCTTCAGGTGACGCAAGCCAGAAGTGGCTTAAGCCATCCAGCTCTAAGTCTCGTCGTAATCGCAGACCCGGCGATGGCGTGACCTCTCTCTCCGCCCGACACCACCGGAAGACCCTCTTCTCTCTCGATGTTGGATCGGAATCCCTTCCAACCCCGTCGAAAACCAATCCGTGGGCTCGTAGGAGATGTGGACCCAGAACACACCAAACAGCTCCTTATTATTTTGTAACATGCCCGTTCACAGCCACGTCATTCACAAATGGAGCTACCATAACTGCCTCACCCCGAGAATATCCGACCCTCTCCGAGTTTTGTTTCGGCCACCAAATTTTCCACTAGCTTACGGCTCAATAGATGGTCGAGCCGAATTATCCACTTCACCGGAGAAGGGTCAGTTCGGCGATACCTGCTACAGATAAACGGGCTTTCCCTCGCAGTTGAGAAACATGTTGCTACCCCAGCTCAGGTGTGAAAGGGTCTCGATTCACCGTTACAGGTGGCTACCTCCAAGACTTAAAGCGAAAATACTTTCGAGCAAAATATTCCAGCCCTCCTATCAATATTAATTATTGTTGCTATTTATAAAGTTGTACGAGTCTGACACAGCAGTCTCGTTACAGACTGTTGAGTTGACTCAGGAATTGTTGACTATGTTTTTCTTATGCTTAGCGTATGAAAATAATATGCGATTTATATCGCCATTTTCTGAATCACAATAATCACAAACATTTATATTTCTGAGGTTGCGCATGGGTTGTTTAAAGATACCATGATTGTATCTCATTCAAACCAAAGAAGTGAGAACTCCTCTAAGCTCCGAGGAACTACAGAACCCAGGTTGGGGCTGGATGGATTTGTAATATTTTTAAATTCCATTCGCTTTGCCGCTTACTGCGCACCGTTATCAGATATTCCGTGCATGGTAGCCAAATGATTAGGACGGTTCCAAACCTAGTTGCCTCCTTTGCCAGTTGCTCTACTTTTTCATTACGTAATTAATTCCAGCATGAACAATCATCCACGTAAAATCAATATACCTTTTTCATAATGAACATCCATATCTTCCTACACAATGTTAATGATACATTGACCCGTTCTATTTCCATGGTACGCTTTCGATAGATTTCAGAACACTCTGAAACTAATATCTATCTCACACCCTGTACTGAGCCACATTTAACTACCTCAATTACTTTGTAATAGCATGGGTAGTGGGGCACCGGTGGTATGGAGTGAATAAGAAGCAATTCTTAGTTTAAAATATAATATAATCTTTATAGTTCTCTTGCTACAGGTAAAGTATTTAATATAATTTTGTGTATTTTCAACGGGTTTATTAAATAATAAGCTTCTAGAAAAACATGTTAATTAATTGTTGTTGTCGTAGGAAATTTCCTTTGTCCCATTAATTAAATGGAGATTAGTATATGAAATAAAATCAAAGTGCACAAATTTGGAAGTCATATGCCTTATATGTCTCTCGTTTTTAGCATTACTTACGTAACATATTTATGCTACTAGATGTTTATCCAGAAAATTTAATGGAATAAAAGATAAACCATTGCAATTATCCCAAAACTACTCAGTTTATAAGATTACTTCTTTTTTTTTTTTTATCGAAACGTCGTTAGGTTTTTCAGCTAACTTCCAACATCCACACTGCAATTTAATTAGTTAATTTCACTTTGAAAGTTTATTCTAAGATGGCAGATTTGATCGGAAATAATGAACTCATTTTCCTTAGCTGAATGAGCAATGATTTAATAATTTCTCAACAAATTGCTTTGGAAAGCAGACACTTAAAGTAACATGCGTTCATTCAACATGAACCAACACAAACGTGCGTATTACGTCGGAGCACAATAACCTGAATAGAAAAAACACCAAACAGTAATATAGAATTAAATTCAAATGAAGTGCTTAGTGAAGTTTGTAATAAGATACAATTTAGGCTCGTTGGTGTGAATGTAAGTTGCCTAAAAAGGGAGGGGGGATTTATAATTAAATCCTGAAAAATGAAAAACATATAAAATATGCTAATTTAAAAGGGGATCTAAAGGGTTTAACTAGAACCATGAAATTTAGACACAAAATAATACTTCATTTATTGAGTCTTATGGCCTTACAAGGTCGGATAGTAACTAACGTTACGTTAAACACAATTGAATCAGCAAAAACAAGCAATACCCGACGTTTACAATTCGCCGGTGAAAGCAAACAAAACCGAATGAAATATCTCAACAAATAAAATACAACAGAAAAGTTAACATTGAATAATATGGCAACAAAGGCCATCAAATTGAAGCTAACATTTTTCTGTACAAAGAAAAATCCCAGGGGCGCCGTATAAATGAAAGAAAAGCATCAAAATTGAATTAACAAATAGCAAGATGCTTGAGAATTTTAAATGTGGAATATAAATTCAGCTAGCTCAGAATTTAAGTGACGGGAACAGAGTCTTAATCCAGGCGTCGCTTAAAGGCTCACAAGTCTGTTAAAACCCAATGAATAGTGACCGTTGTTTCTGGTACATTACCATGAAATCATCGCCGTGATGGTGAGCGACATATGCAATGTCACTGCAGCTGTGGAAGCTAAATAAGTGGCTACGACCGCGTTATTAGAATAACTTCCAGGTAATGGCAGCCATGCCACTCAACATCTCGCTTCCCAAAGCAAGAATGATCAACCATACAATGATCATCAGTCGAGAGCGTGTCGGCTGACACGTCCGTTCATCAGCTCGTCTTGGACCCAAGTACCGTCTAAAATGGCCTCTTCTTCTTCCTCGGCTAGTTGCACTCCACATGTTAAAGAACTCCACGGATTTAGTATTGTAGACCCCAATAAATGTTCAGGATTGGCTATCTACACATTTCCGTCGTCACGTGTTTAATATCACGCGTCGCATTCGCCGTCTCCCTCCGCGCGTTTTCTACTTGGCCTTCGGGGCAGTAGCAGGGTAGGGGTAGGTCATCGTCCTATTTCAAACGGAACTGAAGCCGGGCTGGCCCGGCGCCGCCGAGTCGCCTCGCTCGCCATTGTTCCACCCTCAACCGTCCGAAATGGCAGTTTCCAGCCTTCAATATTCAACCTTTCTGAGCCATGAGTTTACAGAAAAATTAAATTTATAACAAACTATACCTTTGGCCACCCTGGTTTAAACATACGTTTAATCTATTCAGACAACCCTCATTATTTACAATTACTTACATGTTGCAAGATTAAATAATTAATAAACTTGAATATAATAAAGAAAAATTATGAATATAACTAATAATTTAATTATATTCATTGTGGGTGACGCTGTCACACCACAATATACCTGCTACCCAATCAAAATAAAATTATGCAAATATTTTATTTGAACTATTCTAGCTCTACAATTGCATCAAAATCATTACCTACACTATAGTTTCACGGTTCCAGTTCATTCAAACTATCGCATACATGTGACCCTTTTTTTTTTTTTTTTTTGAAAGATGTAAGTACGACACGTGATTCTGGTTAACATAAATCATTAAAGAAATGCCTTATTCTAATATGCAAAAGATAACATCATAAAACATTGACAGGTACATAGATGTAAAAGAACAACAAAAAATCTGTTCAATCAATAAACAACAAACAAATGATGTAAGCACAACACATTAACATTACAGCTAGACAACTCAATTAATTATTTACAATAGACTATGCCAATTCAGCACATGTGTTGAAGTTAGACTTTAGCAACAACAAAATAAATAATGCACTGAATGTCCATTATGAAGGTCGACACAAGCATGTCGAAACCGCATAATCATGAAAAATATAAATGGAAAAATCTCCCCGCGAATTTACATAACTGTCCATAAAATTCAAAGGACAGTTCTCGCAAATGAGTGACATCATGCTTTCCCAATTTCCACAATCGTAGCGATGACATCATAGCGGTGAAACTAAGCGATCAGCTGTTTCCATTTTGTCCGCTCTGTTGTTGTCCGCAGGGGCAGTACCGTTAAGCTTGCGGCTCAGGCTACCTGCTTTCGTTTAACCTGATAGCAATCGTTCCAGGAAAAACTGGCCACCGGCACATCTGTTATTCAAACAGCTGAGTGTCCCTACCTGTTCTCGCTGTGTTAGCGCTAAGCTTGTTATGCAATTACGTGTTTCAGGACTGACACTCTTATTTTCCAAACACATGTTCTATGCTATTACTTAACTACATTCGTAGCTTCTTAAACTATATTTACAAATTTATGCTTATGCTCTTAAATTGTTTATATATTCATTTACAGACGACGTCAGTCGCTGCCGTAAATTGTTCGTTATTCAGCGTGTGTCCGTTGATAAATTTTCTACACCCCGTTGCTTCATGTTGCGCGTCTTGTTAGATTGTCAGGACCGCTAATTGTTGTGCAAGTCATTATAGTATCATTATCACAGGTATACTATTTGGTATCTCGCGTGGCATCACGGAATTTACGGCTCTACTTAGTGCTTAAGAATTCCTCTATTCATTTTATCAGTAAATTTTCTCACGTTTCAACGAAGAACTGGTACTTAACAAGAAACTGCCGAACGATGTGGACCAATCCCACAGTCGAACATATTTGCCTCGGCAAACATATGCATAAAACCCTTGGACTCATTCATAAACACAGCCGAAGGAAGCATCGCAACCTATTTTATGGAACACGACCTTTATAAAACCTTGGACTTACGCATCAAGATGACCAAATGGGTAAGAATCGCAACTTATTTAGTTCAACGCGTTCTTGATAAATTGATAGCAGTCAGCTCATTGTTTGGACCAAAGTATTCTCCTTGATTAGGATGAGTTTTTATGCACAAACCAAACTCTGAAGGTTTCTTGGTACTTAATAACCGTATGCCGTATTGATTCGCTTGAAGATTGCGCGGCACGCATACCATATCTTTTATTATCTGATAATGACTGAAAGGAAACGGTCATCTTCTACGCTCATTAGACGCCTATGTTGACAAACTTCTCAACATTTTTGCGGTGACCATCAAATCCTTTTCGTTCGCTCACGAAGGCAGTAAAATTCTTCTACACGGCTGTAAGGGTGAATCTGCGGAATCAGCGATTCAACGCTGAACGAACGTTTCTCTTTTTTTTTTACGACTCCAAAATTCGATATGTCCCAGACCTCGCCCGTTTGTCATCCTTTTTCGGCATGCTTAACAACTCGATAACAACATCTATAAGGTGAACTTGAGTCGTCCATGGATCTTCTTGTGGCAAATGAGTCTGTTTGCGGAATATGCGTCTTCGCCGCATTCGACAGAATCTCAGGTGGCTCGAAACTTTGGACTTACAAGGTCCCAAGCTTCGCTTTGTACCGACCTGCCAGCCAACGGAATTTCTCGAAACACCGTTTTGTAAAGCTGCAGGTGTTTGGTAGCGGATTCGGCAGATGGTTTGGTGGTTCCGGCACGTGTACCGTTACTCAGGTCACCGATACGGCTGACCACGAGGTTTCGCGTACTCGGTGCCACGTCACAAACCACCTCACTCCGACCAATTTCAATAAACCACTCAGAAAAACATTTCAAACCCCGCATTTGTAAGCGTGAATTCCCTGAGGGCAAGGAGTGAACAAATTGGATCCCGTTGCACTCGAAGTTGCGGACGGAAAATTTCCACCCGACGTTCAGAGATCGCAAACTCGGTGGACCATTTCGCTTTTCTCCAAGCAATGAAACTTTTATGGACACTTCTCTGGCTTGAAGGAAGCATGTGTACTGCAAATCTTTCGCCTCGTGCCCTAGGAATGTCTTGTATTTTCTTGACTGACGTTCCTTTTCTTTCGGCCAATGACCACGCAAACAATCGAAATTCCTGAGCTCAGAAATTTTTGCCTTTAAGCAGCAAATTTCCTTTATCAGACGCGGATCATTCGCAATCTGCAATTCTTCCTCAGATTGATTGTAGTGAGCATGCTCTAATTCTACATCGGCTTGCTCGTGATTTTCAAGGTCAACGGCGGCAGAATTACTTATTTCCGTCACATTCGTGTTCAGCTTTAACGCGACTCCTCCGTTCGCATTCTCCACTGAAGTACAAACTATTCGAACGTCATCAGCAGGCTCTTCCACTGCTGGAACGCTCCTTCGCACTTAAACTCTGCATTCTCTAATGAGTTTTCTTTGTTCATCAAAATGTTTATTCATTTGTTCTGTTTGCGAATCGAGCTTTTTATTTATTTGTTCACTTAATTCCGCTATCATGTTAATTAGCAGGTTTTGAAATTGCCAATCTGGTAGGGGCAATTCTACCGTGCTTTGTGACGCACAACGTGTTTCCTGATCTGGTTGCGTGGGTGGATTTCGAACACATCCATTGTCTGGGGTTGGGAAAATTTCTATCTGCTCCCCATCTAATGATGCATTTGAATGAATGCTACGCGTACTAGGAGTATCATTACACTCTTCGTCCGCCAACGGTATGTCGCGTACTTCCGGTGCTTGATCCATCGCGTTAGTTTGCTCGGAAATGTTATGAATAATTGATCGATCTGCCCTATTAATGGTGCGTGACCTCAACTTCATAGATTTGATCGTAAGATACAAAATTCCAACTCCGAACAATTAGAACAATCGACAACAAACAAAATACAACCGGCACGATTTAACTCGAAAAGTACAGCATTAAACAAATTTCGCGCATAAATCCCTTCAACATGAAATAAACCCATCCAAAAAAACAACAAGGAAAAACAACGATGTTTCATGCGACACAAATACCTCAACACATGAGCAAAATCAGCATAAAGAAAAATCTTAATTCTTACCATGCATTAAAATTCAAAAAGCACTGACTCTATCTTTATTTTTAAATTAATCATGCTTGATGCAAGTGAACAAAACATATACTTGAACAACTGATTGAAATAAATCACACATTTAAATTTAATTCAAGCATGGCAAACAAAGCAAACAAATTTCAACATAAAACTTATTCTAAAATAAATCAACACAGGTCACATCCATGGATTTTAAGACTTGTATAATTTCTCAAAATAATTTCGACTTGGGAAATTAATTTGTTGGAGCCCCAGGTTGGCAGCGCCAATTGTAATAAGATACAATTTAGGGGGCTCGTTGGTGTGAATGTAAGTTGCCTAAAAAGGGAGGGGGGATTTATAATTAAATCCTGAAAATGAAAAACATATAAATATGCTAATTTAAAAGGGGATCAAGAGGGTTTAACTAGAACCATGAAATTTAAGACACAAAATAATACCTCATTTATTGAGTCTTATGGCCTTTACAAGGTCGGGTAGTAACTAACGTTACGTTAAACACAATTGAATCAGCAAAAAACAAGCAATACCCGACGTTTACAATTCGCCGGTGGAAGCAAACAAAACCGAATGAAATATCTCAACAAATAAAATACAACAGAAAAGTTAACATTGAATAATATGGCAACACAGGCCATCAAATTGAAGCTAACATTTTACTGTACAAAGAAAAATCCCAGGGGCGCCGTATAAATGAAAGAAAAGCATCAAAATTGAATTAACAAATAGCAAGATGCTTGAGAATTTTAAATGTGGAATATAAATTCAGCTAGCTCAGAATTTAAGTGACGGGAACAGAGTCTTAATCTCAGGCGTCGCTTAAGGGCTCACAAGTCTGTTAAAACCCAATGAATAGTGACCGTTGTTTCTGGTACATTACCATGAAATCATCGCCGTGATGGTGAGCGACATATGCAATGTCACTGCAGCTGTGGAAGCTAAATAAGCGGCTACGACCGCGTTATTAGAATAACTTCCATTTAATGGCAGGCATGCCACTCAACATCTCGCTTCCCAAAGCAAGAATGATCAACCATACAATGATCATCAGTCGAGAGCGTGTCGGCTGACACGTCCGTTCATCAGCTCGTCTTGGACCCAAGTGCCGTCTAAAATGGCCTCTTCTTCTTCCTCGGCTAGTTGCACTCCACATGTAAAAGAACTCCACGGAATTAGTATTGTAGACCCCAATAAATGTTCAGGATTGGCTATCAACACATTTCCGTCGTCACGTGTTTAATATCACGCGTCGCATTCGCCGTCTCCCTCCGCGCGTTTTCTACTTGGCCTTCGGGGCAGTAGCAGGGTAGGGGTAGGTCATCGTCCTATTTCAAACGGAACTGAAGCCGGGCTGGCCCGGCGCCGCCGAGTCGCCTCGCTCGCCATTGTTCCACCCTCAACCGTCCGAAATGGCAGTTTCCAGCCTTCAATATTCAACCTTTCTGAGCCATGAGTTTACAGAAAAATTAAATTTATAACAAACTATACCTTTGGCCGCCCTGGTTTAAACATACGTTTAATCTATTCAGACAACCCTCATTATTTACAATTACTTACATGTTGCAAGATTAAATAATTAATAAACTTGAATATAATAAAAAAAGGATTATGAATATAATTAACAATAATTTAATTATATTCATTGTGGGTGACGCTGTCACACCACAAGTTACAAACTAGTTTAAGGGAAACTCATTTAAATTAAATTTTAATATACCACATTGAATTAATGTTTTTTTTTTTAAATATATAAAAATAACAGAATCTTGGAAACAAACACTATAAAAAACCTTGGCATCGAAATAGACGAGATACTCATTTGGCAAGAACATTTCACATTACTACGGATGAAGATAAGTAGTCCCAATTTTGAAATAAGATCACTTTCTCAACAACCAGCCCTAGAATTAATGAAACAGTAGTACTCCTTTTCATTCAGTTATGTCGTCGTATGGCGTAACTTTTGGGGAAACGTTCCTCAAAGTAAATAAGTTTCCAGAGCACAGAAAAGTTTGTGTTTTTTATTTATAGCTTTACGCCTCGTAGACGTCATTAGAGGCGGGATGGGACTGGCGATAAGGAACAGGAAGGAATTCGGCCATGGATTTTTGAAGGAAGCATCCCAACGTTCGAGTAGAGTGATTTGGGGAAATCATGGAAAACCCAAATCTGGATGCCCGGATGGAGACTCGAACAGGGGTCCTCCCGAATGCGAGGCCAGAGCGTTAACCGCTCACCCACCATGCTCGGTTACAGAAAAGAGCTATTGGGATTCTTTGCAGAGTAAAACCAAGAACGTCTTGCAGACATCTCTTTCAAAAGCTCAATATTCTGACAAATCATAAGTCATTACTTATATTATCTCAGTTACTGTGTTATTAGATATTATAAATTCTTTACATAAAATTGACAAGTACAAAATTTTAACAGAAGAAAGAAAAATGACTTTTATAAAACTCAAACGCCATTTGTACAAGCGTTGTCCATAACGTTGAGCAATCGATTTGCAGTTTGACCCCAGACACGGTGCTTCAGGTGAGGCCTTGGATTCGGCTCCAGAATGTCTTGAGCCCTTCACCCCACTTCCAGTCATTTCATTTTGAATACACAGCTTCGGAGAGGACATGTTCCTACTGCGGATGCCTGGCTGACATCCCCTGTGTATAGAAACGCTCACTGGCCCTTGCGTATATTATGAGAATATTCCAGTACACAATTGCAATAATTGTTTTTTCCGTACCTCTTCGTATTAAAAAAAATTGTAACTATGGGCCAATACTCCACGGAAATCTGAAATCTGGATGGGCGGACAGAGATCTGAACTCCAACCCTATCGAATGCCAGGTACGAGTGACACCCAACAGGCTCGATATCTTGTGTAGACTAAATAATTCCTCTGATATTTGCGTGGATGGTGCAGCACCACATAAACGTCTAATGGCGTAGTTACAGCAGAATTCTATCCTGAATAAAATAATTGTTTAAAAACATAAAAACCACCTTCAAAAAAACACACTAAAAATTTTAAAATAATTTTATACCTTGCTTAGAAGAAAGTAAATCTAAATGGACAAAATTTTACATTACGTTAATTGAAATTTTTAAATTAATTAGTTATTTTTAGACTTTTTTTATTTCTTTTGGTCATAAACCTTCTCCTTGAAAAATTACATGTAATTGCCAACTTCAATGGAGATCAGTTCAAAATTTAAGGGGGTGGATAGGGGGAGAGGGGTTTAGTTTTTTCAAACCAAACGTTGACAGTATTTTTTTCTTTATTATTGACTATACATGTCTAAAGTTACATCGAAATCGGATAAAAAATGTGGGTTTCTGTAAAAATTAAGGGGTGTTTTTTTTTTTTAAACTGCTTAACTTCTCATAACAGCGAGGTCTTTAGAGACGGGAAAGGATCGGGGCCAAGGAATGGGAAGGAATTCGTCCATTGCCTTTTGAAGGAAGCATCCCGGCATTTGCCAGGAGTGATTTGGGAAACCATGGAAAACCCAAATCTGGATGTCCGGACGGGGATTCGAACCGGTGTCCTCCCGAATGCGAGGCGAGAACGCTAACCGTTACACAACCACTCTCGGTTTAAGGGGTGTAAAGGGGTAGAAGGGCTGGTTTATGAATGAAATTCATATGGGACCACATTGGAAGTTTACGCCATCCACTAAAAAATTCGTTTACATCGGTTCAAAATTGACGAAGATATTGCTGAACATACATAAAAAAAACAGTTGAATTGAAAACCACCTTCTTTTTTGAAGTCGGTTAACAAATTTACACTTTACCTGCTGCCATACCGCAGTAACACCTATTTAACAGGTTCTTGCACTACGTGCGAACGTTATATGAAAATTGAAATTGCCATATATACTAAAATCCAAAGTACCAATAAACTTGAAAGGTAAATTATTCTTTTCTTAATGTTTTTGATAATCTGAAACAATTTAAAATAAAATTTCAAAAGAGCAAAAGTAGAGGGGCATAAAAAGGGGGGTGGGGGATGGATGTGAATGGAATTTCATATAGGTGCAAACTCTCCATATGAATCAAATTAAATCTCCACTTATTAATCGTGTAACGTTAGAATCATTAATGTAAACGATATTTAAATTCACTGTTCTTAATTTTGATGTGTAAATGATTAACTGCAATAAGCTTATCATGTTTTTACGCTATTGCAATGGATGGAAGTCCACCGTGAAGAAATACATTTTACGGGAATTGGTTTTTCTTTCTGCTTTACACTTTGTCGACGTCGAGGGCTTTTGAAACAGGAAAGAACAGTAGGCACGGAACGTGAAGGAATTCGGCCATTGCTTTTTGAAGGAACCATTCCAGCATTCACCTGGAGCAGCCATGGAAACCCGTAGTCTGGGTCGCCGGACCGGGTTCGAACCCGCGTCCTCCCAAATGCGAGGCGAGAGCGTTACCGCTCCCCGACCACGCTGGATGAGATGAAACTGAGAGCCAGCGGCCGCACTGCTGTGTGGTGTGAGCGCACAGCAGCAGTCAGGCAGACTCAGGAAGGTCGCAGCTGACGCCACGAACAACCAAACTTCTCGATTGGCGACATACGGTTTCGCTGCAGGCGAAAACAGTAGCTCAGTAGCTGTGGAACGGCACCCAATACACGGCCGCCAAACAAGTTCATGCCGCACCTTGCGGTTCTCAAGTAAGCTTAGAACGCGTTCACATTGAATTGGCATAAATGTTAAAAATATTCTGCTTGTTAGAAATACAGATAAAAGAAATAAGTTTTTAGTGATGAAAGGTTGGAGCAGGAACTGCTTGTTGAAGACATTAAGATTTTGTAGTTTGTCAAACATAATTAACTAAACTGAACACAGCACGTTCGCAGATGGAAGGGAGAGGTTTCAAAAAGCTTAAATTTTTTGAGAGAGTGAAGAGGGAATGTATTCTGTAACTAGGATACAGAACTTTGGAGAGACCATTCGATGTATAGTGGGAGATAAATAATGGCTATCAAATACAGCTGTTGGAGGAATTAAGCAGCCCAGTATCCAACGCCATGCTCGGGCTGTTGATAGTATCGATCAGTTTCAATAATTTCTAACTCTGGGATGCGAAACATCGTCCCCATTATGAGGTCTAACCACTTAGAATTCTCTGTTCGTCCAGTTGAAGTACAACACGCTGTCTTCGCGCGTTTAGTAATGCTTTCCACCAACCCGTGTTCTGGCGAGGAAACAGCTAGTTTCTCAATATTAGTACATACAGGATAGCTTTATTTCTCCATACATTCTCTCGGCTTAGAATAGCTAATTAGAATATCATTATGCTAATATTAGACTGCTTAGAGCTATTTCTTCAAAGTGAACAGCATTTCTGCTGTGTAGGTACTGTCTGGTAATTTGAATTTATTTCACTAAAACTAACGTAATCTCTTCTTCGTTATTTCATTCCTAGCACTAGTCCCTGTTCATTTTACTAGCAATAAGTAAAAGTGATGTGAATCTTTCGACCATGGAGCCACATACTCTGAATGAAATGGGCTCTGGTAGAATGAACTCACAGGTTGCGTTTTGCGACAAAAGCTCGCGTAGTGACAAAACAAGACAATATGAGATGAAGATAAATGCAAAGAATCAGCTTATTAGATATTTACATGTAATAGGAAAAGGTTCCAAAATCCTTCACTTTTGTACAAAGTGATGACGTTTTATGCAGGCAAATGAGAGAATTCGACTACAAAGGTTTGGTCTGACCGCTGGTTAAATATGGTGGTCTCGAATAGGACCCACATGTTGGGTATCAAATACAAGAGTTGGAGGGGGTGCAAAGAAGGGATGCTGGATTTGTCTCTCTGAATTACTGCAGAATATAATGTGTAACTAATATGATAAAGGAGCTGGATTGGGATTCATTTAAAGAAGGATGAATAAATTTGTTGCAGAGTACAAGGCGTATATTAGTGATGAGGCGTTGAAAGATATTGGTGGAAGAATTAAGAAAGATGCTTGGAATGGAAATGATGACCATGAATACAAGCTGGCATTCGATTTCGGTTATAAGGGCGTAGGAAAATTTTCTTTGAGAGGTAAGATGATCAGAGATTGGTATAAATTACCAAGGTAGTTATTGAATAAATTATAAGAAAATCTGAAATAATTTAAAATTAACATTCGTAGAGCACAAAAGTAGTCGAGTACCAGAAGGGGGAAAGTCGGTGAGTAAGGAAATTCTCACCGGAACTTGCGCTCCATAGCAATTAAATTAAATTGAATTAATTATATTAAATTACCCTAGAATATAATTTCACAAAACTTCATGAACGTTTTATGTTTCAGTTCAACGAAACACCAAACATGTGCAAAATTGCAGCCCAAAACATTTTTCGGCCACGCCTGAAAGCCTGTAACGAACGGACAAACAGAGAGTGGAGTGACATAACTGGGGTACCATTTCCCTTTTAGCAGGGAACGTTAAAACAAAACGACACAAAAACGAAAGCTATTCCGTATGCATACTCGCTGTGTCTGCACCTGAGAACGGTAACGCAGACAGTTTTAGTCTGTTAGAAGTTACTACCTACATGGGAGCCGTAACAAAGCTGACAGTATGAACAGAGCTCACATCTTAAATCCCAGGCTCATACATGATTCAGCTGACCGTAAAACTCTTTACGACCTAGTCCAGCCAGCCGTCACTTAGTTTTTTTTCCTTGCCTATGCTACAATCTTCAAGCAACACTGTCACAAATATTTTATGTTACAAAGCTACGGAGTACTGTACCGCAAAGGGGAGACCATTAAGGGAGTGTGCACAAACTACGTGGCTCGGTCCAGGGGGGGGGGGGTTGCTGGAAGGCTACGTTGGACTACGTGGGGGGAGGAGGAGGCCACGTAGCTTTCCTTTCATTACATTTTTCACACTTAAAATGAGGAACAGAACTCACAACAGCATGTGAATATTTATTTCCCTCAATTAATTATCTCCTTATATAATTTACAATAGTCTGACAAGAGAAAACAGTACAAAATGTCTTCTGGAATCAAAAGGAAAAAAAGCTACATGCTACGTGGGGGGGTTAGAGGCAAAAGCCACGTAGTGCTACTTGGGGGGAGGGAGGGTTCACAGGAGGCCAAAATAGAGCTACGTGGTTTATGCACGCTCCCTAATTACGTGAGGTGTTTTTTCCGGAAATCCGGACCCCTCTCCCCTTATCTGGTCGCATTTGGTGAGAGCTACGTGGAGGGGGGGGGGTAAAGGCAAAAGCCCCTTAGTGCTACGTGGGGGGAGGGAGGGTTCACAGGAGGCCAAAATAGAGCTACGTGGTTTATGCACGCTCCCTATTTGCGTGAGGTGTTTTTCCGGAAACCCGGACGCCTCTTCTCTTATCTGGTCGCATTTGGTGAAAGTTGGTCGAACCAACCCCCCCTCCCCCCCGTCCCCTTACTGATGACCTCGTATTTTTATTTTGCTTAGATTTCTGTCGATCCTCCCCCTCTCCATTCTACCCCGCTCCTTGCTGAGATTTTGTGAAGTTACGCCGCTCCTCCCCCCCCCCCCCACCTCCACTCGTATTTCACGTAATCAATGGTTTTTCTCCCTACGGTACGGCACCCTGTAGCTATGTAACATAAAATAGTAGTAACAGTGTTGTTCGAAAGAAGATTGTAGCAGACGGAAGGAAAAAATACGTTCTCTTTTCAGCAAATTATTTAGTCCAATTTTGTAGGATAGAAATTTATTTGCAAATAAAACAAAGTATAAAAGGCTTATGGCTATTAGCGGAATATTATTGTGCTGTATGGGATCCACGTCTTCTTATTCTACTTCTTCACCACCTTTTCACAAAATTTGAGGATAGGCTGCCTATGATGACTATTTGCTCGTCGTTGGTCTAATAAGATTTGGAGCTTTCATTTTACTTACGCTTGCCTTTGCTGACGCCTACTGCCAGGTCTTACTAGTATTAATTGAGGAGGGGGGGGGATAATAAGTGAAGTTTTGGCATCCGTTTGCAAATGTTTAACTATACCTGTATTCTCTGTGTGATAAATGTATTTTTTGTTTATGAATAATGTAGTTTATGTGGCTGATATTGGGGACCGTCCCAACCTTCGCGTGACGGCTGCGAAAAACTGTCTGATCATCTGAGGCTGGTGCGCAGGGGCGTGGGATCGTGCCCAGGCCTGTCATACCAGTGCAGCGCCTCGTATCGAGAATGTGGAGAGAAGTGCTCCACGATTTGTGTCTACCTACCATAGTACGTTCAAATGTGTAACAGTACTGATACGGATATTGCGCTGGGATTCTTTGGTTGACAGAAGGTGCAGATTCCGCATGTTATTGAGTACTACGCCAACAACATATGTCATTCACGAATGCTCCCAAATGTACTTGGTCGCAGTGACAGGAGAGATAGTATCAGGGAAACAACTTATCGAATGGATGCTTACATGAATACGTTCACTCCTGGTACTCGCAACCGGGAGCACGTGGTTCGAATTCCCCTCCGGACATCCATATTTCAGTTATCCATTGTTTCCTGAAATCACTGTAGGCGAATGCCCAGATGGTGCCTTCCCGTTCCTTGCCCCAGTCCTTTCCCACTTCTAACGACCTAGAGATAGACAAGGCGTAAGGCAAAACAAATAAATAAACAAATAAAAATAAAAAATGAAAAAATTTTAATTTTTCTTGGTGACATTACGTACTGTAATGCACAGAATATAGATTAATTCTGGGCATAGAATTTTTTCCGTCTATATTTTTCTATGAATTTCAGGAATAGATTTTGTTAGTACATACAGAAATATGCACTTGAATTAAATTCAGTAGGAGTGATGTCATGTTTTAATTTCATAGCAAGTCCAGCACTTGCGGTATAGCTCAGTACATCATAAGGAAGGGGAATCAATTCCAATTATTACTTGGTTGGGTAGTTATTGTTTTACTTACAGTTTATAACCATCTTTAAATTCAGTAGTGTAATAACAACAGTTCTCAGTTTCCAGATTCAATTTTACACCTGGATGTTTAAAGTTAGTAAAAAATGAAAAATAAATCGAAGTTGGAACATAAAAACTAGAGACTTTACACATTAAATACTATTACATCGGATCTTCGTCGGGCTTTTCAACCAACATCAACAGTACACCTTAATAAGTTAAATTTTTTTGAAAGTTTAAGTTAAAAAAGTTGTTTCGACACGAAATAGTGAATTAAATTTCTGGAACTGATTGAGTAATGACTTAATAATTTCTTGACAACATAGTTTCAAACGCAGACAATTGAAATAAGAAACTTACAAATCAACCTTCATATTTCAACAAACCTTAATTCTTAAGATATTCCATTGTCTTCAAGACAGCATAAAATACGCACATTGTTTTAACAATGTGATGTGCCCGTCTCAAAAGTCCAAATTTGTGCGAAAAAATATTGCGACTTTTTTCTCTCATGGTTATTTTTTTGTAGAATCTCCAATCCTCATTCGGCTCGCACTTGAGTGATTTGAATTTGATAGACGTCTCTCACTCAGGTGATATGCTTGTTGGCCCTACTAACTCCACGTCGAGGATCGAAGAGAAAGCAGTAAGGTGAAGAATCCCCAATTTCAATCAGTTACTCTGGTATGAATCTATACGAGACAGTAGAAAATTTAATACTACGGAGTGATTAAAAAAATATATATATATATATTTATCTTTATATTCACGTATGTAGCAATAGTCGAAATTTAGGTTTTAGTCAGACAGTTATCCCATTCTTTTAGTTTAGGCTAGGGTAGCCACATTAAAAGCGCATGTGCGTCAAATAGAAAAACTGTCGAACAAGACTGTGAGGACTCCCGGCCAACAACGCTATACGCATTATTATATTTCAGATTTTGAGCGAGGTTATCGGGAAAATCGTAAAGGTGATAATTTATAAAGCTACGCAAATTTAGTGCTCTGTGAATCATCGCAATACTTGACTGAAAATTAAATGAATTATGATCAATGAACTTAATTAACTAGTTACACAAAAGAAATCTAAACGATTAATTTCCATTAAAAATTAATTCATATAAAAATAAATAGAAATAAAGAAAGTTACTTCGGATGATGGTAAAACTAACTGTACACAACATGTGTAGTTTGGGTATTACCAGATCCAAAAAAAAAAAAAAAAAAAAAAAAAAAAAAAAAAAAAAACCCGAGCGTGGTGGTGTAACGGATAGCGTTCTGGCCTCGCATTCGGGAGGACGGCGGTTCGAATCCCCGTCCGGGCATCCAGATTTGGGTTTTCCATGGTTTCCCCAAATCACTCCAGGCGAATGCCGGGATGCTTCCTTCAAAAGGCCATGGCCGAATTCCTTCCCATTCCTTGCCCCCATCCTTTCCCGTCTCTAAAGACCACGTTGTTAAAAAGGGACGTTAAACTGTTTAAAAAAAATCCAACAAAAAAACAGTATTCAGGAAATTTGCCACGGTAATGTATCGTTTCTAGAAGGGTCTATTTGGTTTTAGCTGATACTACATCATAGATTACACAGATCAGCAACCCGGTAAATTACCCTCATATTAGACACATCATTTTCGTTTTTAAATTTCACAATAAAATTAAAACACACAGCCGTTCCCTTTTAAACTGCTACGATCCCTTTTAAGCTGCTGGTATATCTGTTCGGATACCGTACCATATTCTCTTGGAATTTTAAGATCGCAGATGCGAAATTTGATTTATTTTTTATAGCTTGGATTGTAATACGAATGTTTTCTGTGTAGGTTTTAATCAAATCATGAATAAAAAGCCAGTAGGCAATTCCACATTATTGAATAAGTATCTGGTCTTTTTTTCCTCCGGAAGAAGTTGTATTTCCTTATTCCAATCAGCTCTTCATTTCACGACTGAAATCTGCCAGAGGCATCGGAAATTCCTTACGAATGTTATTACTCGCTTTCCGATATCCAATCGCTCTTACTGCGGACGCCAATATTTAATATCACTTTTCATCGAACATATCCACAACTTAATTTTTTCTTTAACACGCGATGTATTTGCGGAAAAAATACTACTCAAACCAGAGTGTTAGAGATGCAACTAGAGTCATAATTTGATTTAATGATTCAGTTTAATGATTCAGCTACCCATCAGCGTTTAACGTCAGAAATATCAGATATCAATTTGAAACACTGTTTCGGCTTTTCCTTTACCACCATATCTCGACACATTTTTCTGCGATACACTTACAATAGTTTAATTAGCCTTTTTATTTATATTTCAGCTTCCCATTTATACTAAACGCAAAATGTCAGATTAACCAACAACTTCGAATTCAAGCTTTCAACGAATATACAAATTTACAGTTTTTCTATGATACTATTTCTCGTATTTTGATTTGTTTCTGCGCTGTGCCATTCTGCTTGCACCGAGGCTGGTGTATTAGCATAAGTGTTCGGACCTCGTAAAAGAGAGGGTGTGGGTTTGGTCCCGGGTTCTTGTTTCTTCACTGCATGGGCAGCTATTTTCTACTTGAAGACTTAAGGTGTTGTTAGGAGCTTCCACAAAACAGTACAAGCTGTGTGTGCATTTCTTTTTTTATGCTTTTGTTAGGTAACAAGTTTATTTAAAACTGTGATCCCATTATTACTACCTTCTGCCCTTAAATCTGAGATCTATGGTGAATTTTAAACTTTTACCGCAAAAACGGTAAAGAACTTAACCTCACACGCCTTCGAGCTTGTTGTGTTCGCTGTCAACCGTTTTTGTTTTTGTATGTTCTCTCAATTATTATCCAAGAAATATCTACTTACTTTTGTGTAATTACCGCCCGTGGCTGGAAGCAGTAAATTTTATTAATCAAGCCGGCTGTAACGAATAACTAGTCACGCAACAAGGTGTTAAATGTGCGTGACTTAAAACTGCTTACGGTTATCTACTTGTGTTTCTATATTTGGACTCTGGTCTTTTTGCTATGAGTTCAGACGAGGGGAGCTCGGAACAAACCGACTCACTAAGAAATAAAAAAAGAGAAAATGTTATAGAGTGTTGATAGTAAATACACGAAGCACTTAATAACTTCTCTTTGGACCATAATTACTACGAAACATTCTTTGATATTTGTGTGGAACAGGTCAAAACTTTGATACCAGAAACTATTTGGATTCGTAAACAGTTTCAGGTTTTCTGATGTTTGTTAAAAATTTCAAAACTCGGATTTCCTATACAGCAATAATATTTTCTCCATTCTATCGCTTATGAATGCCTTAAATGCAACGACTTCTCCTTATAAGCATCCTTCATTTGTTATAACAATACTGTATTTTTCTCTAGCATCTTTCGTTCTTTTCTCAAATGGAATATAAAATTTCATTAAATCGTTTGCCGTCTTTTTAACTGATACGGTTATGTAACACATTCACGCTAATAGAGTGAGAAGCGTATGTAATTGATAATTTCGTCACTGTTTGAGTTAATCGCAGTTTCATTTAATAATAACTGAAAATCTTGTTTCAAAATATTAACACAAAGTCTCTCATAAATTTTGCTGCATAGTATTCTTCTATTTGTCAACCAATTTACTTATATTATAAATAAATCCGTGGGTATAAACGAATTATTTTCAAATATGATTAAAGCTAAGCTTATGACAGCCAAAGCCTAATACAGCTAAACACAAGATAAATAGCTTTTACAGCAATTAATTTAATTAAATTAAATAATAATAGACTCTTCTAAAAAAACTGTAAAAATATCTCCCTGGGAACTGTTCCATCTTCATTTATTACCCAACAGGACTAACACGATATTCCTTCCAGAAAGTCCTTACAGATTCAGTACGCAGTGCGGCGGTAAGAATTTACTAGAACTGAATAAAATGTTAATTAATACAAAATTCTATTGAATCAGTTATAACTTGGCTGAACACAAAAACAGTTTACTTACTAACGTAATAATGCGCGAACTACGCTACTCTAAAATGCTTTGATACATAAGCAACATGATTATTGTACGAGTATTTGCGAAGTAAAATCATTGTTTTATGTTTATCTGAAACCCACACAGCAAAAGAGTATCGTCAGAGATGCTACCTCGTACTGTAATAGAACAAATCGTATTATGCATAAAACGAACAAAACACTGCAAATTCAAAGAGAAATAGCTCTTTCTTTTACACAGTGAATTAAGTAATCCAAGCAGACAGAGATGTTGGATACCATTCTTTTCACCGTGCGTCCTGCCTAGGGAATTTCCGTTTAATGTTTAGTGTCCAGTGTTCTTCAATTATGCAATGAGAAAAATATTTATAAATTCACTATCACGGATTATTATCGTATCAATACCCTAGCACTTCCCCGCAGTTTCACTCCTGTGAAACTACGTGTGGATAAGTTTAATGTGTGTTCCGCAATTGATTGAAATTAACAGAGCAAAAACCGTGATGTAGAGAAGTGTATGAAATACGAGATGTATTCACAGGACCCAAATATGCTTTTATCAAATTTTGCTGACGTAAAATATAAATAAGTATTTTAATGAATTTTTGAAAAAACTAATTTATAATATTACAAACAGAAAATAGTATCGAAAAAGAAAGAATGCAATAATTAAAATAATAACAGTAATAATAATAATAATTGCTATAGAAGGTGATCGAAATGGCGCCCGTATGGATACGACGCCACATAACAGCATGCATGGCTAATCAGCCGCGATAGATCGATTATAATTTTAATTAATGCAAAAGTAATTTTTATGTAATTTTTTTAAACTTAGAATTCTCATAAAGGAAGACTTCATCACGACTAATGCCATTAGCGAGAAACTCCGGTGATATACTGTTCATATGTTCGTTCTATACACTGCAACACAATATATTCGTTTTCCATACATCCCAATATAAGAGTATGGCTCTTTGAGATGTGGAAAGTGATCAGATAAATAGCTATATAACAAAATAGATTTATCTATCAAAAGATGCGCTGTTACTAAATACTATACTTATTAATTATTTCAACTATAGTTACATAAACTAATGAAAAATATTTTTAGATACCTTAGAAATAAATTCTCCGGTGTGGTAAAAGGAGTTGTCAATTGAAAATTCTTTTAATTTTTTTCCTTTATTTGACCTTATCCCCTGCCAGAAATTTTAGAAATTTTATGAGTTTATTGAATATCGGACTTCTTTTTGAATAAATGACAACGACTTGTAACCCTTTCAAGATAACTTTTACTACTAGTGCTATAATTGTGTGTTTTACTATTTGTATAACTGGTGACTACAAAGGACACATATATATATATATATATATATGACCATCAGTTTTAGTGTTCCTCTTGCTGAATGGAATTCTACTGCTAAGTCCACACATAATTCTTATTACTCATTTTATGCTCTGAATACTTTTTCTCTATGAGTTGAATTTTCCCAGAATGAATGTGAAAATAAGCATAATAAACTAATTTCTTCATACAAAAATCACCTATTGCTGAAATTTTACGAATTGCAAATATGTCTGTACCAAGTCTCGTTAGTAAGTCGGAGACATGCACCTTTCAATTTAAACCTCCTTGCAAACTTACAGAAATAATTCATATGACACTAAAAATACTGAGGTTAAGAAGAGATTTTCTTTTATTGCTCCGATGCCAGACCACGAAGCGTCATATCGCAGATTTTAATTAGGCCATAAGTTTTAAACTGTGAAAACCTTCAGTAGTTTTTGCGCGCTTCTGAGACAGACACTTTCCGCTAACGATTTATGAATGCAGAGATCATAGCTGGCCGCGGGATAACTGACAGAAAGTCATTAAAAATGAATCTATCTCTGTTTCCACGTTTATCACTGAAAGCAACCAGTATACGCATTCCATCTTGACTGACATGCATTCCAAGTCTCCGTTCCGCGTACAGACAAGAATAAAGTCCCGAAAGTTTTTGTTGGTCTTGGGAAGGGCTAAATGAGATTAGGGTGTTACTTTGTGTGCTGGCGTAGGCTTTCACTGGCAGGAATAACGTGTAATGGACAGCGTGCAACCGAAAGACAAAGGGATCCGCTACCTGCTACATGTCAATCTAAAATGTGAAGAATGAGATGCAATAGACCAATCATGTGTCACATATATTTTACAACTAGCAGTAAGTTAATAAAACAGTGTTAAAATTATTTTTCGGTCAATCAATGCTTTTGAAGTTCTTGTCTTTGTAGCCGTGAACGATATTTGGTTTGTCTAAGTTTACTTTAAGGGAACACGAAGGTATATATTTTTAAATCTGTTTTAAAAGACCATTGTCAGAAATCTAATTCAATAAATTGCGAAATGTATTAAGTGTTCCCATGAATACCCCAATCACGTGTTAATATTGTAAGCAATTGCTTTCCGTGCATTTTCGGCATTGATTTATCCACTATTTACGCCGTTTTAGAAGAAGGCTGTTTTTTTGTTTAAATTACTCTTTCCATTCGAAGTATGCTTCGATTTATATGGAGATGCGATCATTATGCTGAATTTGGTGCTGCGCACACATGGACATACCTATCACTCAACTTATATTTAATACAAGTACTATCGTTGCAACATTTTATTGATTTTTCCCTCTAACAACAAATTCTAACTCTGTAAAATTGATGAAAATATAAGATCAAAATTTTAAGTAACATTAAAGTAAATTGCCTCTATATTTTACCATTTTATTAGGCGAATAACGGATCTATATTATATTTCTAGGGTTTATATTCCATTTCTATACGTTGCTTCAAATATTTGGTTTACTAACTGCGCCGTAGTAAAATTTGGTGTTTGCTTTCATTATGTTTACAACATAATGACTATAGATGTATGACTAACATGTATGACTATAGATGTAAAAAATACAGGTCACTAAACGAACGTAAAGTCATATACACATGTATTATAATCTAAGCTATAAACAAACGTCAACATTTAATCAAAATGATATTGGTGGAATCATCTGGAAAACATAAAATTTAATGAAAACTTGATTACGACAGACCATAATAACTTTTTCAACAAAAATTACCATAAGTAACCATTATTGAAATCAAAGTACCGTAAATACCTTTTGGTCCGATTTGATTATTCATATCACCATTACTTAGTACGTACGCCAGGCAAAGTTTACTGAGAAACCGATGTATATCCTGTAAATTTATGAAAGCAACAAATACCGTCAAAATTGAAACAGTGGTCGGAATATTAAACGCTGGAAGGAAACAACGGCATGATGCAAAAGTTTTGTAATATGTACACCAGTTAGACTCACAATGGTGAAAAAAGTGGACACAGATGCGAGGATTGTTAAAATTATCCCCTCAAAAAGTAAACAAATGACAAAGTTGGTAGCCTTGCCTAATGAATGAAAATACAGACTTCCTATTTCAGCCATTTTGCAGTCAGCATGGAGAGTTTATTTACTGATTACATTTTTAGCAGATATGGATGAAATATGAGTAAAGCAACAAATCATTATTAAATCGCTTTTAAAGAATTAAGGTGAATCTCTCGGAAATTTGTGATAAATTTAATAGTATGGGAGTATTACCACAGACATAGGCTTCTATAGACGGATTAAATATTCAAAAGATAGCCGGAAACGAATTGACATTGAAATGTACTCTTTAAACTCGTAAATGTCGACAGTATACTCAATTTTTAGTCGAGCATTAATTAAACTGCCAGACACAAGTAGCTGCCACATTTATAAGTAAAAAGACAATTGGGAATCACTTCTTTTAAATATTTACTTAATACTTACTTTTTAATAAATTACGTATACAGGTCTAATCTAACTTTCGATTCCAGCTTCCATCAAATCAAAACAATTTCAAAGAAATCAATGCGTTCAGAATATGCTGATATTTCAGATAAGAAACTTGACTCACATTGCTTTATTTTATACCATGAGGGGATAAAAACTGGGGTGTTAAATAGTTGGTAAAGATTTCCCATTTATTGTCAAATTTACATAAGCGACACCTTTCGTACAAGTCAGGGAGTAGCATATTATATTATTATGTTTTAACCCTTGAGGCATTTTGATTTACTCAGTGTCTGTTAGATATGAGATTTAAGTGTTTGTATACTTACTTCACTCGAATGATATACCAACTGAAAACAAAGACTTGGCAAATTAATCAACAGGGAAGTGTTACATAAATTGCCGTACAGCTCCGAACCAAAACTAGTCACGTCATTGTTTGGAGGGTGTTCATTACTCTTTGTTGACTCATGTCGTTTACTCTGTAAACCAGACTTGCGTCGGGTCTCATCGTTTTATTCCTTCCTGGGCGAGAGATTTGCTTTGTTTGAGAACATGAGGTTCAGAAACTGGGACAAAATAACAACAAAGCACATCCTGCATTTCACATGTTTAACCTACTTTACTTGTAATGAGTTTTTATTGCTATTGACAGTTTCATATCAATGGAGATTACACACCGCTGGAAATTTCCTGCACACCTACATTAGCATTACGTGAATGTTTGCTTTAAATTCATTCATTGATGGAGAGTAATTGATCAGTTCCTCGTTCGCTAATTTATACAAGTTCCCAATTCAGTTATCTACAGTTGAAAAATTTCCAAGTCTTTAATGGTTCAATTTAATCGTTATTTTTGGTATAGATTCTTTTAACCCATTTCCCATATTTTACCTGAATTTTTACCCTATATTCTTGAGGGACTGAAGGTTAGTTAGTGCGTAATACATAGGCCTACCAATCAATCTCTTTATCCGTCTCTTGTCATCCAAAGACTCCAAATCCAGTTCCTTTATCGTATCAGTTACCAGATGTGTTGAGTGACAATTGCGGCGGAAAAAAATAAAAATTGGATATAGTCCCTTCCTTACATTTCTTTAAGAATTTCTATTTGATACAAGTATTATTGGCTGCACACTATTCTCAAGGTCTCGACGAAGATTTTCTAATCACTGTTTCATCTCTTCCATGGTACACCACTGATCTATAGATGATTACATTTTAAACCTTTCCCAACCATCTCCCAAATATGTGCTGGCCAACTGTTTTTGCTATCCAAATGTATATCAAGATATTAAATTTTAGGACTACACCTAGCGATAAACTCTCCACCAAATTGTTTTGGAACATCTATATTTTCTTAAGTACGTACCAAATAGACTGACTCTTGTGGTATTTATTTTCATTCTCTGCAGACCTAATAAAATATAATGGCATCACGGTAGCGTCGCATGTGAGGTAACAACATATTAGGATGCAGGATGTCCGTGAGTGCCGTTGTGCCGTCAGAGTTCCCTCAGTCGCTACCAGCCGTGACCTGAAATCATACCCGATGGCTCTCCGCACTGTGGCGCCAGGAGAAACAGTGCTGTACCTCTTCGAAACATTGGACTAGTGAGATCTCTCCCCAGGTCGTCTCCATATTCGCCTATGCTAGCCACCCGAGGTGGAGTAGAACCACGATTTATCGCTGAACACAATGCGATGTTATTCATCACCAGTCCACGCACTCCGCTCCCGGCATCAATACAAACGCAGCCGCTTGTGCAGTATGTTAATGGTAGCCTACGCTTTGGACGGTAATTTCCTCTTCAGGCTGCTGCTAACCTCTGACCCATGGTCCCGATGACACAGAGTGTTGCAGTGAATCCACTATTAGTTTTCGGATGGCAGACGCAGGTAGGAATTTTGACAACGAGCATACTACCCTCAACTTTCCATGCAGTCCAGCATCGTGCCAGTTTCACATCCGAAGACCCCACAAATATCGATATTCCACGATTGGATGATCCGGCCAAATGGAGACCCACAACGAGGACCGTTTCAAACTCTCTCAAGTGCCGATAACGTTGACCCACACGAGTATGCGGCATCTCCGTGTCTTGGCAGTGATAACTCAAAATCTGACGCTGTCCACGTCTTTTATATGACTTACCAGGCCTGGTAGCAACACTAAACATTAGTAATGCACCCTGGTCGCCATTCTACCTGTCACAAAAAATTCAAACTCTAACGATTTATATACCCGCCAACATGTGCATGTGTAAGAAGTTACATTGACCTCCTACACTGTCCTCTGGGTGATTCTATTTATATCTATATACATTTATTTATTTTTATTGTTTGTTGTTTGTTGTTGTTGTTGTTGTTGTTGTTGTTGTTGTTGTTGTTGTTGTTGTTGTTGTTGTTATTGTTATGTGGGTTTTTTTTTTTTTTTTTTTTTTTTTGCAAGTGTAGATACTTCTCCAAATGCCTATGTATCTGTTCGAAATCCTCTCTCGTTATAACTCAGTTTCAAATCATCTCGCCTGCAAATAACATATCTGCATGACAAGCAATTACATAAAGGTTCACTAGAATAACTAGCAGCAATGTTGCCAATACATCACACTGTGCACCAATGATCTCACATCAATCTCTTTTCATATCGCATTTGCTACCATGGTTTACTTCCTCTAAAGAATTCCTGCACTCAGTAAAACTTTTATTTATTCCAGTATTTTAATCCTATTTCATACCATTTATTTGTACACACTCACAAATCTTTTGGAGAGGTGCATCTTGAATGGGCCAATCAGGACTGAGTTTTTTGAACTCAGCGTTAAATATACGAAAAAATAAGCATTTTAGGTTTTCTGTAGAAATATACATTAAGAAAAAATGAAACATAATAAGTTCCATTTTAAACTAAGTTCAATTAAAATAACTTCTATAAACGGATAAGAAGGTTATTAACTTTTTTTCTATTATGTTATGTACGATGTCACTATGGTAAAATCGATATCTGATCAAAGCGAAAATTCTGTGAAGCTCCTGTTGTGTTAGAAGTGCATCGAAACTTTAATATCAATAACGATCCAATTAACTTCTTAATTGGAGGCGTGTTACGGACTTCGTGTGTTTCAAATGAATACCCATCTGCCGTTTACACAGAGGATGGATCAAGGGCGTAGCAAAACCTTTGTTTCGGTGCCCATTATTTGGAATGATTTCACGGGTGGCCCTGTGTTGCACTCACACGGTGATTAAAACCAAACACGGTCGCATGGCGGATGTGAACAATTACGGAATTATTCGCAGAGTAATCAAAGAACATTTCTCTGTATTCAGAAGGTTCCGATATCAGTATTTAGGCCGGTATTGTGTTAAACTGGTCGGAAAGTACTTAAATGAAGCTTTGAACTCGTATGATGATCACTTTTTGGTGTCTCTTGAATGCTATTTGAGTACTCTGGAAACATTATCTACGCATAAATGACAGGATTATAAAGTCCCAGTTGCCCATCTTTACGTTAAAACTTTGCTACAGAGCTGAAATTTCTGAAATCTTTTGCTTGAAGTGGATATCAACAAAAGCAAATGCTTTTATAGGATGAGTGTTAAAGTCGTAATACACCCGTACATATTCAGAAATTATTTATAAAATGTGTTTGTTTTGTTATGGATTTTCGGCCCGTCGAGGTGAGTGTCATTAGAGCCAGTGGATGAGGCTAGAACTTGGATTCGACCATGGTCTGTATGAAGCAACAATACCAGCGTTCTCTTTGAAATGCGAAAGCATGGAATAAAGAATTTTGGACGGCCAGAATCCGCATCCTCCAGCTTTCTTGATCGTTCAGCCGCTGGACTATTTACAAATCCAAGTGAAGTGTTTTCTCAAGGCACACTTACATTATATAGTAACGGTGTATATCAGACAGAATTTTAACTGTCATTACATTGCCGTCCTTTAATCATAATTTACTGTTGTCCTTCTGTTGTAGGATTATTTATGAAGGCTCATTACTAATTACACTATTACAATGACTTCTCTTTTGGTCCTGACAATCCGAACTCTCATCATTTGTAGGAAATTTGCGTAGAATAGGATGCCCGAAGTCTCTATTGTTCTGAACGATGATGTGTTCTAAGAACATGTTGATGGCTGTAATATCGTTGGTACCGATTATGCTCGGTTATTTATTCAAAAACCAATCAAAACCTCTGCAACATCTCCCAAATTGTATATTACAGGCTTTGTTATCAATCATGTTCTCATACATTGCTGCAGAATGCAAAGACGTTTTTAAGCTCGTTGAACGTCATATCGGCGTTGATGTGGTTGTCCTAAATGTGTTTGGGTTTCTAATATTAGATTGTCGTTGTGACTAACTAATCGTTTTTGTATCCTATTATAAGTCTGCACAGGTACAAGGAATTAAATAACACAACAGTAACGTTGAAAATTACTACGCTTTTTAGACGAGTTAACATCAAATACAAATACCGATTTTAGTATAGCTTCGCTACATAGAAGTAAACTTTGGCTATTGATAAATGTAACGTACTGAATTCCTTTTATGGGCTGCAGTTTTTCACTTTGCAATTAATACAGGCTGGTACAACAACCTGTAAAACATAAACGTTTTCTAATCCAAAAGTAAGAGCACAAGATTGACGTTTCCACTTTGAATTGACCGCACACGTTTGTCTTTATGTTTTCAGGGAATTTAATACCTTTTCAAAGATTCCACTTGGTGTTGTGATCAACGACCTCATTACTTACAGATAATGTTGCAGGGTATTTAAGAACCGTATTGTTGCACCGGATATTAATAGTCGTGCAAACACAGAAAGTCAGTCGTTTGATAACGATGGAATTGGCTTTTGTAGGACGCGGGGTCAAAATTCGATCCAGCCATCCAAACTCCAGTTTCCCATCACTCAGTGGGAGTACCGGCATTCTTCCTTCAAAAAGCCCTGGCGAATTCCTTCCAATTATTTGTTGCCAATACTATCTCTGCTCTTATAACCTCTATGCCAACGAACCATACCCTCAAAAAATGCTTGCCGAAATATTTGAATTAATTATTTCATTTGATGCATCCGTATATCCTTAACCAGACTACTTTCACTAATTAGGATATCCGAAATATATTAAATAAAATTTAGAACAACAGGAATACTACTGATATTTTATAATAGAATATTTTTTTTCTTGCAGCGTATTTCGCGGGAACAAACTTCAAAGTTTTTTTTTTTTTTTTTTTTTAACCATAACGAAATGTTTATGAAAGCCATGTCCAAAAATGTTTTCTAGCTTACATAGTTGAACGTACCCAATTTCGGTAGTAAAGAAATATGAAACTGATTATGAACTGCCCATGTCCTGGGTATCTTTAAACACAACGATTTAGATAATTAGCAGTATACTTCTTTTTCTGGTTATATTTGAAATGAATGATATTTATCTCAACGATAATTTATGCTAAGCCCCCCCAAGCACACAAAAGGGGACATTTACGTCATGCTTACCTTACGTCAGCTTTCATGTTAATTATTTCAGTAAACAAATAATGGGAATGTTTAAACGTATTTTTTCAGTACTAACACACAGAATAAAATATTCTGATAATGTCCAATCTCCAAACAAAACCAGGAATGTTTTTTTTTTATTACGTCGTTAATTAATAAAACGATAGTTTTCTTTCGGATTTTCTCAAGAATGCAGTTCCTTGGATTTCTGAGAGCCTTGGGTTCCTGAGAGTTTAATATGTAGCACTATCCGATGAGATTTCCCAGGATGATAACTTTCAACGCCGTGAAGAGTCAAGACGCATTGTCGTATACGCTTTTAGCTGTTGTAAAGAGCGGTCGTTTTCGTACGTTATGGACTATAAAATGCAAATAGACCCCTAATAATACCAAGGTTATGCTCATCCTACCTGGGGCAAACGACGTCGTTACATCCCACCATTTTTGCGTTTTTCTGCTTTTGTTACATCCCAACATTCTTCGCCTTTAGGGTAAATTGCATCGCATCAAGACATTAATGACACAGACTTATAAAAGTCATAGGCAAAACACACTACCTTTAGTTTTACTCACGTTAGTTAATAATCAATAAGATACTCAAATAAGCAACAAGGAATCAACTTCACTGCGAAGAATCTACCCATCTAATTTCCTCGCTGCATACTTCTAAAGAAAAATAATGCAAACTATAATTAACAACACTTACCACTAGTTGTGGCGTATCTAATATGTTTTTTTTTTTTTTTGTGTTTGCCATTGCTGGTCTGACAGTTGATAGATAAGATCCTAAAGTATTGCAGAAATCATTTTATTTAATATTGAAGAAACAAAATCTTCTGACCAGGTAGCCTATGATTCTACTTTTCAATAAACACTATAAATTCAGTTTCGTAAAAGGCGAATGATCACATAATAAACAGTTTCAAATTGTGACAGTGAAAGTTTGATAAATTTTTTAAAAATAATTTCCTATCCACACCAAAATGTTATCAGTACACTAGTAAATTTCCGATTTATTTCCCGTTATTACAAGAATCTAAGGTGGAACAGTACGCTATACTAATGTTTATCAGACACTCACCAGTACAACACATTCACGTACTTCAAATTGAAAGCGAGTTTAAGAAATTAAAACTCCAAGTTATCACACCGGCATGCGGTTTCCTTCAAAATGATTGTGACGATGAGATGAAATGAAATGAAAATCTACGTGATTGGTACGACGATTTTTTTAAACCGTTGGTAGCAGAAAATTTATTAACTCTTCTAAATTAAGAGGTCAAAAAAGTATTATTTATTCGCTCTTATATTATAAATGTTCCTAGTAATGAAATAAGTTCATATTAAGCAACTTAGGAAAATTTGCGATGAGTTTTTTTGGATTATTATTGTTGAAAGTGCCATTTTCAAGTGGTTGGTTTAGAAAAGTTTATAGAGACAAAATAAAACCGAATAAAGCATTTTTAAACTTATACAATGATTTTGATAGTTTTATTGACGTGGAGTTTTCTTAAAAATCTTCATAGAGAAACAAAAGCACTTTTCAGAAATTACAGTCGCTTTGGCATTATGGATTACATTCGCGAACACGTCTCGTCGGGATGATAACTCCAGGGGAACTGCAGGTCAACACCGTCCGGGCCTACCAACTCACGCATAGACATCAGAGAATTCCGAACAATGGAAAATTCTGACTACTGTCTTCAAAATGATTATGAATGTAAATAAAGTAGTGAACATTCTCAATGGACAAAAAGGTATTTAAACGAAAATATGTTTAACTGAGCTCAGAATGTAAATATGAAATAAATCGATTTAATAGAATTCGAGGTTCAATAGAAGTCGTTAATGGATTTAAAGTAGTCCACAGGTAGAAACTTCTCGAACACATAACTACAGAAATCAATATATATATAGACTATATCTATAAACAGATTCAAGCCAAATAACATAAATGCTTGATATTGTTCTTTCAATTGGTATATTGTTCTTCCGATTGGTAGACAAATAACATAAATGCGTGATATTGTTCTTCCAATTGGAATATTGTTCTTCCGATTGGAGGGTGTTGCACAGAAACACCCGGAATCTCACAATATATGGTGATTATCGTACTGAGGTCGTATACAGGGTCGACTTGGATGGTGCTCAAATCGTTGGATATTATCGGATGCTGCATGGAAAACCTTCTTCCGGATCAACGCATAATGATTAGAGCACGTCTTTATCCATCTGCCCCACCAATGGAAAACGTACAAAGCCATACGTGCATGATACCTCTCCCGCATAAACTTCACCAATGGCGGCAGGGGCAACATCCACTTGCCTCACACCCACTTCCTGTCACAGCGAGTGTAGGAAAGTGGAGAGGTGCGATTAACATCGAGGGTCATCAGGGGCATATGTCTCTTGGACAATGCGCCTCGACAAAAGAGACCAAAAACACTGATCTTGGATAGCGGCCACACTTACGCATTTTGCACTCGTGTTCATTAACGAGGTATTTATAAATCCATTCATTAAGCTACTTGTGATGTTGTCATTACAACTGTGAGGAGATCCTGTCACCTCGAAGGATTCTTTAAAAAACGGAAAAATTAGGACAATTTGGACTCAAGTTTATATGAAGTTTATTTCAAACGTTCGTTATGACATTCTCTCTCTTTTTTTAGTTTTCCCGTGCATTTTTCTTTTCATATGTATATTTGCATTATTCTCATAGATAATTCCCCGTGCAAAAGATATTTTGCGTCGATTTTATCACGTCCCTACTTGCTTATCTTGGGTTCTGTTTATTCGAAAGCTTTGTGATTTCTCAGTAATGGTACATAATTTCTTTGAACTAATGTCCTCTTCTTCTTCTTCTTCTTATGCCATTACGCCTCGTCGACGTCGAAGTCATTTGAGGTCGGAAAGGACTGGCAAGGAACGGGAAGGAATTCGCCAGGAATGATTTGGAGAAACCCAAATCTGGATGGCCGGACGGGGATTCGATCCAGCGTCCTCCCGCGTTAACCGCTAACCCACCACTCTCGGCTTGACGAGCTTGTCATAAAATCTTGAGTACTTATTGTAATGTAGTAATCGGTAGTTTCTTCAAGTTTACATGCTAGACGTTTCTGTCGTTTAGGCTACACAATAATAGTTAGAGGAGCATGTCACGTTTGACACTCGCGCCTGCACATAGGCCTACTGACTTCGCAGAAAGCTACAGCGTCATGAACTGAGCCTAACATTAGCTTGATACTATATCTTCATATACAACTTGCTAAAAAGACAAAATAATTGTAACTGAAAGTTAACTGACGCTTACGAAACTATCCAGTCTATTCTTTAAATTTTCTATTCTTACTTCTCACGCTGGACTTTGTACAATTAATAAAAAGTAAATATCCTAATCCTATGTTACACAGTTCGCAGAAGTGAAGTTTACACTTGAACATAAATGCATGAGACATGTTTTATAGTTCATGAATAGCAGAGTTGATTTTCACATTCCCGGAAATCGTAAGATCTGACTTAAATCAGAAAATCATAGATAAGTTAAATACTAATAATTGCATAATTCATGCAATGTGGGAACTGTTAGATAATTTTAATCGCAAATGTTTTTTTTTAAAAAATGCAGTACTTCGGTATCAATAACAATTCACAATCAAACCTTCAAACGTTTTGCCACCAATCTTACATCTTTTCACTTCGAACGTGAATTCACCGAGAAGATGCAAATACTTCGCTTGAGACCTCTAGATTTTTACGAACGAGTGAGACATTGTGAAATAAAAGTTTATAACTTTGGAACACCATAAATTTGGAATTTAATACAACAAATTAAAGAAATATGTTGTAGCTTTGGATTAACCCAAAGAGATATTATAAAAACGTCATAGGTTGTAAACTCAGTAAACAAACGTTAATGCCTTGTTCGAAAAACAGCAGTAAAAGCTCACCGGAGCCAGTGGCAAGAACATCTGGAGTTCCCGCCATTTATCTCCCCACACCTTCTCTCGCTTCTTACTCCCCCTTCTTTGTCCTTGTTGTTCTGGACAAACTGTTCTACAGGTTCCACCATAAGTTGTTCTTCAATATGTTATCAGAAGGCTGCAGCTAAAGATTGGTAATTTTTTCCTTACCCTATGGATGATCAAAGTTTTTCGTCCAGAACTTCTAACCGACGGAATTCTCTACGAGTTTCACAAGTTTCAAATCGACAATTTGATAAACGAGAGACGCATAGGTAGCGCTTTAGCATCCACAACGGCGATATATCACCTTCCGTAATTTGTGGACTTAAGCTGCACGATTTTGCTCATCTCCAGTTTTCTAGTTAGCGTTTGCTTATCTCATCCCATATCCGAGGCGACGTGAATGTTTTTCATGACTTCAACACCACATAAAACCAATAAATGAAAATAAAGCTATGAAGTTTAAATCTGTAATCGCTTTTAGTTGAGTGAATTCAGAAAGTAAACGAACGTAATCTTTGCTATTCGCATATATTTATCAATAATATACCCTCAAATCATCACCATGTATATACACATGCAGTCAGTAAATCAATTTGTCCAAAATTAGAACTGTGATGATAAATTAATGAACTGTGATTGTGAACATGAATGCCAAATACTGGGTGATTGATGAGAAATAGTAAATATTGAAGGAGATGGTAGTAGGATCAATGTTGAGTAAAAAAGTACATATATAATTAATTAATTATAATGGTCAGACAGGGTTGGTTTAGTTTATGCAAGTTTAAAACAACTGTGACATCACTAGAAGAATATCACAAGTGTGATCGAAAGTCTTCTACTTTTCTTTCGTCTAGTGGCTTAGGAAAATATTTAACTTAAAACTTTGTTTCTCCTAGAGCAAACTACATTAACGTACTCCTAAAAAACTAAGCTTATTTCCTTCAGAAAGCGGCAAATATAACAAGTTTCTGCGCTCCACTCTTTTTTCAGTCTGTGGTAGTAATCTGCTTGTTTCCCATAGTTAAAACGTTGATAAACGATTGTACCATTCTCTAAGGGCCACTTAACCACCAAATTTAAGAGTTGGCTAGCTTCCAGGCGTTGCTGATAACTTCTCTCTTGTTCATACTATATCTCAAGAACATTTAAATTCCTTTCATAATAGCAGGTCAGAGCTTAGATAACGGAACAGTTTTGTCAAACATATATTTTATAACACAGCCTGACGTAATGTTTCAGAATTTTGCTGTGTTGTTATTTTCTTTAGACGTATATTCTTACCTTTGTCGTAAAGCACAGTTTACCCACAGTAAATTTCTATCGTCAGAGTGAAAGAGGAAATCTAACAGTTATAACATGTGTGTGTATGTTTATACTGCTAATCCGTTAAGTTGACAATAAAAATATACCTGTTACCGTTAAAGTGCAGAAATCAGTTATTCTTCAAATTATCTAGGTAATGTGCAGAGTAACTAGGGTGAGCCGTTAAAGTGCGAAAATTTTTCATTTATCAAATATTTCGCACATTACCTAGATAATCTGAAGATTTCCTAGATAATCTGCACATTACCTACTAAGCATTCGTCAAAGTGAAAATAAGATCTTTGCTGGAACAACAGCATCGTTTCTATACGCTTAACTTAACGTTAATGCAGCGTGGAGCACAGAGAAACTTAAACATCGCAAACAGGATATTGCGGATATCCAATTTCCATGTCATGTCTGTGGCTATTACTGTGATCCAGGCCGCATTACAGCCTAAACGCAAACGGTTATTGACGAAATCATATTTTATAAATATTTCCTTAGCCTTTAGGTCATAATTCAGCCTGGACCAAAGTGAAATGTAATCAACCAAAGCACACGATTTTGCGGATTCCCAATATTCATATCGAATCTATCGCTATTACTGTGGCCCAGGTTGAATAACAACCTTAATTGAAACAGTTGTAGACGAGTTCTGGCCTGGCATTCGGGAGGACGGCGGTTCGAATCCCCGTCCAGGCATCCAGATTTGGGTTTTCCATGGATTCCCAAATCACTCTAGGCAAATGTCGGGATGCTTCCTTAAAAAGGCCATGGCCGAATTCCTTCCCATTCCTTGCTCCCATCCTTTCCAGTCTCTAAAGACCTCACTGTTGAGAGACGTAAAGCAGTTCAAAAAAAAAAAAAGGTTGTAGACGAATTTATATTTTATGAATATTTTATTTCGTATGCATGATTTTAATAACAATTTCAGCCACGTCAGGAAATACAGGAGAACGGAATGAAATATAAATCAATGGATATGGGACTAACCTACTGAAGAATAGTTTTATGCCTTTTCTCATTAAATCGAATGGGTTTTCAAACCAATTCTATTACTAAGTAAACGGTTAGTTCAAGCAGAGGTAATTCCTTGGAAGTACAATGTAGGGACAGGGGGAGGGAATAGGGAAAGGAAATGAAAGAAACAAAATTTTGAACTACAACTATACGGAAGCCGTTAATGTGTACATTACCTAGGTAAAGTGCGCTAAACTCTTGATTCCGCACGTTAACAAAGCAAATCAGTTAATCTGCAGATTAGCTACGTGATGCGCACATTAACGGCTTTCGAGTATTAGCGGTGACATACCTGCTCTTCACCTCACTGAGGAGTGACGAACATTTTTTTTGTCTGTCCAAGATAATAATTAGGACTTTTTTGGTGTCTGATTTACATCGATTACGGCAGAGTTAAACATTTAACAACAGCAAAAATGTGCGAACTTTTCTATAATTTTAAGAAATAGCGTTGGCTTCACCATGATATTATGAAAAAAAATCGCAATTCAACCAAGAATTTTAAGCGTGCAATGAACTTTTCTTTTGCATCAACTTCTGAAAACCTCAGGCGGAATACGAGGAACTCAATCCCTCTTCTTCAGTTATAACTACTTGTCTTCAACCGACTGTAAGCTCTTGCATTCAAATTTTTTTTAGCTGCAGCTTCATTCATGAACGACGACGAGAAAAGTTGTTCATCTGAGGATTTCATTTACTTTGTGGTAAACAGAATATACAGTTCCAGTAAGTGAGAACAGTACATGTTATTACAAACACTCGTACAACAAACGACTTTCTCAACTGCCCCTTAACATGTCTCACAGACAACAGATTGGTGACAACAGCACCGTACCGTCTCTCCCAAGCAACAGGCCTCTCTATGGCTGCTTGCTCTCCAAGATCAGACCTCTGTCTCAACATTTCATAACTTATTTCTGTTACACGTCTTAGAACTATGGAACAAAGCTGGTTCGACCATCTGAAAAGGAAATACTACCTAACAAATGTTTGGATAGATTCCGGCAAGAAGAGGAAATGATGTTGAAAGATTGAGTAAAACCAACAGTTAAGAAAAGATGGTTGGAAGCGGATCATTTAAAAAAAAATATTTCATTGTGAAGTGTAAAAAAACTGCCACTTTCATCAGAACAATATAGGTGGATAAGAGAGTGGTTCATAATGGTTGGCATTTAATTAAGTTGTTTTAACATCTCGACTTCTATCATGAGGCCTCATGAATTTGTATATCACTCATTAAAAGCTACATATTGGTCTTTAATGACTTTTGTTTTTAATCACCAGCTTTGTGTAATGATGTAGTTAGTCCTGAGACCATATCACAATATTTAGTGTATTATAGAGTAGCTGACAAAATGTTTATCCTTGTTGGTAACAAAATTTCAGTAGACGTCAAGTATTTTGTTTTCAACCAAACAATTTTCTTGATACAATTTCAGGTTCAAAACAAAGGAAGATGCAAAATTTCCAAGCCATACAATTTCTCAATATTATAATTGACCAGAGCACTAAGCCAACCTGATCAGCAAGCATAGCCAGCTAAATTACTGAACACTGTATTGCTTAGTTTAGAGTATTAAATTAGCATTCGTTTTTTGGTTTAGACTCAATATTATTCACCCTATAAAATGCTAATATTTTTGTCTAAACTTGATCATTTGTTTAACACAGGAATTACTGGTCTAGTCTCATGAAGTCATTCATGCCTGATCAACTGTTTAAACCCTATCAACTCCATCACGCCAACTCTGGAGCACTCTAGGAATTACTCTCCATCAAATATTCGTCAAGATATGATAGCGATCTAGCAAGCCAAGGCTACAAAGAAAGCATTCGTTATCGGAATGCAAATTATTCACTACCCTCAAGATTAAAGGTAATTGATTATTGAACCGTAAAGTGATTTTGTGTGTATCTGTGTTTGTTTCTGTCGCCAGAGATTATTGTTTCATATTGTATACGTTATCATACTTACAGCCCTCGCACCAAAAATCTAGTAACTAGAACAAAGGATACGGAGAATTCAAATACCACTTGTAGATTAAAACTTAATTTAAAGTATTAAGATTGTTTTAAATTCGAAAATATTGTTTTCAAAATAGTCACGTACACACGACACTAAACATTTTCTTTTCATTTGATTGTGTGTATCAAGGCTAACACAGAAAAGTATCTGTTACTTTCTGCTGTATGGTTAAAGTCACTTTATGTTATAATTTCACTTTTTTCTTCTATGTTATGATTTCACTTTTTTTCCAGAATCTGTCATTATAAATTAGTAATTGAAGTTGGCAATTTTTCTGTAACAAGGAATTATTACATCTTTGATAAATTACAAACTGTGCTTCCACTTGATCATTTCAAGTGTTCATTAATGTTCTGTAAGAATATGCAAGCTCACAGTCGTCTTGGCGTAGTACTTGTTGGGGCTTTAGATTAATTATCACTTATCAATTATAAATAAAAATGTTCGGTCAGCCGTGCGGTCGCCAATCTGCTGATCTTTACTAGTTAGATAAATTAGAATTGTAGTCAGAGAAACAAGTAAGAAAGTACTGAGAAATACACCGTACTTCAGTTTTCACATTAACTCACATTTATTCCTCCGAAACTACAAATATCTAAGCCAGCCAGCAGATACTTAAAAACTAAACTTCTTCTCCAAAGAATGCAGGTTCGAGGATAATCAAGGATTGTAACATTCAATACAAGCCCCGTAATTAATTATTACACAATCGACGTGATCCAAATCAATAGCAGTTCCACATACACAGTTTATGGGAAACCAGTTCATTCAAAATAACCTTCATAGTCCACAAAAATACCTTCAGAATGTCCACACAATGTCTTACAACTCTGAGCCTCGGTTAAGCGACACGCACACACACATGCTCCCGGCCGCGGCGTATAAGCTCTCGCTGACCGTAGCTTACTCTAACGTCGCCAATACAAGACTGTTTCAAAGCGCGCTAAGTAATCGCTCAACACCAAAGACATTACATTTACTTCTCAGATCACAATTTATACTAAAATTATATCCGTAATTTCAACGGTTATGTTACACTCCCTAACTAACAACCTTGTGATAATTGATCTGGTTTCAGATAAAATTGATCAATTATCAAAAAAACTGTTATGTCACACTCCCCCGGTTGGAATGTGGCGAAAGTTGGCATTGAAAAAGGTATCAACTTTCGTCATTACAGACCACTTCTGTTAACATTTACATAGAAACATGGGGTACATACCAATACATAGTGTCAAACATAACGCTAAGTCTGCGTGGCATCTTGCTTACACTTACAATACAGAAGCAAATACATATTCAGTTCAACAAACATACAAGAAAAATATTACACACCAGACATATCAGGAACAGTAAACATAAGAAAAGAAAAAACCCACAGAACACAAAATAGAAAAAAAGGACATGAATTAGTATTCAATAGCAAGTTGACCGCTTGCTGTCAAAAACATTGCCTTCAATGTAAACACCAGCTACACACAGGTCAATGACCTGTACACTTTTCTGCTTTAAGCATCACGTCACACGCGTCACTTCACTCACTTTACCACACTTCTTCGTGCTACTACATTACTGCTCGCGTCTTCGAAGGTAAGGGGAAAGTAGGGTTTATAGTGATACAGAGATTTTCCCTCAGAAAAAGGATTGATAATTGAAAAAGACATAAGAAATAAAATATGAAAATAACAGGATAGGATTCCTCCCCTTTAACCATCTGGTCACAATCGGGTAAATTGATACTTGTTCGATCACCTTCCTCCTTCTTCCACCTTATAGACTTTCTGTCAATTTTATTTTCCTCATCAATTTTCCACCGTATAGATTTTCTGTCAATTTTAATTTCTCCATCTACAAATTGAAAAGGTTTTTGTCTACCAGTTACTTCTTCATATCTTCCGCTATCGAAAATGACTGATTCAGTTAAATTATTGCCTCCGAGTGAGTGACCTAACTCGCTCGCTTGTTTTTCCGCGCTCGCCAGTGTTGCGGCGGTCAAAACTTTTTTGGCACAGGTTCCAACAGTGCTCCGGTATATGCTAGTACGCGCCGACTGTCGGTCACTGCTCCCGCTCCAGTCACTATTGTCATAGCCATATGGCTGTCGTACTGTTTTGATTCTATCCAATTTTACTTCTCCCGTATTTACAGATAAAAATCCCTCCACTTCAAAAGATTTCTCTTTTATATCGTCTTCCACAAATTCCTCCTGACACCCTTGAACGTCTGTTTCCGCAGCCATAATACTTTTACAATTTGCTTCAACTTCATCCTTTAAAACATTACTTAATATAGTGTCAAAAATAAAAACTTCTTCCTGAATTTTCTTCTTTCTCAATCCTCCGCTCCCAGTCTGTGAAATTTCGTCTGCATCTGGCCTCTTAATCCTTTCTGTTACCTCGGAAATTTGAGAGGACACCTTATCTAACTGCCCGACCCACAAATTACCATAATCGTCAAGTTTTCTTCCTAACTCTGCCATGTGCAATTTCTGCATTTTAACTAAGCTATCGTGACGAACTTCTGCGTTCTTTTCCATCATGTCGAGCTTACCATTAAGAGATTCAAATTTGGACTCAAGTTTAGAATTAAAATTATTATTTAGGGTTTCAAATTTAGAATCAAGTTTATTATTTAGTGTTTGAACTTTGGAAATAAGTTCATCAGAATCATTAATTAGGGAATCAAATTTGGAATTACGTTTATCAATATAGTCCTTAAAGGTTTCCATCAACCTAGCCAGCATTTCAGCCAATTTTGGCTTCGTCTCTTCCCCTATTTCAGTAAGTTTCTATTACAAATACGACGGGAAAATCCAATTATGATAATAACTCAGTTGCTTTACTTCCCCCCCTTCAATTCACAGCAAACAAAACCAATACAACGCTGCTATTCATGAAACTCAATCAACATATCAGAATTAAATGCATGCAAACTGAAACCAACTACTTGTGCTGCGTCAACATGCGGTAAGTGTCACCAGAATGACAAAGGAATGGGCAAAAAGGAGAGAAAAACTCAACTCGGTTTTCCTTCCTATGCGTGACTCGAAATTATGGAAAAATATTAAAGGAACGGAACAGATAGGAAAAGACGCTTCGCAGCAGCTCGCTAGCAGCAACACGCGCACTTAGCTTTGGTGTCTTCACTCGGGTCTGCTCGGCTCAGCTCGGCTGGTCGCAGGTTGGCTCGAATCAGCTGCTCCGGCTCGGCTTCCTTCGGCTGGTCTCGGCTCCGCTCGTGTCGGCTGCTCCGGCTCCGCTCCCTTCGGCTGCTCTCGGCTCCGCTCGTGTCGGCTGCTCCGGCTCGGCTCCCTTCGGCTGCTCTCGGCTCCGCTCGGAAATGCTCGTCGAGTTCATGCGCCACCTCCCTGGTCTCAGAGTAGATTATCTTCGCTCGCCGTCTTTGACTCACTGCCTCGTGTCGTTGTAGTGTTATATCTTCCACTTTGGCTATTGTCGTCTTCGCGCCTAATTGTCACTTTATTCTCACTTCGCCGTAATTTATCCTTTGTCCTCTTTATCCTCGTGTGTATGCTCTGGAATTGAAAGTTAATTTCTCCTCCAGATGCCTATTTAACCACACGTCCTGTCACTGAGGCGCCATGCAAGCTCACAGTCGTCTTGGCGTAGTACTTGTTGGGGCTTTAGATTAATTATCACTTATCAATTATAAATAAAAATGTTCGGTCAGCCGTGCGGTCGCCAATCTGCTGATCTTTACTAGTTAGATAAATTAGAATTGTAGTCAGAGAAACAAGTAAGAAAGTACTGAGAAATACACCGTACTTCAGTTTTCACATTAACTCACATTTATTCCTCCGAAACTACAAATATCTAAGCCAGCCAGCAGATACTTAAAAACTAAACTTCTTCTCCAAAGAATGCAGGTTCGAGGATAATCAAGGATTGTAACATTCAATACAAGCCCCGTAATTAATTATTACACAATCGACGTGATCCAAATCAATAGCAGTTCCACATACACAGTTTATGGGAAACCAGTTCATTCAAAATAACCTTCATAGTCCACAAAAATACCTTCAGAATGTCCACACAATGTCTTACAACTCTGAGCCTCGGTTAAGCGACACGCACACACACATGCTCCCGGCCGCGGCGTATAAGCTCTCGCTGACCGTAGCTTACTCTAACGTCGCCAATACAAGACTGTTTCAAAGCGCGCTAAGTAATCGCTCAACACCAAAGACATTACATTTACTTCTCAGATCACAATTTATACTAAAATTATATCCGTAATTTCAACGGTTATGTTACAAATAGTTACCACCATCCGATAGTTACCAGACGGCAGTTAAAATGCATCACTTCGTATTTAAATCAAGTATTAGTTAACAACATGACAATCTTGCCTCATACCGCGTATTCTGGGTGAGTACTTCATTCATAACCGTGAAGCACTGAAGCCCACGATCCTCACCAGTAATGAGTAGAACGTTGATGAGTCAGCACGCACTTCACAATCACTAACACGTTACTTTTAACGAGTCAAAGGAAGAGAAATTTTCACGGATGAATAAGAAATTAATTACTTAGAAGTAATGGGTTCTTAGTATCGCTTGAAGATAGATAACTTTTCATTTCTGTGAGACCATAACTGTAATAATAACTTTCAAAGAATTTTCTTTTCAAACAAAGCAGTTGGGAAAGACTTTAATGAAAAAATTACTAATTCCGCTTCTAAATCAAATGTTAACTGGTGGCTGGTATTCATGAATACAGAACTTAGTAATCACCTCTTTTGCAGTTGGAGCTGCAACTTTTATTGTTTGTCGACGAGTTATGAGAAACGAAATCCCAGTTTGCAAACACCGCTTTATTCCACTTGTTATGCGATCTGTGAAATAATAAGGACGAAATTCGTATACATTACTTTACTTAAACAAATAAGAATATGTGCTGTTCCAGATAGCATTTATCCTTTCTTCTGGTATATTTTTTATCTTCTACGAAAAAGTTTTAGTAGATGACTTAAGAGAAGCAATAATATCACCTGTTATGAAGTACATAAAATATTGCCAATTATATTTACTTTACCTTCTAAGTGTGATAGTATACTACCTACTATACACTACTATATTTTAGCTCCATGCACATTTTCTTCTTCTGCTGGAAGCGGAAATTTCCAACCAAGAATCAGTAACAATATAAAACGATACTAATTATAAGTGTCGATCAGTTGAAACAATATTTATATAATATACTTTCGAGTTATGTCACGGTGTTTATTTTATAATCTGAGCTTTCGGCTGTAATCCTACAGCCTTCATCAGAGATACTGTTTATGTTGACATAGCAACGAGAGCCAAGCATCGGAGAGTAAAACCCCGCTATCTTCGTTGATGTTGTTGGTATTCTTTAAAATTTCTGCTGCTTCTTTCACTCGTCGAGGCCACCACTGGTCATCTCTCCACAACAGAATCGTGTCTTCAAAATTTATTTCGTAACCGGTGCTGCCGGGTTAAGTAATAATAATAAAAAAACTTCTTCATAACGTTCTCTGTTACCTTCATCAGACTACGACAAAATCCGGCTGCAAAATCTGGGAAGCTTTATATAATTTGCATGTCGGGAAAATCTCCGTTTACACACAACGTTCTGACCTCGCATTCGGGAGGAAGCAGGTTTTAATCCCCGTTGAGATTTCGGTTTTCCATAGCTTCACGAAATCAGTCGACGCCAGTTACGGGATGGTTCCTTCAAAAAGGACATGGACGAATTCCTTCCCGTTCCTTGACCCCAGTCCTTTCTGCCTCTGATGACCTTGACGTCGACGAGGCGTAAAGCCATAAAAAATAGAAAGAGAGGCTACTAGTTAACACACCAATGAAAGATCAAAACTTCACAAAATATTTGCCACTCTTAGTTATTTACTCTTGTTCGCTATACGTGCAAGGTTTTAGAGGCTACTGGACTGCCTTTCAGACTTAGATATTGCTACCGGACGTTTACCTAACCGCACCGACTTGATGTAGTGCGGAGGCTGGCAAACTGTGTTTCCAGGCACTTGCTTGTTTTTACTGCTTTAGAATAACACTGCGAGCGCGGGTAAACACGCTTAACGTTCACTCCGACTTGACCTGTTCTCAGCAGAAACAAGTAAATCTCGCCGCTAACTGAGAAGAAAACACTTTTATCGTACATCACTTCACCCAGATAATCAATTGATTTCTTCTAAATAAGCGTCGCCTTAGTAAGACAAAAATTCTGTTCTTTCGTTTATACTGTTTTCCTTGTTTTTTTTTTTAATCCTTTGAATAGTTCCTGGAAAACTTCTCCTCCTCCCTTTTTTTTGTGTCGTCAATGGAGTTTTGTTTTGATTATAAATACATCAATACTGCACCTATTCTCATGGTTTCAATATGCTTTATTCAGGATGTAGTTGCAACGTATTGCGATTTATAAATCTATTAAATCTACAAGAATTCTGTTAAATCGCTGTTTAGTGTAGCTCCGACTGTACGGATAATATGTGCAGCATCTCAATGTAAAATGTTAAAAAGTTCATTCGTAAATACAATCATGAAGTTTTCGACGTGGTAAGATTTTGTTGGATTTTGGCTTGTTGTCGGTTAATTTATTTCAAAACGTCACTGTCTCACCAACTGCTTTTATGATATTTTTATATCCACTTCACGTCTTACGGAATAGGTTCCTTCCTGAATGCGTCAAGCCACCTCGTTCACGGTGCCGAGCATGGTGGCTGAATGGTACCGCTCTTACCTGACTTCCGGAATGACGCGAATTCGAACACACCCGGCCATCCAGATTTCAGTTTTCTACGGTTTCCCGAAAACACTTCAGGTGAATGCTGGGATAATCCCTTCCCAAGACTAAATCCTTGTTCCCACACCTTTCCTGCCTCTTATGGTGTCACTATTCCTTTATTACAAATAATTTAGGGCATGAGGTTAAACTGTGGCATTAAAAATCTCTACAAAGTCGAAAGTTGAACACCTTTTTTTTCTTTAAAATTAGCTACGTAAGATTTCCTTTCTTTTGAACATCTTCCTTGTTCGAGTTAAGTTACATAAACAAAAATCAAACACTATTACATCAAATGTTTTCAATTTAATTGCAACGAAATATGTACCAGATTGATAATTTCCCCACTCAGATACTTCTACATTTTTTTTAAATTTTAATTTAAATTATTTCAGTTCTTGGTGTAAATTTTTTATCATTTTCGTTAACAATTTATCCCAGTTCCTCACACTTTCACAATACGAGAGACAACTTTTCCACTCACTGATGTCTGGTTCAAAACACTCAGGCCACAATCTTACTTCATACATTGAGAAATCATTTAATTTTCTTATCACTATCTGTATCCCTATTTAATTTTTAAACCAGCTGAATACATCTATGCACTGCTTGAAGGAAATACGTTCTCGCCTCGCATTCGGGAGGACGGCGGTTCAAATCCCCGTACGGGCATCCAGATTTGGGTTTTTCCATGGTTTCCCAAGTCACTCCAGGCAAATGCCGGGATGCTTCCTTCAAAAGGCCATGGCCGAATTCCTTCCCATTCCTTGCCCCCCCCCCCCATCCTTTCCCGTCTCTAAAGACCTCGCTGTTGAGAGACGTAAAGCAGCTAAAAAACAAAAAAAATGAAGGAAATAATGGAAATTTTCATTCATTTAGGACAGTTAATTTATGAAAACTGAAAAATATATGCTAGCCTTGCAAAGCCGTGATTCTGACCTCACATTCAAAACACTTTATTTTATCGCTTCACGCCTTGTCGACGTTGAAGTCATTACAGGTGGTAAAATCCTGGAGCCAAGGAACAGCAGAGAATTCCAAGGAACCATCCCGGAATTCGCGTGAATCGAGAACCATGGAATACCGAAATCTGGTTGGCTGAACGGGGATACGAGACGGCTTCCTCCCGAATTGGAAGCCAGAGCATTACTGCTCACCCACCACGCTAGGTATCGAAACACTTTGGGGCTGAATGAGAAAAAAAAATCTTTTCTAGTTCTTATCTTGATATTTAGTTACAGTAACATACAAAAAATCCCATCAAAGAAAACAAATACGATCAGACTAAGGGCCTTATTACACTAGGCCGTCAGGCGGCGCAACCAGTTGGGCGACTGGTGGCTCTGCTCGTCAATGGACATTGAGTCTTATGGAGCTTATTACACTAGGGCTGCCAGTGGTGTCGTCACAAACTGGCGGCCGACTAACTGGCTGCCGTGCCCCGCGACCACGCCCGCAGCCACTGGTGGCATTTTATCTTACCTAGCATTGTATCTTACCTAGCATATTACACTAGACCGCCAGGCGGCGCAGCCAGTCTCGCCACCATGTCTGATAACAAGCTTACACATATGCTTCTTTTTGTACTTTAGGATTTTAAAATTGCAGTGATATTGAGTGATTAGTTTAGTGGGAAAATCATCCTGTGATGGGAGGAATGAATCAGAGGACAGTCTCCCTAGAAGTATAAATGAGGAAACTACAAAATTTGAAATAAATTCTCAGGAAATTATGAAGGAACACAGAAAGTTTTTAAAAAATAATAATAAAAAAAATGTAAAGGGACTGGTGTAGATAATGGTACCATGATTTATTAAAGAATGTGGGATTCGATACTGTACCTTATCTTGGAATTTTATTTAAAATGAGTTTGGAGTCTTGCTGCTTACCAGATGATTGGAAAAGTGCGATAGTACTACCGGTTCATAAAGGAGGGGTTACAAATAGGGTTGAAAATTACATACCAATTAGTTTGACATCAATGATAGGCAGAATGATGGAGAGATTGGCGTGCAACTATATATAAGAAATGTCTGTGAAGAAAGAAACTGGTTTTCATATCGATAAAACGCTTAAGGAATTTAAAATTAAAATTTGTAAATCGGAAAAGTAAATGGGGGAGGAATTTAATGTTATAACTATAAAAGAAAATTTAAATGTATTTGTACATTTATAAAGGGGTAATTAGATGATTTGGGAAATTGCCATCGGCGTGTTAGCTCCATCGCAATGAAATTAATAATTAATTTAAAAACATGAAAAAAGAGAAGTCGAAGGAGAGAAAGATGCACGTATTCTATCGCTAAGGTAATCTAAAGTCTTTTTTTGATGAACTGTATTCAGACGACAACAGGTTTTTTAACTACTTAAGATGTCTAAATCGTCTTTCTTTGAATTGTTTTCGTTAATAAAGGTTGATATTACCGGGAAAGATACGAAAATGAGAAATACTTCACGATTTACCCTTTTGTCTTCTCTACACTTTCACTTCCACTCATTCTGTAGTTCACTGGACATATTGAACTACACGATTCGCGTACAATGCGAGGATAACAGCAAAGAGACTGCTCGGCTGTGCGAGTGGGCGGCTGGCTGCGCCAACAGTCACCAGCGGCGCGGCTGGTTGCGCAGCCAGTGGCCTAGTCTGTTCATCGCGTTTTGAGTTTCAATATTTTTCTCTGCCGATCAATAAACCTATTATATATTTCCAATGATTACTTGGGTTATGGACACTTTTACACTTGCCATAATACTTCTCGTGTTTCAATGAAGAAAAGCTTAATACTTTGTTGATGATTTCTCGCTAGCTTCTTCCTGCAATTTTGTAAAATATTAGAACTGAAAGTAATATAAGAGAAGTTTCATCTCTTAATACCCCGTTTGTTCCACAGCGACACTCTTAGACCTCTCGGAAGCAATAAACCTGAGTCATAAGTCGCACCGAAGTCTTAACCTCATTTTATTAAATCACAAACTTACTCATAATTTCTTTGGAACCGGGAAGACATGAAAGGAATTTTGGCTAACGAGGGTTATTGTCTCCTTCACACGAAAACTTTGTCCAAAGCAATTAAGTTACAATTTAACTCCCGTACTACAGACTTCTTTTGATCTCTTTTAGCGCCAGCAACGAAGTAAAAACGCTTTCTCCTCTTCTTTCAGTTTCATAATATTCCTTACATGATTGTTACACAAATTTATTGAGCTGATAGAATTTTTCATAATTTGGTTTTAAAATACGTAACTGAAGTTAAACACCAACGCACGACTAAACAAACGCGATATGAATATTCAGCAGCGAAGACAATTAAAAGTTTTATTCCGTAGTTCCTATCTTGTATATCTTTTAGAAGACTGATTCCCATATGTAATGCCGGAAGTTCATGGTTTCATCATGCTGTTAGGCACAAATTTTTGGTGTTGGAAATGAATATGCTTATTTAAACGGAAGTGCTTTGATTCATAGTTTTTAGTATCTTTTGAAGCAGGTAAATCATACAGGAAAACTTGTTGTAGATACATGAAAATTAACTCTTTTAATCATGTTTCTGTTGTATAATTCTTTCTTAACTCTCAAACCATGTACATATTGTTTAATATAAGCAGCCTTAAATTTAGCACTTTATACCATACTGTGGTATGACAGAGTCATCCCCCAATGAATATTAATATAGTCATAATTAATATTCATATTTTTATTATATTTGTTTATTTAAAATGTAAATTGTAGGGTTAAATGATACGTAAATAATTAAGTATTAAGCCTGGGTGGCCAAATTTATTATTATATAGTTTAATTCAGTACAAAATTGCTGTTAAGAAAGTATTAAATGTGGAAAATTGTTGGGACTGCAGTTTTGAGCGTTCAGTTAGCTGGACACTAGTGCCGAGCGCTGGCGACAACCAGGCGCCCATACACAATAGACCGCGCAGTGGAGGACGCTTATATCCCGTTAGGTTGTGAGGGTGATGGCCCCGACTCTCCGTTGAGGGAGGCAAGGTCAGGGAAAATGTGCGCGAAACGAGTGACGAATACTAGCTACGGCGCGAAACACGTGATTGTGGGGCTACGTCGTTTCACCAATCGTGCATGGCTACAGGGTTCACATTTGTTAATCAAAGGCTTCTGTTCCATGTACAGAGAGAGGGAAACTGGCTTTCCGTGGCGGGAGAAGTGGACGCCATGAGAGAGGACTTGCTGGTCAGAGGAGCTGAAGTATAGACGTGTCGTCCGACACACTCTCCTAGCTGTTGGTCCGCGGCTGGAGCTAGACGCTTTCTGGCTCAGATGTGGCCGGGAACAAGGTGTTTCATCTGGTAAAGGCCATCAGCAGATACATTAGCGCCGATGGGTTCGCGAATTGGCATTCAACAGTGACACAGAGCGTGTCACACCTCGTCGAACAGATGCGACACCAACGCAAAGGTCCATGGTTCCATAGGGTTTTAACGAGGCTTACAAACCCGTAAGCGACTTCTGAGATTAGACTCTCTGCTCTCATCACGACAATATTTACTGAGCTAACCAACTATCCATGATCATTAACTTCAAATTTTAGGCATCTTGCTCAATATAACAAATTCAAATGATGCTTTTCACTTTAAAATGGCGCCACTGGGATTTTTGTAAATGTTAACTTTAATTTGTTGGCCTGCGACGCCACTTTATTGTATAGTAACTTTGCAAAATCTTTGAAATATTTAAAATCTGTTTATTTTTGCATTTATCCGGCAAATTGTAAACGCCGGGTATTGCTTGTTTATTTTGTTTGAATATATTGTGTTTAACGTAACGTTAAATATGCCTGGCCTTGTATAAGCCAGAAGACCGAATAAATTGAATATTATTTTGTGTAACTTAAATTCTTGCAGCATTCAAGTTTCTAGTTCACCAATTAACAAATTAGTAAATTAATATTCATATTCACAATCATCTTACTACACTAAAAGTAGGTAGCAACCTCAAACCTTAAAGCCTGTACAACAAGCTTCCTAACTTTCCCTATACATCTTTTTTCCAATGAACTCTAAATAAAAACAGAAATTTACATAAATTCACTAACAATTTATTGACGTAATTGCTCGTTTATGGAATGGAATTCTGCAACATACTGGATGTTAAAAGGGGAGTGTTATGAAGTCACCCACCGATATCTATGCAAAGTTTCCGAAATACCAGCTACATAGATTTGGAAACGATTTTTGCTTACAGGCTCATTGCCGATTTTCTCCCACTGTTTTGGCATCCTGCATGTTACGATAATTTCTTGTAGCACAATTTTCGGCTGTCGCACCATGTGAAGTAACTTAACGCGGTGAATTTTACGAAAGGAGGTGCGGAGGTGTGCCTGGAAACCCAAATTCTGATCTCTCATATATCGACGAAAAGCGCGCTCTGGGCTGAATATCGCATTAAAAACTTCTGAAAATTCCGACAGTGCAGGATTTAAAAAAAAGTCGAATTATAAAGTCATGGCATAGCAGAAGATGGAATATTTTATTTGAGATCAAACACACCAGTAAGACCCCTATAGTCTATCAGTTAGTAGTAGACAAATCGAAGGAAAAAACACTCGTTGTTAAATTCTGTTCAAAAAGAAATTTACACAAAAGTTTAAAAACTACAGTTACTGTAAAGGGTTCCCGTCAAGCGAATACATTTATGAGACAGCTCTGTAGTCTTGTCACTTAGAGCGACAGTTAGGAATAAAATTATTTCTGCATAATAATTTAACTGAACAGTTTCGCTGTGTTAGAGATTGTTGGTAACATGGGTAGAACAATATTTTAACAACAAAGTTAGTTTCCGGAAAGTATACCGGTTGCCCTAGTGCGTTTATAAATTTATTACGCACCAAATCATAAATACATTTGCTTCAGTCACCTTCTGCATACACTTATGTAAGCAAAAATAATTCATTTTTATTTTCATTACAGAAAAAAAGTGTTTTTTGCTGTCATAATCAGTTGCGCATTATTTCTAATTTCTACCAAAATTTAAATACCTACCCCGCATATAGTATTCGATATCAATATTTAATTTGCTGTGCGCGTTTTTATGATGAAATATTTTTAACTTAATAAAGCTTTAAAATCTGGGTTCGCTTTCTATAAGTTGAATAGTGATTTTTATTTCTCTTTTCAGTTATTTTTTCTTTTTTTTAGATTCTGCGTAGCTTTGTCTATATTTATTTTTTATTTTTGTTATAAAAAGCTTGGTAGATCTTCACAGAATTCTTGAATTTATAAACGTGAGATCTGTTAAAGATTTTGAGCATTTGCTATGAAATAGTATACATATAATGATTTGCTTCGCTGCTAACTATGCAACTTGTCTCCTGTCATGAACTGGTGGATATCGGTAATATGCTTGATGCCCATCCCATGTTATTACGCTCTTATGAATGCTCCCGTAACAATGCGAATCAGCATAGCTGTAGTTTGCACAACGCCGATGATGACCAGTGATTCTGCCAACATAATTACGCCCCAAAAAATCGGTTTCCTCGTGGGAGACATGCCTGAATAAAAAAAAACAGTCTTAAACCTCGTCCTTAACAATGACTGCGGTATACGGTAAGTTATTACAGCAGTAGTGACAACTTGAAACTATACAGTTAGTTAATTATGAGTGGTTAATGGTTTCCTGCACACACGCTTACACTGTCAGAGGCGACAATTGAGAGAAATGTAGGGAAATGATTACAGGGTGGTCTGTGGGATGCAATCACGAAAGTTAATTATCCGGTAATTATTTAATTAAAAAAACGTCTGCTTCACTGAAGTTTGCATCTAAATGTCACCTTTATTTCCGCGCCACACAATTTACAAATTCATTTTCATTATATTTCCATTAGGTTCTCTCGGCCATACAGTCATTCACAGTTTTTTAATGTGTATATATTTCTATTCCTGCAACATGTTTTATACCATCACTAGTATTATGGCTGCACGTAGTATATACAACACAGGACAACGAAATCACTCAATGAAAACAACCCTACCGAGCGTTGTTGGTTAACGTTTTGGCCTCGTATTCGGGAGGACGCCTTTTCGAGTACTCATCCGGGCATCCAGATTTTGGTTTTACAAGGTTTCCCCAGATCACTCCACGCGAATGCTTAATTAAAAAGGTCATTGCCGAATCCCTTCCCGTTCCTTGTCTCCAATCCCATCCCGCCTCTACTCTCCAATGACCTCGACATGGACAATGCGTTAAGGCACAAGTAAAAAAAAAAAAAAAAAAAGACACCCAGGTTCAAGACCGGATGAGACGCGACAACATTGAATATGCGAGAATCTATAAAATTAAGGTTGATACCAAGGCTAAAAACATTTACTGAAAGAAATGGTATGTTTACGCCAGTACAACCTTCATTTGGCAGTCGTGTAGCAATCAGAACAGAGCTAATCAGCTGAATATTAAAAAGGAAGTTTCCTTATTGGAAACATGAAGCAAATTAAACTGGATTAGCATTCTGAAATAAAAGGAAAAATGAGGGTTACACCCACAGTTCAATCATTCCTGGAATATTACAGCGGTGCAAACACAGAGTGAACGGACTGAACGGAGGAAATTGAAAGAGGTTTAAACAAACAGCAGTAGCAGACCTCATAACGGCTGCAATTCATATGACGGTGATGCGTGTTTGCTGAATCGATTGAGGTGCCAAAGATTGAAAAATATAGGGCTAACAATAACAACGGAATTACATATCCAACAAACTTAATAGAGAACTGATTACTCTGGTACTTGAACCCACCGTACTCGCTGTTAGGTTGCACTGTTTATGCAGCGTGATACTATATGCTAAATATAATAAACAGACTCGAAGTGCTGCTCTCCTTGAAAAATCGCTGCATCTCATTAAACTATTCGGCCAACATTGTTGCCTGAAACATGTGCCGAGATTTGTTTTAAACAAAGGTGCATCATTTTTCTTTTAGGGCCTAATAACCTCACAAAAGTAGTGCTGGATCCCACTCATATATATATATTTTTAAGTTGCATGTGTCGTCTGTAGGTAATAGATTCCGCCAAATTTCCCAGCTACCAGGGGCTGCTAGAAGCATAACAACAACTTCCTAAAAGCAAAACAAAAATCGTAAGACTAAGCTTTGTGCCTGTTACATGTAACACGTGAAACGGCTGTCTCCTTAAACAACAGACTACACATGCAAGCAAGGCAATAGAATTACATGGACAACTGCAAGACTTACTCATCACCATTAACAAGCAATTTGCACAGCGCTCCTAGTGCTTTATCTAATGGTATTCTTATAAACAACTTGGTGTAAGCCTGTGACCGTCGTTTGGGTATTATCACAGGTCTAGAATAGTGACGTTTTTAGAGACAAAGTATAACCTGATCTGACTAAAATACTAAGTTTAAATTTGATATTAAATTCAGCGTAGTAAAAACAAAATCATCAACTTTTTTTTACTGATGACCAATATAAACACCTAAGTACCGGAGAGCTGCTAGATTTGTTTTTGCAACTGATATGAAAAAGAAGCTAGATTTGAAGTCACTGGAAGACAGGAGGAAGGTGAAGAGAATGATGTTAGTGTACATGGCGTATGTTGGTGATGAGGCTTGGAAGGCTATTGATCGAAGAATTAGGAGTACTGCATGGAAAGGAAAAGATGACGATGGTCACAAGCTAGCACTCAATTTTATGCATAAGGGAGTTAAAAAAATTCCTTTTAGAGTAAGGGTACAGGGATCGGAATAAATAATCAGGGCAAGCGATGAATGATTTAGCAAAAACGCTGAAGGAATTTAAAATAAAAATTCGTAAATTGCAGAAGTGGATGGCGGAAGGAATTATGTAAGATAATAATAAAAAGACGTATATAATATAGTAATTAAAAATACTTATAAAGGCTTAATTAAATGACTACGGAAATGGTCACCGGAGCATGCATTCCATTGCAATTAATCATTCAAATTCAAAATTGAATTCACTTAATGATAGCCGAGCAGCATGACGATAGTGACTGTAAAAAGTCAAAAAAATTTAAATTAAGTGCTACGGAAAGTAGACTTAATGAAAATATTCTGGCAATTCATTTCCTCATAATCTCAGTTTTGCTGTAACATCTCTGGCCACTGGTAATCCGCTAAAGAAGGCCGGGTGCGTGACGTCAGCACCGGCTTACGTCATCGTGTACAAAGTTATAGATTTAGAAAATGATCAAATGTTTCCTCCGTGCATCAAAGAGCTGCCCAGGTGCGTTTGACACAGCGGTGTAGAGGTAGCGTTGCAGATGCCTGTGTAGCCAGTGGATCACGTTTTCCGCTACCTTCTGCGGTCAGTCAAAGGCACGGACCTCTCCGATAATGAGGCTTCTGAACGGGTCGCCGGTGGATGCGGTTTTCGCCTGCTCTGTATCCATTAACAGTGCTGTCCGCCCAAACTGTGCGTCATTACGGTACTCGGCAGACAATGCGCCGCTAGTTAGGTGAGATAACCGCGGTGCTGTGGGCAGTTAGACGGGGCATTAATTACTACCACTCTCAACCGAGAACAGCCCAGACAGTCAGGTTCTGAGGGGCTCGCCATGAGGCAGGCAAATTCCCCCAAAACTGTCACTTTTTAGTTTTATCGTCGATTTATTTTTAACCCCTACAACGGATGGCAAACTTTACAGGTTTGTGAAGGACTTTGGAAGTCTTGTACTTATGTCTGAAAATTAACCGAATTCATTCTGAACATACATATTGATCCAGCTATGTGGATAAACTGTTACGATGGAATCTTACATATTTAGCGATTCTGGACCAATATTACAGATTTCGGTTTCCACGATACGCCGAAATAACTCCCGTCGAATTCCGAAAACGTAATCCTTATTACTGAGGTCTATTTCCTGCTCATTTCCTGTAAACTATCTTATTCCGTTGCTAAAGTTCACATCATTATACCAACCTACTTGAGCCGGAATGACAGGAAACATAAGATTAGAGAAATAAGGTGCCGCAATGATTCTAATATGGATTCTTTTTTTCCTTCGTACCATTAGGGATTTAAAGGCACAACAAGGAGATTAGCTTTGGTGCTGAGCACCGTTTGCCACCCACAATTTTGTGAATTGCAGAGTATATATGTAGATGTAGATATAGATCATTGATTATCACTAAAATTGTAATTCCAAAATAGACATAAAATATTATCTGTGGACTTATGGACCTCAATGATTGATGGCGTTCCTGAGAAATGTTTAGCAACTAGCATTACATAATTTATTTTTATTGATAATTAACTTTTAAGAAGATATGCCGTATTTTTTCGGGCTCCTGTTGTCTATCCCATCTTTACAACATTGCCATAATATCAAGCAAATGCAGTCGATAGTTACTGCTTTATGTCTTGCTCAACTTGAAACAAGTTAATCCAAGTTCGTTTGCAAATTCTGTGTCAGTAGAAAATCACTTTAAACATCTGATGGTTTAATAAACATCTTGACGTAGTGAGACAAAAAATATGCTAAAACTCAGAATGAAATTGCTATATGAATTACGATACTCAAAGTTACAGCAAAACTTGAATGACTTCATCAAATACGGTATTTATCAATGACAATAATAGTCAATACTGAAGTATTAAGTGAAATCAGAAGTATTTAATCAAAATTGAGTAATTATAATCAACATCAAAACATATCGTTCAACATAGGGAGGGGAAGTATGTTAGTTTAATTAGTTTAATTTCAGTGAATGATAGAACATTATATCCCGGGGCACTATACATCTTGTCAAGAAGACAATGGATTTGGCCTCAAACATCAGTCATATTATGAGATAACTTACTGTAGAAGAATTTTTTTTTGCTGATCAACTTAAACCAGCATGTGATATCTTCACATAAATCTTCAGAAAACCGAAATTACAAACACGTGACTACACAGGCCCTGAATAAACTAAGAGATGAGCATCGACACTTCTGGGAATGAGACACAGACTGACCGACGATTGAGAGAACCGACTGAGAGGGATTGTCTGATTACACGACAATTATTACACCCATTAACAGGACTATCTGTATCGTTCAGTGGAGTACGACATCAATGTACCAGTCCCATCCCGTTAACACTACCTACTTGTATACGGATTTCCCCTTGAAAATACCCTTTAACGCAAAATTCTCCATCATTCGGAACGTTATAGGTTGTTGGTACAAGAAACTGCCTCCCATTGCTTGCTGAAGGTGGAAGACAGTTTTCTTGAGTGAAGGGCCTTTAAAATAGGGCTTCTTCTAATCTTTCTCTCTATCTTTCGCTAACTTCTCTTCATCTCAGCATACCACTTACAACCTACGTCTTGAATTATTTGCTTCACGTGTTAAAATCTTTGTCGACCTCTGTAGTTGTTTCCTTCGACTGTTTCCTCCATTAACAAGTTAACCAATCCGGCATAATGTGACCCACCATCCTGTATCTTCTTTCTGTTAGACTCTTCCACAACTTCTCTCCCCACCCTTCATCTCCAAAACACGTTCATTTCACACTGTATCTGTCTACCTAACTACTATACGCTATAGTCGAGCGGTTCCCAATTTTTTTGGCCACGGAACCCTAATTGATCATAATTTTTTTGGCAGATCCCCATTTTTATAAGCGTAAGCTGAAAAACCAGTGTCGCACCTCGAAAACACAGCAAATGAAGTTATAAAGAAAATTAACAGGTGGTTTAATGCCAACAAACTAATACTTAATGTAGAAAAGACACAGTTACTTCAGTTTGTTACAAAAAATAAAACAAAGGACAGCTATAATGTATTGTCAGAAGGAAAAGCAATCGATGAAAGCAGTTTCACAAAATTCCTGGGTGTATATATAGATAACAAATTGAACTGGAAACAGCATATTCAACAACTTCTTAAAAAACTGAATTCTGCAACATTTTCACTGAGGGTAATATCTAGAATAGCTAATATAGAAACCAGAAAGTTAGTATATTTTGCATATTTTCATTCCCTGCTCACTTATGGCATCTCATTCTGGGGAAACTCGTCACAAGCACAGAGGGTATTTAAATTGCAAAAGCGTGCTATAAGAACTATTTGTGGAGCAAACCCACAGACACCGTGCAGAAATCTATTTAAAAACCTGGGTGTTCTAACAATGCCAGCACAGTATGTATACTCTGTATTATCATTTGTAGTAGAAAATCCTGAACACTTCAATCTTAATGCTGACATACATAGCCATAATACTAGGAATAAATATAATATTCACAAGGATTACAAATCACTGTCAATTGTTCAGAAAGGGCTAACAGTTACTGGAGCTTCCTTATTCAATGTATTACCAACAGAAATTAAATGTTATCTACAAAAACCCAACTACTTTAAGTCCAAACTGAAAGAGTTTCTACTTCAGAACCCATTTTACTCTGTAAAAGAATTTTCTTCTTGGAATTTGGTAACTAAGAATGACTGATAAAATAGTATATATGGTGTATGGAAGGGGAAGGTGACAAAATTATCCACAATTACTAAAATGATATATGGTTTTTCTTTCTGTTGAAACTTGACAAATGAACTAATTACACTGTTTACAAAATTTCACTTATATATAGTAACTAACATGGGATAGCATGCACTCAAAAACTGCTGTGAAAAATTATCATATTAACAGGTTTTTAAGTAATTGACTGCTTATGAGTTGTTGGTAATATAATTGATATTGCTAATAGGTGTGTGTACTGTTCCACATAAATAGCAACTAACATAATATAATATGTAGTCACAAATTACAGTGAAACCTTACATGGTAACTGGTTGGTAAGAAAATAACTGGTTATTAGATGCTGGTAACAAGTGTATACACTGTTCCACATAATAAGTATTAATTAACTCGGGATTGTATTTGTAGATTACAGGAGATATTGGTTATACTAATGGGTTGTTGCTAACTTGTTGTCAATATATAATAATATTATCAATTATATAGTAATATTGACATTACTAATAAGTGTATGTACTGTTCCACATCCCCGAGATTATTCTCACATGGGATCAAAGTGAACATATCTATCTATCTATCTATCTATCTAAGTCGTCACAAACGGAAGCAGAACCATGATAGCCTTCTCACGGCGCGGTTATGACTATTTTCAACGAACATTTTATTTAATTGTTGGATGGAACACGGAACCCTTGTGACCCTTTCACGGAACCCCAGGATTCCGCGGACCACCATTTGGGAACCACTGTGCTATACTATAGCGATTAATTCTTGATATTTTTCTAATGTTTATTTTCACAGTTTTACAAAGACTTATAATATATCGCTTCCTTCAGCTAGTAGACTTTCAAATGATTATCTTTCTTTAGAAAATAATGGTATTCTATTGCTTATCCTCAATCATCCTCCCCCAGACCCGCATCTCATCCTCTCGTCTCAGTGTCCATGTCTGTTCCCCATAAAGTAAAACACTCCATACGGAACTGTTAAGTCTTTTCCTTAGCAAGTACCGTTTAATAAAAACTTTATGTTTCAGTTATAATGGGAGCTGTTGATAATGCGGGCAGTCAGCTGAGAAAGTACTTGTTTGGTGTGTGCAGGTGCGCCATGGAGTCGTCCGAGTTCTTCAACCTGAGCCTGCTGAACGGCAGCGAGGTTGTGCTGTCGCACCAGCCGCCGCATGTGTTCGACATCCCCTGGGTGCGCGCGCTCTTCATAGCGCTGCACGCCGTCGTCTTCTGCGCCTGCTTCTTCGGTGAGCGCCACGCCAGCGCTGCCGCTTGCAGTCGCCAAGTCGGAGGTCGTAACTTCGCCGAGCGCCGCAACTTGGTCGTGCCTGCAACTTTTCGACGATTTTACGCTCTTCTTGACTTGAAAGATGAAAGGGAAGGTCGGAGGGAGTTAAGTACAAACCTCACGCTCGGGATTAACTGCGGACGTTTCTTAGATCTCCAAAGATTAGAAGACATTTAGTATGCCACAAGTTGGCGTGCGGACAGGTCCACTAAGAATTAATACAAGGTAACTTCATCGCGACTAGATTGTAACTTAGTGAAGCGGCTAAGTTTATCGTAATGAATAACCATCCAGAAGTTTTAGTACCACGATATCATATACCAGTGATACGTATCTACAAAAAGCCACAAGCACTATTTTCCAAGCTGCTGCATTACATGGGGGTTATTATTTTTTGGAAAGACGATGTTACCCCACTGTGTAACCTTCTTCTCGTAAGAAACGACTATATCATTATTTTTGTATGTAACTACTGATCGTTTACCATCGCTGAACGTGTCTTCAACATTTCTAAATTACGTTACATTTACCCTTTTTCTCTGTTAGAATGAGAACACTCTGTATCATTTCTTTTAAGCGTTGATATCTTCGAATGTTAACGTTCCAATTAGAATTATGAATATCGTCCATCTTTCCTCCCTATCATCTGAAAGAAAACGTATGTTCTGCCTTCTCTTACCTCAAGAGAAACGTCAACAATATGACCACAATAAAATTTCAAAGATTCGCTTAAACTTTTTATTTCCCAGATTCTCATATATTGCAATAAACTCAATATAGCTGTTACATACGCGTAACTTGTCCTTGGGCTGCAGTCGTGGATCATTTCTGTATACACTGGACTTTCTCGCTTAGATTCATCTAATTGCGCAATTACGTTTGCAGCTTCCTTCTAGCTGCTACCGTATCATTAAGCCGTATTTTCTAGTGTGTCTTCATGATTATCCATCATCTTCTCTTTAGACTAGGGTCTATTGCACCCAGGTTACTCCTTGCTGACAAAGATATTCCCAAAACAATATTAGTATTTGATATACACAATAATTATTACGAATAATGAAATACATCTTATGTTTACATGTATTAGTAGATTGGCATGATATATGTTCGCTACATCTGGAATCCATAGCGCAACGATCAATATGTGCAGGTTTATGATAACACAGCTTTATTATCCCGCAGACGAAAGAAACCTAAATGACGTGTGAGATGTGTAATGCAATTCAGAAAGATTAAAAAATTAATCATCCAAATATTCAGAATGCTACGTTTAAATAGGTATCTAATTCGAAGAGGAATTATTCTACATAAATATTAATCTTACCTACGGAGAAATTAGTGTAGTAAAGACAAAAATTAACTATTCAAGTGATACAAAAAAAACGATTATGTTTTGGCGTTTAGAATTGGTGTTATGTGCCTAGCCGAGAGAATAAAATGTTTACGCCCGATTTTTCGGTGATCGAAACTCTTCGCCATCTTCTGGTGACGTGACCAGAAGATGGGGACAGAGTGTTAGAATGCCGAGATATCGTGTGTAAATACCTTTATCACTCGGCTATTGACAATAGAACATTATGGTAATCAATGATAATTTACGAGCAACTATTCTACGTACATTTAATCCAGTTTGTGTACTCATATTAAGCAGATACTTTGGTTAAAATTCTATATGAGATTTGTTATGGAAGATCATTGAAACATTCACCGTAAAGTAAATATTACAATTTATCCCACTATTATTTTTTGGTGCAGTGTTTAGATTCACATTTTCCATATATTTTAACATACTATATTTATGAATACTTAACAATTATATAACCAAATATACTTAGTTACAATATTAACAGAATGAAAACATTGTTTTGTATGTCTGTGATGTACTGTGATCTTTCTTGGGTATTTATGAGGGGTTAAAAATGGAGTGTTTGTCTTAGATTTAGTGTGATCTGTAGCGCTTGTCTGTTCTAATTTGAAACAAACCGTCCTCCGGTCATGTAGAGCGATAAGATATATAGCAGACTTTGAGTTAAGCCATCAGTTTGCAAACTTTGAAATCCACATCTAAGAATTTTTTTATTATTTATGTGATACGGTACCAAATCGACAGAAAAATACATACCGCTCTCAGATTTATAACTGTACAGATTAAAACTGTTAGAAATTGCTGTTTCTGTTTATTAGTAAGCTCTTTTAGTGCTTGGGAATCTGATGTAATACTTCAGTGTGTCACTGAAATTTATCGCACAAAAATTTTGTGAATTTAGAAATGTTATCGAAAACGGTTCGGTTACTGATAAACAGTGTGTACACAACCTTTCTTTGAGCATTCATTCTTAAAGTTACGTAGAATTTTTGTAGTTCTAAAACTAATTTTATTTAGCTTACTGATGATATATCACGTTAATTTTAGTGTTGGAAGACATTAACTACATTGATTTAGACACAATAAATACTGCTACTTTGTAAAACTATAATTCTTCATTCCATATAGTTATTCATGTAAAAGTAACACAACTCGAAAGAGAAATTTAATTACAATTTTTACGTCACGACGTGACATTACGCAACGTGATGTCACAGAGACCAGACCGGGAGGCAAGTGCACACGACTGGTTTTTATCTTTCTACAGGACTTTGACAGTTAATTTTCTGAGAATAGCGTGCATTCGCAAGCACCATTTCAGCAAGCATTTAAATTATATAAAATTTTCACCTCCGTTCTGTAGACGCAGAGACTCGACGTCGAAATGTCATCAGAGGCGTAAAAAAATTATGGGTCATAAAATGGGAATAAATTCGGCCATGGCCTTCTTTAAGGAACCATCGCAGCTCTCACTGGTTTTTGGAAACAATGGGGAACCGAAATCTGGATGGCCGGACGGGGATTCAAACCCGCGTCCTACCGATGCGAGGCCATAGCATTTGCAATTAACCACAACTCTAGATATTTATTTGGCAAGGAAAGAACTTTCGCGAGGTTCCACTTTTTTTTGAGATACAATAGATGTTACAGGAATGATCTCGTAGAATGACCGAGAGATGTGTTGAATATTTTACGATAAATAATAAAAGAATTTAGGATTAACATTCCTAAAGACCAATGGTAGAAGGATGGTGATGTCGCACTCAATGAATTTAAGATAAAACTAAAACATAAAACTGTATAATAGGTGTGTGGGGAAATTGACAACTGGCTACGAGCTCAAATTCAATTAATTAAATTATGTCATTATGTTGGTTTACATAATGTGTTCCTTGCCTCTGTAGTTAACTGATATGTTCAAAACACCGGCAAAACACAGGCCATTTGACGGCCCTGTATAAATTACGTCACACCTTATGGCTTCTCTCCCCCCTCATACTTGTGACATCACTTAATATTCTGCAATTTTTAATTTAAAACTTAATTTAAACATTACTCCAACGTTTCGTCATGAACACCTTTCCTCCTTTTCAGGCCATGTGACACGTTATGGTCCTCTTCCTACCATTAATGTATAACGTAGCTTATATATGAGCTCTTAAGATGCGCCACAGATTGGTAACATCACCGCCGTGAACATAAAACAGCTCTGATAAGGCAGACGTCATTCCTCGGGAATGGCTGAGTCCAGAATCGTCTCCTCTCTTGCCTGCGGCTGGTACTAAAATACACCATCAATAGGCAGAGGTGACCAACTCTCTAAGAGTAGGATCGTCCTTACACTGAAAAAATTAACCAATTACCGCCATAAAATTTTAATGTTTAATATTTACTGAACATGTTCAATGAAACAGATTCACAAGATACTACTATAAGCTTAAAATCTTACATTAGAAAATGAATTTAAAAAAAAAAAAGTCTGTACAGTAATCAAAACCATTGTTAGCTAAGTTTTAAATTGTGACTTGCCAGTATGAAAACTGAATATCTGCGCTAGGGCATCAAATTTTGTGTATCATAATTTTCTGTAACGTACTAGCTTTTTTCGTTTCATTCTTCGCAAACTACTTCTTCACGAAACTGTAATAACATTTCGCTGTAGGAATTTACAAATAGCTTCACGTTATGAAATAACTTTTTAAAGAATCGGATTCTTCTTTCTCGGTTTCTGTTTGGGTAGGTTTTCTGTGACTACTGTCGTGTGAAAATGGAAAACCGACATGAAATAGTTTCAGTATTTAGACTTATTTGAATGTTGATTCCTATTACTGATCATTAAGTGTTTATTTACCACTGACATACAAAAAAGCAGTTAAAAGTCTGGGACAGTTTTTTTTTTTTTTTTTTTTTTTCGTCCCCTATCCTTTGCTAATTTCTTCATTTCTACAGATCCCTTACAACCCAAGTCCTCAATCATCTGCTTCATATATTCAAACCTCTGTCTTCCTATACAGTTCTTACCTTCGACCGTTCCCTCCACCAAAAAATTAACCAATCCAGCATGTCTCTTCTTTCTGTAAGCTTCTTCCACAAACTTCTTGCCTCAACCATCATTTCCAAAACTCGTTCATTTCTTACTTTGTCTGTCCACTTAATTTTCAGCATTCTTCTGTTGCACCACATTTCAAATGCTTCAATTTTCCTTTTTTCCGGTATTCTTGAAGTCCATGTTCGCTACCGTAAAGTGCTGTGCTCCATACATAGAGTTTTAAAAAGTTTTTTCTTTAAATTCCTAGATCAATATTTGAAACTAAAAGATTTCTTTTTCATGAAGGCTCTTTTTGCTTGTGCTATTATGCTTTTAATCTCTTAAAAATAAATCATAGTTGAGAATTGTTTCTCAGTGGCAGGTGTTGATAGCATTTCAAAAAGGATCTGATAATAATAATCCGAGGGGTACGAAATTACAAATCTAAAAAATTTATCTTATGTTGCCGTCTTTGTTAATTATTTTTCTTTTTCTTTTTTTTTTTTTTTTGATGACTTAAAAATAACGATTTGATTAACATTTATATCAGCTACATGAAAGTTTTTAAATATGGTTACTGGCATCTAGATTAGGGTTACCAGACGTCCCCGTTTGCCGGGGACAGTCCCCGTATGTAGCTCTCTGTTCCCGGACAGATTTCGTCCCCGCGATGTCCCCGGATTTTTCCTATTTTCCCCACAAACTTTTTAGGGCAAGAATACAAAGAAATAATAGGTTACAGTAAAATTAGGCGGCTTTCTCTTTTATCAGTTATCAGAAGCATATGAGAAATCAATCCTGCTCTCAAATCGTTCCTCCGGTCTGAAGATAAATGCCCATTAATGCTCAAGAAGTGGTTGGATGATCCCTGCACCTTCTTGTGGATGAATTTTGCAAACACAACTTTGGCCCCTTTTTCATGATGCAATAATACAGGCAGAAGGCAATGATGTCACAGCAGTTGAGTCTTCCGTGATACTGAGTAATTTAGTGAAGAAGCTTACTTCAAACAAAGAACTTAAAAAACTGCAACGCGTCATTAGTATAAATACCGAAAGCGTCCCCGGATTTTGGTGAAAAATTTCTGAAGCGTCCCCGGATTCGGAGAAAAAAATCTGGTAACCCTAATCTAGATCAGCCAGAACATAGAAACTTAAAATGAGTGAAACAAAAAATGATGGATAACAATTCGGTCGTTAGAGTTATTTGACGCAGGAAGTTATGTAGTTGGAAAGCTATTATTTTGGCTGTCTCAGAAGTTGACGTGCGCTTTCTAGAAGACCCTAAGTGGTTTCGTTGTTGATCTGGATGATGTCTTGTAATTGTTTGTGTATGCTGCTTCTAATATAATGAGAGGATACTCCGACACAGCAGCTCTTCATGTGCCTTACGGTAGAAAGAAAAAATATATTAGAAAGCGGTTATACAATATTCATTATCATGTTTGTTAATTTCTAATATCCCGGATAACATTTATTTATCCTTTTCTATCGTTTAAAAAGTATTAATACGAAGCTCCGTTATGAAACTAAACAAACATTAAAAGTACTAATAACATTGCTATTCAACTACTAAAAGTTAAAGAGGAAATATAATATAATTATCATTTCTTGCCGCTCTATATTACATGTTTCCAGTAGGTTCGTAACAAACTTTTAAGTAAAATTCTAGAAATTAAATGCCGTAAAATAAAAAAGAAAGCAAAAAAACTTTGGTCAAGTGTCTTGATGAAAATCTGGATTGGTGTAAAAATGCTATTAATATACGTCAGCGGTGTCAACCCTTTTCCAGCCACGAACTAGTAACTTGACAAAAGTAATACTGCGAACCACTAAGTTACGTGGGCCTAATTTTTTACCTATGAGTGTATATTATTAACATCCTAAACTTTCTTAACGTATTATTATAATATATTAAATCTAAAAGCATGTCTTAAATTCTTACGCAAACAGTTATAAAACTGGAAGTGAGCTATTAAAAGTGAAATACACTTTGATCAGACTCTTAATATTCAGTAACCAAATGTTACTGCACACTGTGTACCATATTATACCACCGATCTACATGCACAAAATAAAACAAACGAGCTTGTACTGTTTTTTACTTTACCACTCTTATGCTTCCAAACCTACCACGTACCACGGTCTATAACAACTACAGAAAGACTCTCAGAAAACAGTCATCAACATAATCATTAAACGATCGGCGCTCTTGTCGATGCCGACTGGAAACGTATTTAGTGAACAGGTTATTGTAGGAACGATTCTATGCTATGCTGGAAATGCCAGAGTTTTGCCTGGTCATTTAAATATTCATTGCTTTTAAGTAGTTGCGCTTGTTTGTTGTACACGCTTATAGCCTTATACAGTAGGAGTATGGTATCTGAGTTTTCAATAATAGGCCTCGGGATCGCCTGAACCATTTTCGTGGACCACTAGTGGTTCGCTGACCTTAGGTTGAGAGCACTGATCTACACAATTCTTCAGAGGCTATCTGGTAACTGTCGATAGCTAATTATTAGTGGAAAGCTCATTAACATTTCGAGTTCTACATATATCTTAAAACAAACGATTAAACCTAATAAAATACATGTTATGAAACTTTTGGCGTGTAAAGTGGTAAACTGAGAAAGTTCAGTGCAGTATTAACAGAGATCAGTTCTAAATCAACGTACCAGTAGGATTATTATTATCAAAGTAGCTGTAGGAATATTATTATTCTAACGATTCCCACTTGTTGTGTTGTGAAATCGAAAATTGATGCAACTTCGTAATTAAATTTTAGCACAAGGAATATTTCTAATGTCTCGCTGAGATAGTATGGATACATTCAAATCTCTCATTATTTACTATACAAAAGCGTACAAAGGTCATTCAGAACTTATTTGAATGCACCGCTTAAATATACTTCAACATTAGATGTACCAGGAAAATGATTTGTTTTAGCAACGATTTTCTTGTTTCTGCAACATAAATGTTTATATTCCTAAATAAAAGACAATAATAATAATAATTGTTATTAATTTAATTGCGATGGAGCTAACACTCTTGTGGCAATTCTTGAAGTCATCCATTTACCCCTTTTTAATGTACATATTTTTTTAAAATTTGTTTTACAATTCAAATGTCTAATTTCACCCCCATTTACTATTATGATTTACAAAATTTAATTCTAAGTTCCTTAAGCGTTATGAGAAAATTCTATATCATTCCACTTTTAATTTATTCCAATCCCTGACACCCTTACCAACAAAAGAAAACTTTCCCACTCCCTTATGCATGAAATCAAGCGCAAGCTTGTGGTCAAGGTCGCCTTTCCTCTTCCATGCACTATTCTTAATTCTTTGACCAATATACCTCCAAGCTCAATCACCAACATATGCCCTCTAATTTCCCAGCATTCTCTTCACCCTCCTAATTCGTTTCCAAAGGCTGTCGCGAACTGAGGAGTAGTGATAACGAACTGTGGCGTGGCTAGAAACTCTATTCTCGAAACGAGTCTCGCTAATTGTTTTGACGATATTATTATTAATTTAACTGCGATGGAGAATCATCTGAGATAGTATTAGGAAAAGCAATTTTTTTAAGAATGATGTGAAATAATGTTAGTTTCATAGTTAATTACTTCAAGGAGCTCAGAATTTGAGTAACATTATTTAGAATTTATTCGATAAACAAACCCATACTGCCAACAGAAACGTCTTTCGAACAAAATGTAATTATATTATGCCCTCACTTCATAAAAGCCTCTCAACAACATAAAACATTTCAAATCATCCAAACCTACAAAAAAGAGTCCCCTGTTACGCGTCACTGAATGTAACATGAGCTCTGTAAACGAGAGCCAAATCACAATATTTTATTTCCCTTCCCTGTCACCAACCCCCATTGCAATGCAACATCCGCCTGTTACGTCAAATTGTAATTACAAGTCCATTATTACGACGTCAAGTATTATGCTCAAAGTTCCTTAGGCGTCGCCGCTTGTAGTACTTCACATCTTCAAGAATACTACATTTATCATTAAGTACTCCTAGTAATTATCCAATTTATCAGAAATACAACCCTAGCATTAAACATTCGCCCTATATCAACATTTTGTGTTATTTATTTCTTACTATCAAAATTTCCTGTTGGCTATCGCTCATTGTTCTTACATCATTCTCAATGCACTTTCTACCACATTGTAATGTCCTTCTATATTGATTCCTTATCCCCCCTTTACATAAATTTTATTATTACTTTATAATTTATTGTTGATTACCTATTAATTATTATTTTTTTCACAGAATGATATTGCGGGTGCTTTCTCCAAAAAAATTCCTGAATTTACTTTAAAATTAATCTCAAAAATCTCTTTTAATGTTGCAAAAAATAAAGGTGAGAAAAAATTTATTTGGTAGTTATAGAAGTTTTGAAAATAACACATTACAAGAACCACAAAAAAACAAGTTGATGCATTAGAGTAATTTCAACAGAAATTTAAAATCCAATTTCATAAAACAACTTGAAACATGAGCTACCAACGAGTTGATACACAGAAAAAGTATTTACAAACGTTGGCCCAGCAGTGTAAGAGTTGTTGGTGTGGCCGGTTCGAGTTCGGCCTCGGGTATGGAAGGTTTTAATTAGTTGTTGCGTTTGCTTTGTGTCGTCAGTACCATGCCGAGTCTAGTATACATTAAATGCTTACATAATAACATACTGCTGGATCTGTGGCCTTGTAGAAAAATGCCATTAAAAAAAAAACAACAACAACAAAAAGTAATAAAAAACAAAAACATTCAACAAACACAAAACTACTGTATTAATATTAATTCTTCCAATTAATATATGCTTAATATTCTCATTTATTTAATAATAATCAGGAAATTATTTTTAGTAACCCGCCATTTTGCGTCAATGTACTTACAATGTTTATGTTTTTCTACACTAATATCATAAATACGAAAGAAACTCTGTCTCTCTATCTGTTTGTTACGTTTTTACAGCTAAATTGCTAAACCGATCTTGATGAAATATGACAGGGAAATACTATGTATTATTAGGGTGAAAATAATTAAATTTTTGTGGTATAAATAACATATTTTGCCATGAAGTTTTGAAAACCAACCACATGGTGAGAGACAGATGGATAGCGTGTGCAACTCTGTATTGTTATATCGGTCACTCAGGCTTTGCTTTTTCGCCAGTTCGTGGGGAGCCTCTTACGAAGCTTACAGCTATCTATATCCAATTCTAGCAATAAACTTCTAAGTCCACGCGTACTAATTCCCGGGTAATAGCTACTTACACTACTCATGCATATGGACAGTAACATTATATCCATAAAAAATACTCAGCATAAGATTTTTTACTGTCCAGTATACGTATATTCCATTATGGTCTAAATGTGGCAAGTAACGAAGGAATAGTGCGAAAAGCGTTATTAAGACACAAAAGGTCAAACCATTTTATCACACGATCGATTAGCGCGCTTTGTATTTGATAATTGATCAACTCACTTCTATTATTAATGTTAGAGCATCGTTTCTCCAAATATTCCTGGTTATAAATCAAACGTTGTCTTTTCAAAAACTCTTTAATTCTTGATCGTTAGAGAGTGTTTAATAAAATTAACTAACTATTAATAATTTAGCCATTATGCAACATTTTCATTAAATGGGCGCGGTTGTGCAACAATGAAAACCTTACACACCAAACCTTCTGTGCGTGCAAATAAATTCTATTCGATGACGGAGTGCAAGTCGCTTGCTGACAGTGTGACAGCATTCTCGAGCGACACGCGAGATGCGCCGCCGAGGAAACCAATACTTTAGACCGTGACCCAGGCAGTGCGCTGTCAAATATCGGAGCAGCCGGCCTCCTCCCCAGGGAACAGCAAGCCACTCTGGAAATTACTTTGTCTCAGGCAGAAAGAAAAGGATGCTGTGGCGAGGAGGCAATCAGTCTGGAATCGAAGAGTAGCTTGTTCTCTTTTTTTTTTATAAATAAAAAAAATATAAAACCAAATCAGACTGGACTGAAAAAACTGAAGGTAACTGGTCTCATCAACAAATGAATTTACTTGGAGAAAGAGAAATCGTAGTTAAAGATTTTAGTAAGAAGTATGTTATTTTTAATTATTATTAGTTTCACAAAAATCAGTCAAAAATTTGAAATTTGTTTGCCACACTAATCATTCCAGTCTCTTAAATATTAATTCCAGGCATAGGTTTGGTGAGAAAATTTTCTTTTGTAGATCGGAGAGTCAGACGTTGGAATTAATTATAAACAATTTGCCTAATACACTGAAATAATTTGAAATTTTTAAAGGGAAAAATAGATTAATTCGGAAATTATACTGAAAAAAATATAATAAAGAAATGGAAAAATAGGTGGAGCGGAAATTGCATAAGCTCCATCGCAATCAAATTAAATTAAAATGTCTGTTGGAGAAACTGACGGTTTAAAAAAATTTTAATCATTTATGACGTGCTTCATTTAATTTTGTGTTGTCAGAATTGTTTTTAATTTTAATTAATGGCGTTCTACCTTAAGAACTACTCTTCTATTCCTCCTCAAGAATGGAAACCTGATTGTTTCACCTAATGTACTCAGTATAAAATAAATGATCCTAAAAAATGTATAAAACCAAACTGTTACGGAAATTTAATGGCGGTGTGTACATTATACATATTTCTCAAAAAACTTCTGTGTTCAAACTTTTGGAAATCCTTGAAACCAAAGAATTTGATATGTTTATCACTCTGAAAGAATTGATATGTTTATCACTCTGAAAGAATTTGATATGTTTATCACTCTAAAATGATATTGACAGAATAATCGCAGCCTTAACGCTAGGATCCGATTTAAAATCTGAGATGCCTCTCATTTTACTCTGTCACCTAGCGGCGAAGTGGTAAAGTAAATTCTGTTCTAAACACTAAATGTTTTAAACTAAAATTTCTTTTCGGATAAATGTTAATCAACACTTTTTTATGGTTTTTTACAACATGAATACCTCAAAGTTGTCTTCCAAGCACATACAATAAATCTAGCAATAATATTAACAGGAAAAAAGTTATTTAGCTTTCGAGAACAGGCTGAATTTGCTTAAAAGTCATTGCATTCTGAAGTATATATGTGAATAATCCTAAAATGAATTTACATTGTTACTTTTGCCAGCACAACAGATCTGGATGAAAATTTAATGCGTTATATGAATATCATAGCCATTACGGTGATGATTAAAACTAATAAATACGCTTATCAACTTAACTAGTTCCCGAAAGCAGTTTGTTTTTGCTCCCATGGTAGGAACGAAATTGTAGGCACTAAATGAGATAGTGACAGACATCATATATAGCTGACAACAAATCTTCTAGGGTTTGCAGCCGGATTTTATTATAAAGCGACAAGCTTTCGGCTACTAGCTCAGTAGCCATCTTCAGGTCCATTATGTATCGGTGATACATAATCGACCTGAAGATGGCTACTGAGCTAGTAGCCGAAAGCTTGTCGCTTTATAATAAAATCCGGCTGCAAACCCTAGAAGATTTGTTGTCATTTATTCGCCGGGAAAGCCTGCATTCGCATATATCATATATAGCTGGTCACCATCTTTTGCTAAACATCTTATTTATCTACTTATACATTATTTCTTAAAAGGTAATAATTAAAAAGCAAAGCAGAATTAATACCCACCACAAAGGTTGTCGTATTCGAGTATTACGATTCTACCACATGAACCGCAATAAATTTTTTTTATTATTTTTTTTTTTATTTATTTTAATGACCTTCGGTCTATCGACCATACGGCCAGCTTCAACATTTACATTAGTTTAAACAAGTAAAGTAATAAAGTCATATTTCACAATGGATCATAAAACAAATCAGTAAAACAATGTTGGTATAATCTTGGTATGGACAATAACATTCAATACAATAACACTCGACGTTTTATGTTAATCTCCTAACAGCCAATGTACAACAAAGATCGTTACATTTAGTATAACTGTTAGTAAATTACATGATTTATGGAGGCCTTTTTTATTATTATTGTAAGAGCTTTCTTTATAAAGAGATATTAACACATAGTTATCGTTGAAATTGTTCCCTATTTTCTCTCATTGAACGAGCGTTCCATTGTATAGCTTAATTTCTCCCATCTTGTTGTAGAATATTTGACAGAGTTTCCAAAATTATTGTTGGATTAAATGTACCCGCTGTTGGAGTTTTGGCTTCTTGGATCAGAAGCATAATTAGATTAAATATTTTTTCTAACAAGGTTTCGTTTTTGGTATAATGTATCTCGGCAGGTTGGTTGAAGGCATTTGGTTGTTGCACTGCATCAGGCTGTATGTTGCGGATGATTTGAGCGCCCTCCCAGGGCAGGGTGCAGGTTTGAAGGTTTTCGATCAGACTGACTGGGGTGGCGGGATGCTGGTTACTCGTGATAATTGGAGACATGGGACCATTGTATGTAAACAAATGTTGTCTTAGATTTGTAGATGAGTTTTCTTTAGTAAACCGAGAGTTTTTATAGGACTTTGGTCCTTTTGACCAGACATATCTATTAATGAGGTTTTGTTCAATGTTTTGCTGAGCAGAGCTTGAAGATTCTGGCTGTATAGAGAGCATACTTTCTGTTCGTGGATGTAGAGATCGAGGAGGATCTGCAGCGGTATTTTCATAACTGTGTAGCAACGGGAGCTCAAGCACACTGGGTGTATTTACTACTGTTTGCATGGGTCCCCCACTGGGAGCTGATGGTGCCTGTGCGACTTGGCGTGCCGCGTCTGCGGTCGGTAGTTGTTGTGGTGTTATGGTCAGATGCTGTGTCTGTAGTACTGACTGTTGTGGTTGTGCCTGTAGTAGAGGTGACATTGACTGTTGTGTTGAGTATAGAGTAGGCAGACAGTGCTGTAGTCGTGCTGGTAGAGGCGGAAATTCCGTGTGACTACTTAATTGTGGTGTAGAAGAGGCCACCTGAGCGTAGCCACGAAATTGTAGTTCTCTGCCAGGAAAAGTAACGTTTGTTCTGAACGCGATGGCTTGTTTTGCTTCCCGGTGTTTGAGATATACTGGGCAATTCCTGTCTGTAGCATGATGTTGGCCACGACAGAGAGCGCAGCATATAGTTGAGAGATTATTACAGTTGACCGCCAAGTGGGGGCCAGAACATCTACTGCATCGTGGCTCACGAGATTTACATTGGCCTTGACGGTGGCCCAGCCGTAAACAAACAGCACACTGGATAACGGGGGAAACGTATGGTTCCACAGCACATCGGGTTCCGAGTATTGTTACATGGGTCGGTAGGCTCTGAGATCGAAAGGATACCAAACAGACTGGTATGGGTACTACAAGATCTTGGTTCGACTGACTCCTTTTGGTGAAGCGTTTAATACGCACTACTGGGACAGGGGAGACTATTTCTTGTACAAGTTCTTCCTCACTCAGGGAGGTGTCCACATTCCTTATAATTCCCTGTTTGTGGATCAAGAAGTTAGGAATGTATACTTCTAAGTTTTTTGTTTTGAAGATTTCTAGTTGTACTATTGAATTGGCGCCACCTGCAGTGCTAGCTTCAATTCTAAGACGGTTTTTCCCCATGGAGGTGACGTTGATAATGTCCCTTTTTATAGTGTTATTATGCTGGAATATTAATTTACCTATAGCCATTGGATGCAAGTTTCCGACATTCCTATCCAGGCTCTCTACGAAAATATAGTACGGACCACTGTCTGTAGGGTTGTATCTATTGTCTTTGCTTCTGTAAGTTGGAGCTATCGAATCAGACTGCGTGTGGTTAGGACTGGATTGGTCTAGTGCCGTAGCTAGAGATAGATTAACCTCGATGGACCTTGTTGTATCGAGCATATCTACTTCTTCCGTCTGTTCTGTTAGTTGTGGGACTACCTTGGTCTGCCCCATTTCTGGTCTCTGCACACATCTACGTTTCACTGGTTGGTTTGACTCACCCGTAATTTTAGGATTGTCGCCTCTCCGAGCCATGTGATGAATGGCTGCGCCTAGAGGTAAGTGCGGGTCCTGTTGTGGGAAGCCTCCCGGCCCAGTTTCCATCTCCAGATACTGCCTCTGTTGTTGATGCTGCTGTTGATGATGTTGTTGCTGCTGCTGCTGTTTCTGCTGCTGTTGATGCTGCTGCTGTAACTGCTGCTGTTGATGCTGCTGCTGTTGCTGCTGCTGATGCTGCTGCTGATGTTGTTGCTGCTGCTGCTGCTGCTGCTGCTGCTGTAACTGCTGCTGCTGCTGCTGTTGACGCTGCTGATGCTCTTGCTGCTGTAACTGCTGCTGTTGATGCTGCTGCTGTTGTTGCTGATGCTGCTGATGTTGTTGTTGCTGCTGCTTCTGCTGCTGTAACTGCTGCTGTTGATGCTGCTGCTGCTGTTGTAGTTGCTGCTGCTGGCGCTGCTGATGTTGTTGCTGTAGATGTTGGAGTTGTTGATAGCATTGCTGCTCTTCTTCTGAGGTGTGAGAGGTAAATAGCTGCTCGTTTGCTGATCTTGCTGTTTGAGTATGTAGCATATCACTCGTGGTATAGATCACTGATTGTGAGACTGGAATTGGGATGTTTGTGTAGCACGTTTCTAATGCCGTGTTTATAGTCTGTCCCGTATCAGGCGGGTCAGCCATCATTTAGCTGTCCCAAGAAATATTTTAGTAGTATACTAATTATATCACTCGGAAGACTCAGACTGAATGTATTATAAAATAATATAAACACACTCGCGAACTCCAAACTTCCGAACGAGCTGATCGCGCACACGATGAGAGAGCCGGATGCACAACCTTCCCGGTCGGCTGCTACGAGGATACTGAACCGCAATAAGGATGAGTTATATCCGTGAATGTACAGAATTCTAAAAGGGTCATTCCAACTGCAATAACCGCGTTAAAGGGCTTTGCTGTAAATAGCCTCTGCGAGCAACAAAGCTCTTCAATGCAGCAACGTCCACCATCTCTACTGCATTTAAAAATGAGCGAACGACCTTTTACCTACAATATAATATGAAAATAACTTTAATTTACTTGAATACCATGTCAAAGTGAAAGTAATAAAACATCACTTTCTTTGCAGTTCCAGTATTCTCATTTTTTTCAACGATCTGATAATGGTGCAATACGTAGCTACTTACTATGGAATGGCCCTAGCGGTTAGAGTGCTCAAATAATCATATTTTAAAGTTTGTTCCTCTGTATCCTTTAGATGTTGGGCTTTGAATTAATTTTATTCAACCAGTCAAAATTAAATCATCGTATGGCAGTGTTGGTTGGGCTGCCGTGTGCCAGGATTTACGATTCGCAGCGAAATGTGCTCTCTGCCGTACCTAACTAACCTAATCTGGTAATCCTACCTACTTCTTAACGTGCAATCCGAACCACCGAAAAGTTCCTGCGCACCTCACATTGTACAGCAAGTTGTGTCAGATAAAGAGCCTTTGACTATCCTATCCAAGACAGGGATTCGAACCGGGAACACTTCGATCTTCAGTCAGACGCCTTAACCACTCAGCCACCAGACCTTTTTCCTTCAAACAGTAAATGAAGCTGACTGAAATGGAAGATGTAACATCATAAGAATTTATGGTTTCAAGAAAATAGTTACTTCTTTGACTGAAAGCGTAGAATAGTAAGATATTACAATGTATATGATAAAGGCAGTTCTCTTGTTTCACTGTTTCATGTTTTCATGTTTCCATTTGTGTATCTAATTAATTTATTTAATCAAAAATCCACAAACCCGAAATCATAATGAATCCATGAATATCTGTTCGATGTCTGTATAATCAGTTGGTACAGAGCGTGCTGGGTGAGCGGTAACGCTCTGACCTCGCATTTAGGAGGACGTTGGTTTGAATCCCCGTCCGCCCATTCAGATTTTGGTTTTTCATGCATTCTCCAAATCACTACAGGAGAATGCCGGAATGCTTCCTTTAAAAGGCCAATGCCGAATTCCTCCACATTCCTTGTTCCCAGTCTTTTCCCGCCTCTAAGGACCTCGAAGTCGACAAGGCATAAAGCAATAATAACAATAATAATCAGTTGGTAGTGGGAAAACAAAGTATCTTCTCGAATTTATGACAAATTTCAACTGAGAGACACAATTGGATTTGTTTTATGACTGCGCAATACAATTTGTATTTGCTTGATCAAACGTTGATCCCTCACACTCAAACTTCCATGTTTGTGTGAGATCTTATAGGTAGGTACTTGTCTTAAAGTAAATATAAACATAGGAACAGTGTCAATAATTCTGTGGCTGAATACGCGATCTCAGGAACTGACCGTCACATTGTTTCGTCGTAACTGGTGAAGCGTGTGATATTACAGGGTAAGCTATGAGGTCCACGGGAAAACATAATTAGAACAGCTTCTCACTTTGGTTTTAAAAAACTTAAGAAGAATCTCAAAAGCAAACCTGTTGTGGCGCCTTTACATGTGCTCCAATATCTTCGTTTTAATCTAAAGCTTGCTACACAAAAGAATGATCACCCAACAGAGTGAATGAAATAATACTTTTCCATTAGTTTTCTGCCATTTTACAGGTTATCGACTTCAGCATGCCTCTTATCAGCATTATACTGCGAGCAAATAAAACGTGATTTGTCTTTGAAATACTAATAACCACACTGAAATATTTAAGTCCTGGTAACAGCCAGTAGCCAAAATTAAGCTTTCAAGTTTCACTGTCAGATTTTTTCCAGTTTGTATTACTTTAGTATTTTTGAGCCGAGCATACTGGATGTATGGTAACACTCAGTTCTCGCATCAGGGAGGACACTGGTTCGAATCTCCATCCAGATTTGGTTTTCCATGGTCTCCCAGATGACTTCAGTCAAATGCTGGGAAGGTTCTTTAAAAAAGCCATAGCTGAATTCCTTCCCACTCCTTCCCCCCAGAACTTTCCCGCCTATAAGGATATTGATGTCGACGAGGGGTAAAGCCATAAGAAAAAATGAATAAAACCAACGTATAATCAACATTTTACAATATAATTGCTGTCACGTAGAAGAAAACAATTTTTATGTCATCTGTGATGGACTAAAAGTTACCAAATTCTTGCTGCAATGATTTCCTTTCTCTTTGCCGTAACTCACTGATAATAGGAAAGTAATTTTTTCAACATAAAGAGAAAGGATGATTTTTACAGCTATTAAAGAAGTTTCTAATACTGTGTATAATGTTAATTTAATTAATTATGAAAGCGGATTAATTAATGTGTGTCGTTAATAGTTTCTCCCGCCTTTTAGTAGGAAGGTGAATCTCAGTCATATTCCTGAAAACCTAATGAAGATATGCCTTCTGACATTGAAGACAGCAGGCACTCAGTATGCCGCTCGTTTATTGCATTAACGCATACGCTAGCCAATTACTCTGCAGTGTTTTACTAACAAAATTCCAACCTATCGCAACAAATAACACAGGGTTTGGCCCGACTAGAATTTTTCCTCTTTGCTGAAAGGAGACGATTATCTTCGCAATAGTACACATGTGATTAATTTGAATATGTGGCAACGCACTTGAGTACGGAAGTAGTTGACTTCAGTAACTAAATTCCTTGGAAAATGTAAATGATCTACGAAAGATTAAAGCTGTTTCCTAGAAATGGTGTAAATTTTTATAAACGTGCCAGAGTTATCGTTCCTAGAGATTCTCAATTTATTTACAACACTTTTCAAAAATCTACTGTAAGTAAAAGAATTTATTTTTGTCAGCATACCGCTCGTCATAATAGAACTCTGAGACAAAAGATTTCGTCAAACATTTAGATCTCTGGTCAAGACGAAAACCTGGCACTCAATTTCAGGTATAAGGGAGTGCTAAAATTAACTTTTATAGGTAACGGAGTAAATGGCTGGAATAAATTAGTAGAGAAATTGTGTGGTAGCTTACCAAAAACTCTGAACTATTTTAAAGTTAAAAATTGTAAAGGTAAAAAGCAGATTAGTAGGGATATTACACGCAAACAATAATCATAAGAATAAAGGTGTGTAGGGATATTGCTATCGGTGCATGCGCCACATCACAGTTAAATAAATAAGCGCAATTACAATTTAGTTATGTCAGCGTCTCTGTACCATGTTCCATCCGAGGAGCACTAATAACTCAGAGCACAATCGTATATGGCCTTAACTTTTTGCCTTTATGTATAATATAAGAAGCGTTTGAGATATGGATGTGGAAGAGAATGCAGAGGGTGAGCTGGATGGATAAAGTAAGTAATGTTGAAGTTCTGGAAAGGGTTGGTGAGAGGAGAAAACTACTGAAACTGTTAAGAGAAAGAATTTTTTTTTTAACTGCTTTACGTCTCTTTTTAACATCGAGGTCTTTAGAGACGGGAAAGGATGGGGGGCAAGGATGGGGGCAAGGATGGGGGCAAGGAATGGGAAGGAATTCGGCCATGGCCTTTTGAAGGAAGCATCCCGGCATGTGCCTGGAGTGATTTGGGAAACCATGGAAAACCCAAATCTGGATGCCCGGACGGGGATTCGAACCGCCGTCCTCCCGAATGCGAGGCGAGAACGCTAACCGTTACACCACCCCGCTCGGTGAGAAAGAAAGAAGAACTTGATGGGATATTTGCTGAGAGTGGAGTGCTTGCTATAAGACGCCTTGGAAGGACTAGTTTGTTGGAGGAGAGTGAGAGGAAGAAGGAAATACAAGATTGCAGATACCATCAGAGAAAATGGCAACTACATAAACATGAAGAGAAGCGCATAAGACAGAAGAGCGTGGAGAGCAGCCATATGAAAACCTGCCTTTGGGCAGAACACTGATGATGAAGATAATGTATAATATTAACATCTGGCACATATTTTTCTGTACCATTATAACATAATAAATCAAATTGACCATTGGTAATCAAATGAATAATAATTTTACTATAGGCTGGATGGTACGATATGACTACGTCATTTATGAACAAAACAAAATAAAAGACGCTAGACCTCACATTTTTAATTTTGTTAATTTCACCATTCTTAGGTTGCCAACCCTACCAAATACCGTGCTACCTCACACTCACCTCATAAAACGGTCATTTACTTAATCCTTAGACGAACAACGCTCTTTTTGGTATTGACTGGAAATGAATAGACTACTGTAAGAACAATGCCGTCCTATCCACGTACTGGAAATGCCAGATGTTTCCTGGTCATTAAAATATTTTTGGCTTTTAAAAAGGTTGGCTTACAATTAATATTTGCATGTAGCATTACACAATACGAAATTGGTACCCAAATCTATAATATTCTGCCTGTGGACCACCTGAAACATTTTTGCGTACCGCAGATTGAGAAACTGATTTATATCAATTAGTAAAGATTAAAGAAAATGAGAACTTGATGCGAAATCCCCGTGTAATTCCAGGTAATTAGTTTAAAGACACAAGGTAATTTACAAGGAAAAACTTGCGAAGCAGTCACAAAACCACTTTCCATATATTACAGCATAAACTTATGTCATAAAAGGTTACTTTCCCCACATTTACAAGATTGTAATGTCGAAAAGAATTAAGTTGTACGCTGTATGATTCGAAGCAAAATATAGATAACGTCAACCCTTGCCATATGATCACAAATCGTTACCGCAACAAACTTTTTTACAAAATAATAATAATAATTCTTGCGGATAATTTGGCGTTACTAGCAGAAGATGAAGAGACTGCCATCGAACAGCTTGAGACACTCAAAGAATGTGCAGAAAAAGTAGGGTTACAAATCTCATTCGAGAAAACTAAATTCATATAACAAGTTTGAGAACAAAATACGGTGAAATCAACAGGGTCCCATACTTTAAACACCTCGGAGAATTCACCGAACTGACATGCCTTGAGAAAATCTAGCAGCGAAATCTCCTGCAAAAAGTAAAATTAGGATTAGTGAAAAATATCTACAACAAAAAATCCATGTCAAGACAGACCAAAATTCGGCACTACAACACAATAATAAAACCAACAGTCCTCTATGCAAGTGAAACGTTAGTACTTAACAGAAAACATGACCTTGAAGAAATAAAAAAAGTAGAGAGAAAAATCGTTAGAAAAATTCTGGGACTACAATCAATCAAAACAACAAAAAGATTTCAAACATCGAAATTGACATCAAGAAAAGGCGAATGAAATTCTTTGGTCACCTTAAGAGGCTACCAGAAAACCGATAGTGAAAAAAAGATAATAGGTTATGTAACTTCACTTAAAAATCCAACACCTTGGCTGAATAAAATTCGGTAGGATCTTAAAAGTACAACCATAGCGGCAACAGACATCTTAGAAAGAGACACCTTCAGACACAAAGTAGACCAATGGGAAGTTATAACTGAGCAACCAAAACAAAAACAATACCGACCGAAGTAGTCGGAAGAACGAAAACAAGCTTTTTTGGAAAGAATGAAGGCCTACTGGAACAAAAAGAAGAACTCAAAGAAAACTTGATTGGGCCATTTGCTTAACGTCTTCCATTTTTTAGGAGAATTCACCCATAATAATAATAATTCTAAATATAGTATCCATTATTGTATTTTATGAATTTAATTCCACTTTTATCAATTTTCATCGATATTACATAAGTTTTGAGAGTGACGAAACATCTCAAACATCGTTAAATCAATACTAAAAAAAAGTATCATTACTTCCGAACTTAAACTGATGACACTATAAAGAGTCTTAGGAGTTCACCTCGAAATCACAAGAAGCTACTTCTTCGTCCAGTAGTTATCATAAATGTATTTACATATCATAAATCTATCGGTAGGTCTACAGAAAGACTATTTGCATCTGAATAAAAATCTTTGAGACAAATACACGGACATTGCATCCTGTTAGAATGCGAAGATATGTAAACGAACTTGAATGTTTTTTACCTCGGAAAGTACAAGATTTAAGAATGTGCACATTTGCTCGCTTTTTAAGCGTGATAAACCTTGCGTCTGAAGCAGCTGTAATTCAAAGCAGCGCCTCGTTACCCCTGTTACGGGGGAGGATGTCCGCTTCCTTTGCGCGGCGTCCTAACCTGATTACGCACCGCGCCTGGCAGCTAGGCAGCAGGTGCGACTCACCCGCCGCCTGCCACCTGCGCCTGAGCTCGTGCTGGGGACGGACCAAGTGCAAACGCACAGCCGCCATCTGGAACAGCGAAAGTGTCCTTTTTCAGTACGAGCCACAAACTACGTACTGCGTTCGTCAACCTTTTTCAATCAGAGGACCAGTACAATGTCAAAAATAATTTTGTGGACCACTAACGTATATGGGCCTAATATGTATATTACTAATCAACACTACCAATTATGTAATCGCAGGTTTTCCCTGCGAATTTGCTGCTTGAAGATTTTTAGGGCAGGCGGCCGTTTCAATTGATGGTTGTCCAATCAATTTTCCACGGCGTAACGTGCCATCATCTTCAGGTTGGGTCTGCTGATTGGCGTGAGGAACATAGTCCGAGACGCCATTATAGTATGATAGTTAACTTAATTCTCAAAGGGACGACCTCTTTCGTTGATACCAAGTGCAATCGTATTTAATGAATAGACTGTTTATAGTAACAATGGAGTCATATCCTGGAAAGAGCAGGTTTTTGCTGATCGTTTAAATATTCATGGCGCCAGCCCTGACAGCAGACAGGTTAGCAACATGATCTGGGGTATGGAGATTTTAATTGAACATTGTGTTTGTCGTGTGTTGTCCTGACTATAGTCGCCTACACTTAAAAGAGCAAACCTTGATAAAATAGTTAATACATTATAATTATGTCAGTTACAAGAGCAAAGCATGATACAATAGTTAATACATTACAATTATGTCAATTGTACCTGGTTAAATGGTCGCAGCGACCGAAAGCCATATTTTAAAATTAAAAATCTTTTGTAATGTTTGGCTTCTAACTTATACCCTTTTATATCCTGGTACAGTACATGTATGGTATACACTTTATGTGAACAAGTTTTACTAATTTACTTTTTGTTACGATATTTTTAAACCAGTTGGAATTAAATTTTTAACGCTCTGACTATGGATCATCTGTCCCATCTTCGTAGATCACACGTTAGGAAAGACTAGATTAAATGGATCGATCGGATTTTGACAACACGAAACTCACAAAGCAAATTTAAATATTTTACATTTTTGGTGTTCTAGAGCATCAAAACTTTATGATATAATTTCACAGCAATTAGCAATCAATCATGTATTTACCTTCTACTCTGTCTAGTAAAATTAATGAGATAACACGCTACTTTCGATAACGGCGCAATGTAACCAATAGCAGAAGGAACATGGCAGCACTAGCATTGGATGGTATATAAAGGTTGATGGAGGGAAAAGAAAAGGATTGCAGTCTTTGAAGTAATGCAGTAACTGAGCGATTTGTCAGACGTCCAAGAGGACACGATCACTGGCTTACGTGACAAAGATATCATCATTTCAGAAAGGCTACATTCGCGAACTGATCACGAGCCGCCGTGGTAAAAGTGTACTGTGCATAGAATAATGACAGAATCCATAACCAGCGACGCGACAAGGGTGGTGAACCAAGGACCACAAATGACAGAGGTGAACGATGGATGCGGATATGAGCTCGAACGAATCGACGTGTAATCATTGAGAAATGAATCAGGGGGCTACCAAGAATGTGTTCATAATGATTGTTCAGACAACGTTACTGCGTTTGGTGCTCGGCAGCAAATACACGTATGATTACAGCGGTTTATCGGCGACGGATGCTGGAATTTCCATACCAGTATCACAGCTGGATGTCTACTAAGTGGCAACAGGTGGCTTGTTCCGATGAACCGCGTTTTATGCTCCATCAGACAGAAGGCAGTTAATGTATGCGGCGAAAACATCAGAAACCAAACAGCGTGTAATCGGTTGCCTTTTATCCAAACCGAGCAACATAGGGCAGCTGACCAAGGAACAATGGTCGATACAGCTCCATATTCTTCCAAAACATCGTTGACTCTCTTCTTGTCCGCCTTTCCGCGTTCACATTAATGTGACTGGACTGTGTATACCGTTTGACCTCAGAAATTCGCTAACTCCTGTTTTCAGGTGGAAGGCAGCTGGAAATTCGCTACCCCACTGAACTCGAAACATGTGAGTACAGGTGAAACAAACAGGAATCATCGTTGATTGTTTAACAGGTTTGGACATTTAGTAGTCGTTAGTATCTATGATCCCGAACGGAACACTCACCGAAATGTATTATCCAGAGACAGAATAAGGCAACACAATTAACTATCAAAATTTATAGTAAAAGGTCGATACATATATAAATTCGACCATAGTAAACAGAGCATCATACACATATTTACCTAGGAGATTTGTAAAAATTTTCCGAACGTTCCTTACATTTATGTAGAAAATACAAATTATCCTTGAGCGATTCAAATATCCTGTCAGCATATTCAATTCAATCTTCTCGACTTACGAATTCATTTAATTGATATGCTAATCTAGAATTTAAGTAATTTAAGCATTCTGGGTATCTCATTTTGTGTAGCAGAAAATGTTTTAAAATGCACAATGATTGAGGAAACGACAGAAAAATGAGTGAATATGTCTAAACTATCAGTTAAAAATAATCATTCACTTAACTGTGGAGAAATGCTTTAAGTAATATTTAAAAAGATAATTAAGGGTGGTCCTCGATCCGAAGGTTCGTTGGACCCTTCAGAAGAAAGCTTACTAAGCCCGGAATCAGAGGAAGGACGGTCAGTTCCTCTCCTAACCTAACCCGATAGTCCTACCGGCTAACGGGGACGTGCAGTTTAACGTGGGATCCGAAGAACGAAACATTCTGTCGTACTTCACGTTCCACGGCCAGCTGTGCCAGAGGTGAAGGTCAGGGTCAGGCCTTCGAAAATCCCCACCCGCACAGATATTCGAACCGGGGACCTTTAGATCTAAAGTCCACCATATCACTCTAATATCTGAAAACAGTGTGAAAACAGTTGAAGAAGTTAAGGGACCTGTGGCATCAGAAAACTCTATTGTCTCTAAAATTAATAAACTGACAGCAAAATTGTGAAATAACTTTTGAATAGGTCAAATTTATTTCGTTGAAATCAGGTATATGTATCGAATTTGTAGGTTAGAAGTCACTTTCTGCACCACTAAAAATTAATCGAGATTACTTTTCAAAACATGCTGCATAATTATTATTTTTTTAGTGGCACCATGTGCGATATCACAGAGACTAGATTCTCCAATAATTAATAGAGCTGATGAGATTTACGATATAACGTTATAGCTTCTATAAAAAGTCCAGTCTTCTGCTGTTGTGAAGTAAACGAGGACGATTTGAAAAAGCTCATTTGCAACAAGATGACTCTTCCGTATTATACATCAATTTTGAAGACATTTCTCACAACAAAAGATCCCTGTATACTATTTAATGAAATAATCTTTAAAACCATGGTATAATTTCATTATACAAAGGAAACTGTCAAATAATGTGTTAAAGAACGTCAACATCGCTGTAATTCCGGCATGTTTTGCTTATAAGTAGAGAGAATTATTTTTATTATCTCGTAATTAAGGCATAACTAAACAGACTCTTCTGTTCAAAAGTCAACGGAGATATCTTGATGATATCCAGTTCATTTTATTATAACTTCTTTTCTGCGAATGTGATCTGTAGTCAGTAAATCAATAAACATCTGCACCCGTACTTCAAATTCTCCCATTCTCCATTGTTATATATATGACTATAAGTATCCCACCCGTATTCGAACATTTCTCTTCACTAACTTGAATTCATATGAGTAATTCTCGCTTTACAAGACATAAAATTAGCTTTAAGAAATTATACACTATGCTTTTCCCAGTTCCTTAAACGGATTCTGAGAATCAATTAATTCGTGATGAGTAAAACGTTTTTGGTGAAAATATTACATTTTTTCAGCAGTCATAATGGGATTGAAATTGTTAGTACTTACGTTGCCTCTTAGATATCGCATCTTACCATCAAGTTTAATCCTAATGGTTTCACATGGTACCTCGTCAGTTTATGTTGTGATAAAAAAAAAATAACCGAGAAACATTCGGAAATATCATTACCATATAAACATTCACTTTTCAAAAAGAACTCATAACGAGCACGGAATGGAAAAAATGACTATGACCACAAGCTGGCAATCGATTTCATGCATAAGGGAATGGCAAAATTTTCTTTTATGGGTAAGGGTATCAGGGATTGCAACAAATTACTCAGTGAAGTGACGAATAATTTACCAAAAAGGCTGAAGGAATTTAAAATTAAAATTCGTAAATTACGAAAATAGTTGTGGGAGGAATTTAAGATTTAAATTATATAAGATAATTTAAAAAAAAGAGGTAATCAAATGACTAAGTGAATTGCCACCGCAGTGTTTACTCCTTCTCAAGTAAATTAATAATAATAACAAAGTATTTATTTATTAACAAATAAACAGGAATAAAAAGAAGAATTAGAATTAACTTAATAAACGTATTACAACGAACAAATTCATTTTTCGTTTTGAGAAGAGTCCCTTAACAGTTTTAACAAAGGAACCACAATTTTCTTGGAGAGCAGATTGCCACACCTCAAGAAAGTAATATATTACATAATTTTCAGCCTTTTACAATGTTCCCATTTCCGGAGTCACCGGACAACTTTAGGAACCTTCTCCGGAAATAAATTAAGACGCTCCTTCTTAACAGCCATTTTAATTACGTCGGACATGAGGAAACGAGAAAGAGCACGACCTGGGTTGGACTCTTCCGTGATCCTCAAGTAATTAATTAAAATTTTCTCTTAAACGACGGTCATTATTTTCCAACTGTAGGGATCCAACATGTAATTGAGGCTGATGTTTCACTCGTACTGTTATTTCTATGCTATTGCTTGTGAGGCAGTTGAATGGGGTGAGAGCGAAAACACACGCTCCCGAAGGGCTAAAACTCATTCCCAGCATTGTTTTCATGACCCAGTAAGATATCTTGATGAAAATATTATGAGCAGTATGGTGGCTTCGGTTTATTGTGTTTGAATAAAGATGGAAACATCCCTAATTTGAATACCATTTGTGCCCAGTTTCTGAAAGCCTCTTAACCCATCCCATACCTTTAGTTAAGTTAATTTCCTGTGTTTGAAGTACTGTAAAAAGCTTCTTGATTTGGATTCTGCGTGAAGTTGCATGCCTCGTTTACTCAATACGATTATTGGAGTACATCAAGACAGAGGTGGAATACGTGGCTAATTAAAAGCCCTGTTGCTTTGCAGGCCGAATCACTCTTCAGTAATAATACAGTACTTATTATTATTGCTGCAGTTTTATGAATTATGATGATAAATGCTGCTTTTCCGTGTGCACTATAAACAAACAACAAAACCACTAACCTGAGCGATCAGACATACATATTTGCGGAAAATGTTTCCCCTCACCTGTCTCCGGATTAGTCTAATTTTATTGGGCCTAAAGTTTCCCAAAATTTACTGTATTACCTTTAATACAGGTTGAATGGAGTTTTCTTGCAACTCATTTCTTCCAGTTGCTTAACGAAATAGAACTGCAGTTAAATATACCTCATTGATTTTATAACCTATATATTTCAGTTGTACTTCACGTAGCGAAATAGTGGCATGTAATTACGTTTGGCTGAAATATTGTGCCAGTGGAAGCAAAGAAAATTAAAATCTTTGCGGGTTCTTACATCTTTCTTTTTCATTTTTCCTGATTCAAATGCATGTAACAAGGACTGAACAGCGAAAACAGTTGGAAGTATTTATGTGCGGATGAAATAACGACATCGATAATACGTCAGCGAAAGGAAAGCAATTTAAACATAAATCGGAACAACTTGTTTTATATATCGATAGTATATCTTTCAATCCCGGTCCAGGCAGCATAGATCGCGACAAATGTAGAACTACTTTTACTCACCAAAATGGCGTTCACAAAAACAAATTATATTTCTCATACCTTCCGTTGTTACTCGAAAATGAAAGCTAATGGAAGAGAATTAATACACTCGCTGTATCGCGATATCCCATTAAATAAAAAAAAATGCAACTAATAAGCAAATTGTGGATTTAAAACGAAATACACACTTTCCTTTTTTTTTCGCTCGAGGTTTGACGCCGAAATTATTAGAGAGGTGAAAGGAGACTGGGAACAAGGAATAGGGAGAAATTCGGCCATGTCCTTTTGTAGGAAGCATGCCGGCGTTCGCCAGGAGTAATTTGGTGAAACCATGGAAAACCCACGTATGGAAGGCCGCGTCCTCCAGAATGCGAGGCCAGAGCGTTACCGCTCACTCACCACGCTCCATTCTCCTTTTATTGCTCTGGCTAAATATAATTGTTAGTAAACAACGCTAATAATACAATACAAGTAATGCTCTCGGGTGACTAGCCGAGTTATAGAAGTGTTATAATAATCACACAATATTTCGGCACTCTGAATCGTTGGCGCCATCTTCCGGTGAAGACTTCGTAATTATATAACGCTAATAATCTTGATTTTTTTCGTCATCTGAGGCCATGCAGCCAACTCGATAGTAATTATATCACTCAGTGCTTTCAGTATCTCCAGTGTGAAATAGACACACCACAGGACGAACATTACATTCACAGACTTAAACACCAATGCACGCGGCCGGACTCGAACCGGCGACCTTCGTCAGGCGGAGCTAGCGCTCTAGCCCCTACGCTACCGAGGCCGGATTGGGGTAAATTTGAACATATTTCTTTCTACATCGATCGATACAGATAAATAGCAACTAATAATTAATATGTGCAAATGTAAGTTCGTTCGGACCAACTAGGACCACTTAAAGTCTTCGTTTGACTTGGATTTGTTTTGGATGTGTCAACGTCAGAGTTATAACTAGTATTTTTAGCCCTAGATAGGACCTAAAGTCTAATGTGGAATCAGAACATCGGAAGCGTTCTACCAAGTTGTGCCAGAGGTGAATTTCGGGTGAACAAATTATGAAAATCCCAGCTGAGAAGGGATTCAAACCGCAGACCTTTCTTTTTTATTATAGCTTTACGCCGCGTCGACGTCAAGGTCATTAGAGGAGGGAAGGGATTTGGGGGGGGGGGGCAAGGAATGGGAGGGAATTCGGCCATAGCCTTTTGTATGAAGCATTCCGGCCTTCACCTGAAATGATTTGGAGAAATTATGGAAAACCCAAATCTGGATGTTTGCCAGAATTGCGAAGATATACTGGTAGGACGTCATTTGATATTCAGATTGTTCTCGGAGAATTCCAGGAATGATTACCATCCAGCAGCACCAGAAATTCTTGATTATTTGTAACAACTTATTTCACTGCTGTTAGAGCGTCGGTAAAATTGTTTTTCCTCCGGGATTCTTCAAATAACGGGACGAATGCGATTTGCGGCGAATTCTGGCCTGCGGCCAGACGCGGCTTACAAAGGCGGCGGAGGCGCAGTTGTTAGAAGCAGGAATTCTTTTGTCTCATGTTAGGTTACGTTCAACAGTAAGACCTGCCGGAACTGGAAAAGGTAAACATTCGAACAGAACTTATACCTCGAGGCTTCTTATTGAGATTTATCTCTTTACAATGACGGAAAATATTTCTGCTGTCTCTGCGTTTGTACAAACTTTATCAGTAAACAGAAATTAATTTACTTACAACAATAAATATTTCGCAGAATTTTGTCTGCTCTCGTAAGTTTGACAACATACAGACTGTTATTATATCTCTGTTTTCAGCGGAGTGTATCTTAGGGATTTTTTTTTTTTTTTTTTTTTTTTTTTTTTTTTTTTTTTTTTTTTTTTTTTTTTTTTTTTTTTGAAACTGCACAACGCAAAAATTTCCAAACTGATTTTGATGGGATTTTCACAGTTTGATAGTTTATTATCATCAGCCAAATCAATCTTTTACTAATGTGGCCTCTTAAATTATGAATTTAGGTACAACTTAAGCAATCGTCTCCAGGTCGAACGATCTTGGGCGATCTTCTGCCAGTTAACTTCGACAACCCTGCGAATGTTCTTGTCCCATCGGTCTTGTGGTTTTCCTCTCGGTCTGTGGTGATCTTGGACTCCACTCTAACTCTGTTTTAGTTCATCTTTGGTCTCTTCGCCGTGCAATATGGGTCGGCCCATTGCCACTTCAAGGATGCTGTCTTCTCTAACATGTCTGTGACATTCGTAATTGACCTAATGTCAGTTACACTTTTCTTGTCTTTTCCCGTCAAGCCTAGCATTGACAGTCCTTAGTTTAATTTACCTTTTGTAGATTCATTTAAAGTTCACAACAGCCGTGTGTCACCACACGAAGAATGCAGTGGTCATAAATAATTTCCTTATAAGTTAACATATTTAATTTTTTAGTTAGTTAGCGTATGATCATATAAATTATTCCTAAAACGTGATTTCTTTTTTTTGTGATGGACCATCTTTCTCTCTTTATACTCAATCAAACTCGACAAATGAGGTATGATTTTTAAAGGATAAGCTATCCGCTTTGGTAACATCACTAAATGAAAATGAATTTACCGAAATCCAACTCCTAAATGGGATAATTATGAATAATCAAGGTCACATGCGTGCTATAGTTCAGAGTCTAGCTGCTAGGCTTCGCTGGGGTCGATAAGGAGTGATCTCATTACCACTACATAGCAGCACCACATATCAAAGAGATATTGATCAACCGTGTGTTTTTTGAGGGTACGGAGCTTTTGTTCCTGTTAGGGAAACATTTCATCTTTTCTAATTGTTTCGTAAGCCGTTGTAAGTTTTTTGCTACGTGCCTGTTTCCGTTGACAAATAAACAATTGCCATAAACGAGCCGATTCTACTTTCTTTCTTCTACAAACAACCAACATATCTATTTATCATGCATCATTTGCGAAATTTCTGCATCGGCCATCTAGTCTATATTAAAACCTGCGTTATGTTTTACGACCCTACGTGAGTGGACAAGAAAAGAAAATCTGTTACGTGCCTCAGCATTTTCAGCATCATATTTCCATTACTTCTGATAACTCGCAAGGAGAATTCTTCAGTAAGAACATGGGAATGATGTATTATTACGGCGCAATGAAGATTTCGTTCTTGAAAAATTTCCGAGATTGCGTTTCACTAGAAATTCCATTTAACTATTGGAGCTGGGTAGCTATCCCCACCTCAAATAAAATATTCTTATTTCCTTGCGTGCCTTCTTTTTCGTTACTAGTAACGTACGTTAGTGTGGTCTTGCGACCTGGTGACAGTTTCTATTTGCAGCGCATTCCGCCTGTCTTGGCTGGACGTACAGTTTAACATGGAATTCGAGCCACGGAACGTCCTGGAGTAGCTGATATGTTTAAAGGAACTCTTAAATATTTCTGACCCCAGTGGGATTTGAGTTTTGAAGAGCAAGTGCATTAGCAACCTACGTGTGAGACCGATCCTTTCCGCCAACATTTTATGTTGTAGTATTAATAATTTAATTTAAAAAAAATTCACCTAAGTACTGTTTTATTTTTCACATCAGAAAAAAACTTGGAAAAAGAAGTATTTCATTTTTTGTACCTGCATTTTATATTGCACTTGCTTCTCTACATTCAGAATTTTCCTCCGCTAATTTTGACCAATATCAGACTCATTTTAAATTTACCCACACACCTAGATTCACGCGAATCTAACTGCAGGCAAATGATAGTTTGAAATAAAAATAAGTTATTTAATTTTAATTGTCCGCAGAGAGTCTCAGTTCACTGTGAAATAGTCGATAAATACCTGAGAAAAGCGCTACTTCCAATACCTCAGATTTTTTTATAATTTACGAAAAGATCTTTGTATGATCGGAACTAGTACGCAGAATTTACTTCCAATACCTCAGATTTTTTTATAATTTACGAAAAGATATTTGTATGATCGGAACTTGTACGCAGAATTTTTTCCAACGAGTGGTTCCATCCCTCTTTTCGCGGTATCGTACATTTATATTACCCAAGCGGTGCTTGGCGAAATGCTTGCATGTTTTAGCGAGAAAACACAATAAATATAACTGCGCACTAATTTATAATGAAAGTTGTTCCTTAGATGTTCACCGAAATTAGAATGCGTTTACTTTAGTGTAGTTATAACTTCTGATGTTTATGAACTACAGTTGTTAGTGGATAATTTATTTAGTTAATATCAATTAAAATGGTTCTTGGAATAAACCTCGATTACTTAAATAGCTTAGATCTTTTGGATCCAACCAATATACCTCTAAATCCATATGCTAATAATTAGGTCCAAGATGAAACAAATTGTGTTCGAAATTACATTGTGTCACACATTCACCATAAAATAACTGGTTCATTGCTCACTGAACGCCTCAGACAATGAAGGAATAGTGAGCATGAAACGCCAAACTATAACTACCCAATCAGGCTCATATAATTATTGAAGGCTATACTCAATATCAGAGAATATTTAAACTGATGATAAGATTTTTTGCAATAGCAATATAAAAAATTTTGACCTCAACACTAAAAGCTGTTGAATCCTCCTGATCGAGGGTGATGGGTGAGCGATACGTTCCGTCCTCGAATCCAGGACGACGCGGGTTCGAATCACGGTGATCCAGAATTCGGTTTTCCATGGTTTCCCTAAATCACTCCAGGCGAATGTTATTGTCAAATTTCTTCCCGTTCGCCAGTCCTTTCCCACCACTAATGACCTCGATGTCAACGAAGAAAAAAATCTACCTGAATGAGCCAGTTTGTCAGAGGTAGAACGGCCTTTTCACTCCTCCGGGACCTACAGTTTAACGCTGAATTCCGATCACCAGCGATACAAGTGTACGTGATAAATTCAATGGAAGCTCTGGCAAAGAAAAGGTAAGGGATACTTCTAGCGGATACTGGAAATCAAAACGAATATTTAAGTTTGTAAGGCAGATATCGTATCAAAAAACTGCTGAGTCGAAATATAAGTGCACACTATTTACTACATCGCCAGTAAAAAAATTAAAACCTCCTCCAATTATTGAAGATGGCTCGTTATGTGAATTTCAATTTCAATGTGTTCATAAAATAATAATATATGATATAATCAAATCCTGCTGTATTGATGGTTTTATGTTCAAAACCATAATTGGAACTTAGGTAAGTATAAAAAAATTAATTTACTTCACATCTAGGTGTAAGAAATATGGTATTTGTATTTATAATAAACGAGTTTCATCGATACAAACTTGTTAATCCCCTTTAGCTGACGCTAAATTGGCAGTTTGTTTTCGAGGATTCGACGTGGTGGAAACATCTAAATTGCTTCCTGATTCAGAGGAGTGGATGAAATCATTCTGACAGGCGATGTGGAAGAATGGAGAAAATACTGGGGATCTTTCGGAAGCTTATGTGCTCCGACGGAGTATGAAATCCGCCAATACAACATTCGTTTCGTTTCCGATGTCTTCATTTATCGTATAGAAATGAAACAGCTATCAGCACTGGAATAAATGGATGCGGGATATCTTGCGTAGAAGGCGAAATAAAAATAGAACGGAGACAGTAATACATACCTGAAACAGTTTCTCGTGTAACGTAAAATTTCTGCTTAAAATTTACACTAGACCCACTCGTCTATACATTAATCAAACGAATTTAAAATGTTCGTCGCCTTATAAATTTTTCTGTATTTTTAATTTAATTTAATTGAGATGGAGAACAAGCCAGGATGCCAAAATCTACACGTACTTATTTTCCCATTTCTAATTTTTTTTCTGTATTAAATTTTATGATGACAATTTTTCCACCCTCTTATTCAAGTCCTTCAATAATTTTAATATTTCTTTCAATGCTTTTGGTAAAGTGCTGAGCACTTAACCTCCGTAATTTGTTCAATTTCCTGATTCTCTTACCTAAAAAAGAAAATTTCCCCTTTCCTTTATGCCTGAAAATGAGTGACAAATTGTAGTCATGGTCATCGGTCATGGACATCTTTTCCAAGCACTACTCTCTATTCTTCTCCAAATATCATTCAAAGCCAAATCACTAATATACGCTTTGTACACCTCCAGCTCTATCTCTACGTTTTTGCTTCTGGCTTTACGCCTAGTCGACGTGGGAAAGTACTAGAGTCAAGGAACGGGAAGGAATTCTTCCATGGCCTTCTGAAGGATACAGCCCAGTATTTTCTGAAGTGATTTGGGGAAACAGCGCTCTCTTCATCCTACTCTCCTCTTCCAATGATTCTCAATCCATCTCCTTCATCATATCAGTTACTGAATGCATTCTGTAGTATTATTGATAAATAAATCTGTCTTCCCTCATTTGCCACATCTCCAAAAATGATACCAAAAATGTCGGTCTCATAGTTATAAGGTAACCCTTTAAGTCTTGTGGATATTTAAATTGAAAACGAATAATTCTTTTGCAACTGGTTTTTTTCTTTTAATAGGGAAGCTGTTTTGTCTTTGGTCAACGAATAACAGCAATGATTGCTGGATGTCAAGTCAGAGATGGTTTGATTTATATATATATATATATATATATATATATATATATATATATATATATATGTTTACTATCCGATCAGCAAATTTAGATTTACAGGATAATGTTGTATTCTGCAAATCATAGCATTCTTATTGCCACTAGGGCCTCTCAGTAACTACATAACAGTGATACAGTAACCAACTGTGAAACTGAGAAAACAGTGTTAACAGTATTAAAACAGTAATAAGAACAGTTATTAGTATTAAATCAGCAATATATATATAAACAGTTATCAGTGTGAAAATAGTAGTAAGAATAGTTGTAATGAAATTGATTTAAGATAACTACACTTTCGTTCATGGAATACATTTAATTTTTAGTTTTGAGCGCTGAGGATAATCTTGTTTCTCAACATGTGGTTTACTGGTTCATTTCTTCTTCAGAGTCACTGTTCGATAGATAAATGTCTTGAGGAAGGCGTTTCTTTAGTCTAGTTTGACCAATTAATTTTCCTAGCTCATAAAATTGCGCCCCGTGTACTGCATTCATTCGTTTTATAAATTTTTTAGTTTGTTGTCTTATGAATTATTTAATGTAAGAAATATTTAATTCTCTGTGTAGCTTACTGTTGTGTACGTACAATGGTGCGTTCACAACTAATCGGAGAACTTTATTTTGTAATATTTGCACTCTGTGTAACTTGCTACGACTAACACATCCCCATATTGGTCAAGCGTATATTATGAGCGGCGTATATCATTTTGTAAATTAATAGACAGCATTCTGTTTTTAATAGTGGGTATAGTTTGTGCAGCCTGACATAGGCTTGGTTTATTTTATTATTAATTTGTGTGTGCCACGTTAACCGCCTAAGAGCGACACCGAGGTACTTAATTGATTGGTAGGTGGGTTCCATGTAATGTTATTTCCCATGATTTTATATCTGGTGGGTTTAGTGGACGTCTCACTGTGAAAATTTTGGCTTGATGTTTTCCTGGGTTTTGAGATATGCGCCGATGATTTAACCATTCTGTTAGTTGTGCAATTGCATCTTGTAGGTAATTGCGTGCGTTGTGAATGTCGTTATGTGAAGTATATACTACTGTGTCATCAGCATATAGTCGGGGTATTTGTGAAAGTTGGAATGTCCGACGAGTATATGTTGAATATGGTGGGCTCAGAAACAGACCACTGATGTTACTGTTCGTGCTGTGGATATTTCATTTCCCACTGAAGGCTCGGTTCTTTAGAAAGCTTTCTCAGATTTTGTACGATATAGAGGCATTCCTGTATTTTTGAGTTTACATAAGAGTCAAGTATGCCATACTTTGTCGGATGCCTGGGCAACGTCGAGAAAAGCAGGCAGGGTGCGATGTTTAAGTTCAAATCCTCTTGTGACGTCTTCAACCAGGAGTAGTATTTGGTGCGAGGTTGAGTGCATCGGGCGAAATAAAAATTTATGTGTTGGGATCGTTCGCGTAGCATCAAGGAAGGAAGTTAGCCGCCTCCGCATTATCTTTTCTAGTAATTTTCATAAGATCAGGAGTGAGCTTATATGTCTATAGCTAGATGGTAGGGAAGCTGGTTTATTAGGTTTATTGAAAACTATGATATTAGCATGTTTCCACTCTCTTGGAAAATGTCCAGTACAGAGAATGCTGTTGAAAAGTGCTGTGAGATAACTTACTGCCTTAGGGGGTAATTACTTCAGCGCTATGTTGGGTATATTATCATTACCTGGCGATTTTATTACGGGTAAACTCATAATTATTTTTCACAGTTCTCTTGGGGAGTGAATTTGACATATTTCTCCGCTCCAATATATGATGCTGATTGGAATCTTCGACTCTTGTTGAACTCATGATCTACTATAGTATTCGGTTTGAAGAAGTTATCAAAATGATCTGCTAAAATTTCGCACTTCTCTGAATCACTAGATATGTATTTCTCGTTACATTTTAAGGGCGATAAGGTATGAGATTGTTGAACTGGTGAAATAGTCTGCGTGTTAAATTGAATCTGATTATTCATGATAAAAGTTAAGAAGAAGGCATTAATTCGTACTGTTAATTATGAAATGAACGTATAAATTGTTGAAACTACGGAGAATGTGGACAGCGATAAATAAATATTGTAATACAAGAAGCAGAAGCATTTGAGTATTGATGGAAAGGGAAGTACGAATGTAACTATTATCAAATTCTATATGTGTAAACAGTTATATTCGAGATCAGTTTACAAGATTTTATTTTAAATTTTTAAAGTAATATAATATTATATCGCGTGATTCAGTTTGTAAAACATATCACAATCAAATACAAGAGCCTAATAGATAATTGTGATAAAGGCATAGCAAAACCATATTAGTGCGCCACCATATTCAAACAATGGTCTGACCGAAGCTTCTGCCGTCCTAGTCAAAATGACTGCAGTTGACATTGCTTTAAACATTATTAGGTATATATGCAGCGGCAAGCATGTTTCAGACTTTTATATTCCCTGCACAAATATGGGAAAGCAAAATTTTCTTGTATCGTACTTCTGTTCTTATTTCATTACGATTTCCTTGGCAGCCAGGCGAAATGAAAATTCATTTCCTTCCTTTCTACAGAATTTAGCAACTGTGTAACAGCAGTTAGGTTAGATGGAAAATGTTTTAAACCCGTTTGATATACTCTGAAGTGGCAGGCCGTCAGGGATAATGCGAGACTCCTGAAGAGTGTGATAATCGCTATTTTCTTCGAACGGGGAATGTTCTCTAATGATCGGTATTGTGTTATTTCGTGTGAACTGAGGGGAAGTTTTGCGGGTTCCAAAGTGTTCACCGAGCTTCTTACTGATGACAGTTGAGTTCTGCACGCAGGAAGCGGTGAGTGGATTTTAAATTCCGGCTGTTTTGCTTCTGCTGTTCTGAATCAATTAAACTGCTGAGAGCTCCGCTTAAAACCAGTGAAAGAAGCTATAGTGGATACACATCACGCCAACGTGAGTCCATATGTAAATATTAACTTATTTTTATTGCATTTGTGGTTCTGTATAGGTGACTATAATATAAGTATTGTTTTTCGAGGATCCTTGAGAGCAGAGTGGACCATAGGAGATTATTAGGTTTCGGATCTTTACGACCAAAAAAAATAGAGAAATATGCAGGCAAATATGACCTTAAAAACTGGTAAATATTAACTAAAATGAAAAATTATGACCAAACATTTAAATTTACTATACATCAAAACATGCTCAATTATACATCATTTATTTTCTCTAGTAGTGTCGCATTCATGTAGACAGCATATTTGCTTCCGTGTACTGGCTGCACCATTGGGAAATTAAATTTTAAATCATTTTGTTGAAGTCACTTTAACTTCAGATAATTTACAGAACAGAACTCTTTCATCTGTGATCCACTGCAGATTTAACGATGACTGAGGATATTTCATTGAGTTATTGATTGACGAGGATCGACTGAGGCATGCTTCTGCTGCATTATCGAGATTAAAAGGCGGGTGGAACATTACGTTTAGAGAGTGATAACTTTAATTCGTTCTCATGAATTCTGACCACAGTGAAAATTAGTTTTGTTTTTCCCCCTCCTGTACAGCAGAAGTACAGTTATGTGAATAATTATCTTAATTTCTTTTCATCTATATCTAGTGTATTTCCGGTACTATTAAAAAACTACCAGATTTCTCCTCAAAATATGACCATAAATATTATCGAAATATGACCAAAACTAGGAAAATGGTCTGGATATGCATTTATATGTTATACAAAATTCATTGAAATACAAGAAACGTTGAATCAATGTTTAATTCAGAATTTCAGCTCAAAAAGATGGCAGGAAATTGGTGTTGCTGCCAGGCCTGGTACGGTATATAAGGAGCGCCAACAGCGTCAGATGTTATCCCTGTGGATGACACGGTGATGCCGCGTACTCGTATGAAACAGCGTTATCGGCACCTGAAGTGACAGCGACCCAATATTGGACTGCATGATCACGTGGGGGCAGGCTTACTCGTCGTTAATGTTCCGGTCTGAACAACACACGGGAAGTTTGCCGTATTGTACACCTAGCACATCGTAACCCCTTCTGGGTGAATTACTTTTTTTTGCCAGCCACTGTAGTTCCTTTAAGAAATACGGAGCCATCTTTAGTCAAAATTCCTTCCAAAAGTCATAACTGGGATGATCCTGCTCTAAGCAGGCATTAGAGCCGCATGGGAATCGTCCTATTTCGTCCGCTTTCAAATTTTGTTGGTATCGCAGCTGTAATGTATCTTGCTGCACGAAAAGAGAAAATCTAGAATCTCTACCAACCTGAGAAACTTTTAAAATCTGCCAACAATGCCGTTTCCGTCTGATTTATTTAATGTGGATGCAAACCATTTACGTAATTACCTAAAACACCTGCAAAAAATGATACAAATTTTTTCAGTCCGGCACAGTAGATTTTTCCTCTGACGGGTCGGTTTAAATAACAAGGCAGCACAGAAGGGAAGCAGTACTATATTACGGGTTCTTCCATCTAGCTAGTAAGTAAATTGTGAAGCAGGAATTTTCTTCCTTTTCTCTCGTACGTCTGCCTTCAAAAAAGGTAAACAATCTATCTGAATCGCTTTAGTACATGGTGCAGAAAAAATTGTTTACATAAAATAGTTTACTTCCTGCCTCCCTCGAGGCAATCTCTACTACCTCCATATCTCCTCCAACGCTGTTTCCATTATTCTAAGCGCCCCACAAGGCACTAATTTAAACAAGAAACAAAACATTTGTATTCAAATACAGAACTTTTGTTAGTGATTCCGGAGAAATGAAAAAAGAGGATTTCTTTTAGTTGAAACATTTTTTCCCGCGCAACAGCGGGGTCTCATAAATTTGAGTGCAAAAATGATGGTGTTTTTGGCAGTATCAGGAAATCGGATTCGGCTTCATCACTGCAGTAGGACTTCCAGTGTTACTCTCAATTCACGCAGACACTGAACAAACATATGTCTCGAAGAATTTGTAATAACCATTTAATAGTGAAAAACGGTATAGGAACATAACACCATGTTAGGAAGTTGACGTGTTACAGTTTAAATGGTTTAATTAGTGATTATGTTGTGGATAATTAGTGGTCAGTTGTCACTTGACCGTTTCGTCAGTGAAAATTTATGAGTAGCCGAAATTTACAGTTTTTCAAGAGTCGTTAAACTGAATAAATGCGAAGCTCATGCAAACACAAAGTACATGATTAATCATATGGTACCGACCATGTTACGCGTGCAGCAATGCCTAGGCCTCGTATTTGGGAGGCTGCGGGCTCGAATCCCCGTGCGGACATCCAAATTTCGGTTTTCCATAGTTTCCCTAAATCACTCCAGGCTAATGACGGGGCGGCTACTTCAAATTGCCATAGCCGAATTTCTTACCGCTCCTTGCACCTCATCAACTCCCGTCTTTAATGACCGCGTGTTGACGAGGCGCCAAGCCATAAGAAAAGTAAATAAAAAAAAATAAACATTTGGTTTTAGTAAAATGTTTGTTTTGAGCTTTATTTAGGTCCATGGAACTATCGTGATGAGTTTACCCCGAAAGTCCAATTCTCAAAAAAATTGTTAGCTATAAGGTAAGTAAAAGGAAAACAGGAAGAAAAGGATAAATATTCCTCGAACATTTTAATATTCTGATCGGAGTGCGATTTAGTGCTAGCGCAGGAGGCAATTTCAGGTATTTTTGTCAGTTTTTCAGTACTTTAGGTAAGTTCTCCATCATTTTCCTCTGTAATTGATTCCTGTCCCTGACTCCCACAACTATAAGGAATATTTTTCCACTCCTTTATATCTTAAATCAAGTGCTTGTTTGATATCGTACTCATCTCTTCCGTTCCATGTACTACAGTACCGAAATATTTATTATGTAATCGAATGTCATATCTTTTCCCTTTAAACATTTTTTTTTTTTTTTTTTTTTTTTTTTTTTTTGTGTGTGTAATTGAGTTTTAAAGAATCCATATTACCTTCGCCTGTTTTTCTAATGATAATATATATTCATTGCCTTGAAAGTAATATTAACTCTTTTTGATAATTATAATCTCTATGAGAATAATTTTTGGAATTTCTTCCATGGCACCCAGGCAGCATTCTAGAAAGGAAATGATATGCAAAATTGTAAAAAATTGAGAATAACAATAACAGATGGCAACAATCTTACACACGCGTACACCACAGAATCTGCTAGGACAACGTTCCAAAATCTTAAACACCTTGTGTGTAGCTACGCACTTTCTGGGTATTAGTGAAATGCGACGCACTATTGGTACTTGTATGTCATTCTAGCCCGCACGTTGAAGTACTCTTCCAATAATCGGTTGGGGAGTTTTGAAATGTGATTGTACTGTATAATACTGAAATTCATGTGTTTAAATTTTGTAAAGTATGAATATGCCTAAGATGCCCCTCACAGTAGAGCTTTAAAATTAACGAGAACCGTATCTGTTCGTTACTAAACCGATCAGTACTTGATATTATCGTTTCGCTACTCGTTACCTTTGACACAATCGAGCACTAGTAGGAAGCATTGAATCGAGTCGCGTAAGGGTTACGGGATGACTTCGTTCGTATTTTGTAAAGTTTGAGTAAATTGTTCATTTATTAAAGTAAGTTTAGGTAAAATTTGCACTGTAAAATAAAGCAGTAGTGTCGCATTTCATAAATGGTGGAAATTAATAAACTCTCACTAAGGTATGATCAATAAAAAAAGCAATAACCATTTCAAATTATGTATCTAAATTTTCTATTTACAAATTAAGCTCTGTAAATTTTAATGTTAAACAAAAGCAAAACTACAAAATAACTATTATGTAAAAATTATTCGTACTTACCTCGGTAAAAATATCAACAGAAAAAATATTAATTATATTGAAATGATCTAAGCGCAACATATTTATATTTTTCTTTGTAACGAAACGAATGCAAATCGAAATTTCCAGAAAAACGCGACGCTCGGTGTTCATTCCTCTTATTCAGATTTATTTAATCGCTGGGCGAACTGTTCCAGTTCTCGCATGATGCGTCGTATTTGTTCGTTTATCAAATCAAACTGACATCCATACGACAAATGCGAGTAGCGAAATAAATTTGCCAGTAACGTTTCGGTATTTTGAGTCAAGCGATGTATTCGTTACTCAGTAAAGAATACATACGGTTTGCTACAGCTGTACTTCACAGTGCTGAAAAAAAAAAAGAGAACTCCTGATCAACAAATAAAACGCAGGAGGTCACATTTTTCGAAATAATAAATACAGGCTTATGTACTACCATGCTCATATTAATCCGAACGACCTGAATCGCACATCGCTAAATTTCCTCCTGGGAATTATTCAACCCATTATACACAACTGCAAAGACAGTCCTATACCCAGTAGGTGGTACACTCACGCGACTATGAAAACTTGTCACTTAGTCGACCCACAAAGAATCAGAATACGTTTCAGTTTATTCGTTTCACAAACTTGATTAGTGATTACAGTAAGGCAATAAATGTATTACACAGATATGAAATGAGTTGATTTGTACTTTTTCAATACATTTGAGAGTTATTTACTGTCAATAACTAGTAAAAAAAAGTCACCCCTTCCAAAAAAAATTTTAGTTTGAACAAGATGTAGGACACAAAACAATTTATGTATTACATTCGTCTTCAAGAACATGAAATAACAAGAAATTTAATACAAAACATTATATTTGCACTGGATTAAAATTTGTGGAAACGATACAGAGTCATTAGAAGAAGTTTTCTGCTACATGGCACATAGTACATTTACAAAGTTAACTTCTTTAGCATTAATTAAACGAATTTGCTGCCCTAGAGTTCTGTTATCCGGTTCTACTCATAAGTCTGTATTTGAACCGACAAAACGTAAAAAAAAATAAAGAATTATTAAATAATGTTGCCGGCAGCATGAATGGAATCAGAGTGATATGCGTTGGTAAAAAAAAAAAAAAGGTTTGTGGATGTATTTTAGCGAAAGAAAACTGATTTTCTCTCACTGCAACTAAGAAAAGCTCCCTAAAACGCTGAAAATTCCTACTTTCTTTTTAAAAAATAAGAAAAAATTAGTTATAAAAATGAAAAGTCCAGCTTTTTCAGTATTTCATAAGTGAATATAGCAAAATATTATACATTTCACTTCCGTATTTGACTGCTGTTGTAAAGGTGGAAGGTATATCAAAAAAATAATGCACTGGAAGCTTCCGTAATTAACAATATTGTGCGGCTATTGGTGGTCACGAGTGGAGTTAATGATGTATATCATGTATTATGTTCTATTTGTGGCATCAAGTTATTCTTGTAGCCAACCTCTTAGTCCGATCTAATGCTAATATTACTCCTACTCCTGCCGCAGGTAGACGGTAAAAAATTCTCACTGAAGTACAAAAATTAAAAATTCAATCCGGAGCAAAAGATAAAAAAAAATCTAACCATCAATAGTGGATGGGTGAAATTTCAAAAGTTGATTCTAACGCCTAGTTTAATGATGTACAGTTGTCTTTTTTTAACGTGTAGGTGTTTTTATTGAATTTAATGCTTCAAGGAAGTAACAGGACAGTTCTGCGACGCGGAAAAATGTTGCCGAACGGGTAGTTATGAGCTGGTAAGTCTCTAACGCTATGGGTCGCTCAGATTGGCCGATGCCGAGCAGGAAGATTTGTGACTAGAAAGCGCCCTGTCTCGCGGAAGAACGGTACGCGGTTCGATTTGGGCTTCGGGCACAAGTGGTTTAATGAAGTGTTACGTTCTCCTCGTGTTGCCCGTACATCGGGAGACTAACAGCACATGATTCACTGATTGTGAAGTTAAAATAACAGATTTGTTGCCTGAATAGATTAAATAATCCAATTTCCTTTTCACCGTTACTTTTTTCAGTAGAGTCTTTAATATATCTTTTTTAATTAGACGAGAAATATTAGCTGTGTAAGAACAAATTTAGGTCTCACTGTTTAAGTAGGATCGATTCCACGTTCCCTAAAGACATTCTGGGAACTCTCGGAAAACCGAAGTCTCGATGGCTGGACCGTGAATTTAAAATGGTTACTACCTATCTTCGATACAAATAGTTTTTTATTTTTATTTATTTTTATTTTAATGGCATTTGGATATTCTCCTTACAGCCAGCCTCATATCATTATAATACTTGCATCAGTGAGTACATGGATCAATAGCAGCATAAGACTGAAATGGGAATACAATTATTTTCACCATTGATAACATATCAAAAGCCAGCGCCAAACTGTAATATGATATCATACACAATATAAAAACACAATTACATCTACAGTATATAAAAGCAATTCAATCCCATTAAACATAATTTAACCACACAAAGATACGACATTCATGTTTCAACACTCGGTGCCACTGCACAGACATACCGCAGCCATGCCGCAACATAGTATAACATGTAATACAACAATGCAATCTCACACACAGCATAACAATACAATTAGTGTATAATATTTACGCAAAGATGTGACGCATTTCAACACAGAGCGTCACTCCACAGTCATACCGCATCTAGACCACAATGCAATATACAATATAACAACGCAATCGCATTCACTCTGTACACAACGTGATTAAAATATAATACAATATAATATGAAATACAATATATACAATGTAATTACAGAATTACAAGATCCAAACAATAACATTAAATCTTGATGTTGTTCTCTTCCAGGAACCTCGTCAATCTCACACACAGCATAACAATACAATTAGTGTATAATGTTTACGCAAAGATGTGACACATTTCAACACATAGCGTCACTCCACAGTCATACCGCATCTAGACCACAATACAATATACAATATAACAACGCAATCGCATTCACTCTGTACACAACGTGATTAAAATATAATATAATATAATATAATATGAAATACAATATATACATGTAATTACAGAATTACAAGATCCAAACAATAACATTAAATCTTGATGTTGTTCTCTTCCAGGAACCTCGTTATTGTTTTGTAGATGGTAGCATCTTCCAGAGCCAGGAGGTGGGTAACGTTTATTGGTAATTGTATTCCTAATCCCACAAGTTCTTGTATAAGCTGTGTGCTCTCCCGCCATTTTTCCTTGCAGGCAAATAGGAGGTGGTTGGGTTCGCATATACTGCTTCCATCGCATGCGCAGGTTGGAGTGTTCAGTGAATTAATACGGTGTAAGTGTTTTGGGAAGAAGCCATGATTGAATTTTAGTCTGCTAATGGTGACAATTGTTTTCCTTGGTACGTAATTCGTTTGATGCCACTGCGATTTAGGGATTGTTGGATGTATGGTGCCGTAATGTTTTCCTTTTGTTTTTTTGTTTCTTCCCACGATGTTTCCCACAGTTGTTTTCCCTTGGCGCGCAGGGTGGACAGGAGATCAGTCGTCTTGATATATGGATATGTTGTACCGTCGGAGGCTGCCGACTTAGCCAACTGATCCGCTCTTTCGTTGCCGTAAATTCCCGTGTGCGCTTTTATCCAGATAAAGATGGTCCGTTTTCCCATTTCTTCTAGTTCCCTGACACTTTCCAGGATCTGGTACGTTAAGGGGCATCTCCACGCATTATTATTCAGATGATGTAGAGATTCGAGGACACTTCGAGAGTCAGATAGTATGATCACTGTCTTGGAGCTGGTGCTCTTGGCATATTCTAATCCCTTGAGTATGGCAACCATTTCGGCGGTATATATCGTTGCTTCGCTGTGGAGTTTATACATCGATTCGACTCGTGCGTGCATATCCACGAAGGCACAGCCTACCATGCTGCCGATCTTTGAACCATCGGTGTAAATGTGTACACTATTTTCGTATTGCGCAAGAGTTTCCAATAAAAGGCTTGTGTTCCGTGCTGTATTTTCTGTGAATGGTATGTCCAAGTTCATCTCTATTTTGATTACAGTTGATTTGTATGAGCCTTCGAAGCAAGGCATTTTGCTTGAGGAAATGATTATAGGTTGGTATTGAACTAAGTCGATGTATGTTGTAGCGAGCAGTGGTATTTTTTTCCTACGCCAGTAACTGTCCACAGTGGTTCTGTGCGCCAGTGCTCTAATGCACCTATTAAGGGATTGTTTCGGAACTGCATAATCTTTGAGATGAATTTCCCACATAGGTAGTATCGTCGGATGTTTAGTGGAGGTTCCATGGCTTCTACCAAGAGTGCGTTTGTGGGTGTAGAGCGCATTGCGCCAAAATATGCGCAGTGCTTTGTATTGAACCTTATCTATTTTGTTGAGCAGAGTTTCAGCTGCAAGAGCTATAACAGAGGCACCCATAGTCAATTATCGGACGCACCAAAGCTCTGTAGAGGAGTAAGAGTACTTTCGGGTCAGCTCCCCACCAGCAGCCACTTGTTGCACGCAGCAATTGATAGCCTTCTCACATTTGTCTATCACGTATGTTATATGTGGACCCCAGCTAAGTTTGGAGTCTATTTGCATGCCCAGGTATTTGATTACCTTTTTGTTTGGAAATAGGTACGGCCCAAGTCGTACAGATTCCATTTGTTGTAATCGGTGTCTCGTGTATATTACGACTGCTGATTTTTCTGGTGCAATCTGCATCCCATTATCTTTCAACCATTTGTTTAATCTTTCCATCGCTGTACTAAGCAATTTTATGCATTCCGTCAGCGTTTCGCCTTCTGCGTATATGCATATGTCATCTGCATATTGTAGTATGTACACTCCCCTGGGTAGTATTTTGGCCAGGTCATACGTGTATATATTGAAGAGGATCGGTGATAGAATCGACCTTGCGGCAGACCCTGGCTCGTGTGCCGCGGTCCTATCGTAACTCCTTTGTGTTTTATGATCAGTATTCTGTCCTGCAGCATTGATATTAGGTTGTGTGTAAAGGTTGCGGAGAAGCCCATGTTCTGCATCTTCCCCGCTAGTAGCTCGAGGTTGACATTGTCATAGGCGCTGTTGATGTCAGTATAGAGGGCTATGAGATATCGGTTTCTACTTAGGCTGGATTGGATGTCTGTGACAAGTCTTACTAGTAGGTCATTGCTGCCTCTCCCGCGTCTGTACGCCCACTGATGGTCTGGCAGAAGGTCATTGTGTTCGGCAAACCATTCGATCCTATTCTTTACCATCCTCTCTAGTTGTTTATATGGGCATGGCAATAGTGCTATGGGCCTGTAAGCTGTGGCTGTTGACGGGTTTTTTCCCGGCTTCAGGATCGGGATGATTCTCGAAGTTTTTAATGCTGCAATTTGTTGTCTTTTATTCCAGACATTGTTTTAGAACTTTTAGGAGCATCTTTTTCCCTCGGGATGGTAAGTGTCCTATCATTCTGTAGTGGACATTGTCTATTCCTGGTGCCGTGTTATTGGAATTCTTGGACGCTTTTCAAATTCTTCCATGTTAAAAGGTCTTGACATGGGGTCGCTAGCTTCATCTCAGGTGGGGAGTTGCACATTGGGTTGGCGGAAGGAGGTGCTAATGTTGTTAATATTTGTTCCAGCATTTCCGTACTTATGTTCGACGTCGGGTGCACTGTTTCAGTTGATCGTTTGTAGTTTTTGACTTTTGTCCATATGGTGGTAATTGGGGTGTTTCTATTGATTGATGCGCAGAAATTTTTCCAACCTTCTTTCTTCATCTGTTTCAATATTCTTTTTGTACGAGCTTGTGCTTTGTTTAACTCTACGAAATTTTCCATGTTGCTGCATCTACGATATTTTCGGAGCGCGTCTCTCCTCTCTTGAATAGCCTTCTCGCATTCCTCGTTCCACCATGGTGGGTGGTTCCTGGTAGTGTTCATTTCTTTTTGTTTCTGTTGGGTATGCCTTGTTTGGCCGCATGGTTTATAACCGAATCAGGCTGTTATAGACTTTCCTCTGTCACTCCACCATCGTTTAGGTTGTTTAACTGTGTCGCAGCAGTATCAGTGTATACGTTCCAATTTGCGTTCCTGATATTCCATTTGTGACCTGATGTTGCCTGAGGTTTTTTGCTGGGTTGATTTAGTCTCATGGTTCAAAATCGGGTAGTGATCTGATCCCAGAGGCTCGTGGATCACTCTGTGATCAGCAATGCTGCAATATTCGAGGAGGCCAATGCATGTCCACTACTGATTTACGTTCTGTCGGGTTACAGATTCTTGTAGCTGTGCCGTCATTAAGTATAACTAGATTTTCTTCTTCTGTTATCTCTACTATTATTCGGCCAAGATGATTTGTTTTTCCGCTCCCCCAAGCACTGTTGTGCGCATTCAGATCTCCGGTGATAATATATGGGATGGGTAGTTTTTGTAATAGCCTTAATATTTGAGGTTTTGTGAGAGCCGTGTTGGGCGGTCGATATATCGTCGCTATTGTCAGCCAGGTATTGTTAACTCTTAAGGAGATGGCGCAGGCTTCAATCGGTAGTCCTGTGGTGTCAAGTTGCACTGTGTTGTACGTCATTCCCTGTCTGACGAAGATAGCAGTTCCTCCATATCCGTCATCACGATCACAACGAATGATGCTGTAGCTTTTAATAGTCATGCTGTCAGTTGGTTTCAGCCATGTTTCGGCGACTGTGGCAATATCTACGTCGTGCGCTCTTAATGCCTGTTCAAGACTTTCCTTATTAGATTTTAGTGAACGGGCGTTCCATTGTAGCATTGTAATCTGTCGTCCTTGGGCCATAGATTTCCTGGGAGAGGTTTAGTTCAAACCAATTGAAAGATATCGCCAACATAGGTTCTGTAGTGCGGCTTTCTCTGTTTGGCAATAGCAACCAGGAATTCCATTGTGGTATTTTTATTTGATGTGCGATTTTAATGCAACATAAGATGTTTTCCATTGTTGGAGGATTTAAGCTCCGATGGTAGTTAATAGTTCCTGTAGTTTGGTGCCAATGAGTGTGGGGTCTATTATGCCACTGGTTTGGTTTCTTCTAGTATAGAGATAATGAAGATCAAGAGCTTTTCAACCAGTGGGGAGGATTTATTGGAGGGTGGGATAGTTTCTGTGCTATCTTTGCATAGGTTGACTCTAAAGGTATTGGTTGAATTGTAGTTTCATGGTGGTTGTTTATTATTGGGCTTAAAGGACCATCACTTCTCCAGAATAAATGTCTGGGAATTGTTATTCTATTTCCTGCTACATTTGATTGGGTAGAGTTTCCTTTTAGGCGGCTGCGTGGAGCTGTTTGGCGGAAATCATATCGGCTTCCGACTTCACGTGCTTGAGAGCTGCTACCATCATAAGCTACGATGGAGCTTGGAGGCAAGGTTTGCGGAACGACTTGTTTGGCAGCTATAGGAATAGGAATTTGCTCCGGTGGTTGCTGACCCATTTGTACAAGTTGAGGGCTGGATGCTGCTATGTTAATTGTGGCCAGTATTGGGGATTATTGGCTACCAAGGTTTGTTTCCTTTCAGCTCGTTGTCTATATTCCGGGCAAGAACGGTCGGTGGACAAGTGGTGTCCTTGACAGTAAATGCAACTTAACTGGTTTTCTGAGGTGCAATCTTTTAGATTGTGGGGGCCTGCACATCTGCTGCAACGAGGTTGGCTTTTGCACTGTGATTGACTGTGATTATATCTAAGACAACGGTAACACTGTAATACAGGTGGCACATAGGGTTGGACTTCGCAACGCATGCCATATAAGTAAACGTATTGCGGTAATACTTGGGACTGGAAGGTTAACACACATACAGGTAGGGGGCGGTACTGAGTGCCGCTATCCGATGGGACTTTTTTTGTGAATCTTCTAACTTTCAGTACGGGGAAGGGAGAAACTATTTCACTAATTATTTCGTCTGTGGACAGTGAGGTGTCAATGTTTCGAATCACTCCCTGCTTCCTCGTCATGTAGTACGGGATGTACGCCTCTAAGTTGTTGTCTTTAAGTGATTTTAGTTATACCAAGGAGTTTGCGGAGGCACTAGATTTAGCTTCAATTCTAATTCTATTGCGCCCTGCTGAAGTTATGTTACTGATTTCTGATCTTAGGTGGTTGTTCTGGCAGAAAAGTATTTTTCCAACAGACATAGGATGGAGTCGGCCTATGTTGTTGTTAGTGCTTTCGACCATCACATAGTAAGGGCCATTGTCAGTATGTGAATATCTATTGTCTTGGCTACTTTGATTTGAGGGGTAGTCAGATTTGTCATAGTTACTGGATGGGTCCAGGTATGGCTGCGATGTTGACATAGGGGTTAGGTTTGTCACGTTCGGGGATATCTTTTCATTAACTAATGAATCATTTACATTGATAGGTTGCGGGACTATTGCAGTAAGTTCTAGGTTATGTTGACACTGGTCTTTTTGCTTCGCGCGTTTACTCACTGGTGATGACTGGTTGATCTTCTGAGGTGAGCGTGATCTTGGGCGGGATCGCGATGCCACTTTTTGAGTCTGGCGAGGCTGCTGTTGCTCTGTTTGATCTCCGACCTGGTCGTACTGCATTTCTTCCGCTGCCATATGTGGGAGTCGTTCGGCGTATGACGGTTCTTGTACAGGCTGCATCTGGATGCCAAGATTTTTTCCGGTGTCTTGAAATGTAGGAGGTATCTGAGGATCTTCAATGTCGAAGAGAGGATCGAAAGTTGGGTTTTGCATCGTGTAGTACGTGTGTAATGCTGCGCCCACTGCCTGGCTGGTCGACGGAATCGTTCCAGAGGCCTCAGCCATAGCGTTCCGAGACTAAGTCTCAGGAGCACTACGGTGTATTAACGTCTTTCTTCGCGTTAGTTGACCACTATTGTTTTAACACTTAAAATAGTCAATAAATACACTAACACACACTGTACAGATTAGTGAAATCCAATCACTTGGTAAACACCACTCGACACTGCTCGCGCGTAAACACGGAAGTGAACCGAACTGTGCGATGGCTCAGAGTAGACGATACAAATAGTTATGAATTACCTACTACGTTGGGATTTTCATTCCTGTATTTGGTTTGAAAGTGAAGCTCAGAATTTTTTACGATAATAAAACCATAAAAACAAAGAATGATTCCATGGAAGGCATAACTCAGTCTTTAACTGAGGAATGCTTGGAAATGTTTTGATACAATTTCAAAATTGTCTGCTTAGCAGTTGTTGAATGTAATGGAATTAAGACCTCTTTGTATCTGTAGATTTTGATATACTGAATCCTGTGTATGGTGATGTATCGTTAAAGCCTGAATTATAAACCTATTTAATTTCATAACCATGGAATTTGTAAAATTTTTAAACTTTTCATAAAAATCAGTTTGTAAAGGTTTGTAATGTTTCAATTTATCTGGAGCAAATTTTTGTCAGTTACCAAATTACAAAAAGATTTCGTCCCAAGGTAAAAAAAAAATAATGGTAAAAGAACTTGCTAAAACAATTATTCTTGCTTTATTTAAAGTTTTGGATAGAAAAAGAAATATTGTGTAATCCAGTAAGAATTACGTGCCAGATGAGAAGACAACACTAATGTGGAGCAATAAACTGTAATACAATTTTATAATGTATCACTCTTACTCTCTACAAGTGGTGTGTGAAATGGAAATTGTGATCGAAAGCAGATATATATTTTGTTGTTTACATAGAGCATTAAACCGCTCAGTGTTTCCTCGTCTGAAATTCGTTTCCTGCGACGACATTCTAGCTGCTTTAACAGCTCGTAGTGTTTAATCTCATGGAACTGTCTGTTTATTATGATACTTTTGCTGAGAGTAGTATCATTATGTCTCTGCGCTCGTTTCAAATAAAACTAGTAGCTAAAGAGTAGTGAAAAATATGATAACCGAGGACAAACGATTGAATTTTGTAATTACTGTAGCAACATGATGATTACTGATAGCTGCGTAGTATGATTAATAATCGTTTTTTCGATGTTTGCATAGTTATATTATATACTCAATAATTCCGAGTGATTTCTCAGTAGCTGCACTGTAATCTCATTTCTGTTATGTGGATTTTTCGCGGTGCAACTACGACAGTTAGACTCAGATATTTAAGCAGTAAAACGGTTTACATTCCTACGTACAGTTGCAGTGTTCCGTTAAAAAATTTAAAACGTGGCTTGTAGTCTGTTTTAAAACCTTCTCAAGCCAAGCATATTTTATGCCACCAGAAATTATCCACCACAATTATTTGACGGTATATTACAATGCCGGAGCGTGATAGGTGAGCGGTAATGTTCTGGCCTTACATTCGGGAGGACGCTGATTCCAATCCCTGTTCGGTCATCGAGATTTTGGCTATCCATGGTTTCAAGAAATCACTCCAGGTTAATGTCGGGATGGTTTAATCAAAAGGCCATGAGCGAATTTCATCCTTGCAATAAATACTTTCCCGCCTCTAATGACCTTGACGTTGCCGTTACATATGAGTTGATGTGTGATACTAAAAGGTTTCGCATTTTGAGATCATTCTTGTTCTTGTTCTTCTTCTTCCAATGTAGTGTTAGACCAGGTGGGCTGTTACAGTCTCAACATAATTCTTGTTTTGAGCAAATGGAATCATATACAGAGAATCACTCAGAACAGAGTCAATAGTTATGCCGCCGTTTCACCCTCGGACTAGAAAAAGAATGAAAAAATCATTAATTTTAAAACTATAAATAGTGCCCGTAGGCTCACGGTTATTTGAGAAAGAACAAGACACATGATTTTCAGGAGAAGCTTGTATTCCAAAAAACCTTCAGATGGTAGAAAAGAGATCCGTAGTCAGGTGGGAGCGATCGAGTGGTACCGAGTTCGAACCTGCACAAATTCATCTTATTGATAATCCAGAAAATTACTAATTTTTTGATTGTTTTTCCATTCCTGCTAGCCCGCCGAAATAGATACAGAGCTATAAGCCTAGACTTCAATATTTTTCTGTTTAGAGAACTCTTTTGCGTGGTTCCTTCCAATATGTAGAAAGTGGTTTGCCAGAGATCGCGACCATGCCTTATCAGTGTATATTGACAACTACGACAAACTTGTACACTTCGATTTATCACATCCTAACGTTTCAGCCAACCTGTCGTAGCTTGAATGAGTCTATTTTTTGCTCGGTTACGCTGTAGCACTCTCACTTGAGTCTTGCTTCAAATAATTTTCAGTACCTTTCTTACATTCTCAGGCAGAAAGAATATTTTTATGGAATTTATGGGCTTATTTTATACACAATCCCGATAATAAGCTTTAAAATAGGTGACGACCGATAAACATTCCAGCACTTGTTTCTCATTCAAAGATAGTGTTGAATGTTTGAGTGAAGTAACGTGTGACTTATGTCTGGTAGCAGAGTATCAGGAAAGTGAAAACAAGTTATTTATAGAAACGGGGAAGCAGGAAGTTCTTACTTCCGCAAAGCGGAAAGATTAGCTAGTGACCTAGCATTTAATCATTCCTCGGGATAAGTTACTAGTTGAACAGACTCTAATACAGGACTGACGAATTTCCTAATTATGAATTGTGAGACACCTTCATTCTTATCGCTGACATTAGCAGTTTGGTATTTGTTGAAACAAATAAAACTAAGAACTCTAAAAACTGGAAATAACTCTTTAAATCACACAGGTCGCCCTAAATTATAAATGAACAAACTTTTTACCTTAGTAGGAGTCGAAGCCTTTGGAATCGAGGATCAATTCTTGTAATTCCACATTAAAATAAATGACTTTCTCCTTTCGTTTTCTGTCTTCCAATGGGTTGGTTGTAATCCTCTATATAGTTCTGTCGCGATCTAATAGCTTCGTCTCCGCAAATCTATTACAACAACGCGATCTGCTTTATATATTTTAATCTTCGTTCCTCAACTATTCCCGCAACTAACAGATAATCCAATGACCTCCTGAACTGTGGTAGTACGTCGATCTTATACAAAAAATGTTATTTCATACTTCACCTGTCCGCAAGCATGTGACTATGTGCGCATTCTTCAATGACGATACATATCGGTAATTAAAATTGTCTTACTTAGCAGGTTCTCTACCGCGACGCACTGTGATCGATCCATGCTGCGATAGCAAGATTTTCTGGATGATAGCTGTATTGTTGTAAATATGAGGTTGTTTGATATTTGATATTTCAAGCTATTTTGGTTTAGCTATAATCTGCGGTATATGATCCTTTTAGATTTTTTTCCAATGCACAACGCTTAAACAAGCTGTTTTTAATTCAAGCTATTATTCATATCAGACCGATGGGATAAGGACATACGCAGAGCTGTCGTAGTTAACTGGCAGAGGATTGCCCAAGATCGTGCGATTTGGAGAAGACTGCTCAATTTATATCTGAAATAATGACTTTAAGAGCCCACATCAGAAAATGATTGAACTGACTAATAATGATAATGATTATTCGTGCCCATTTTTTTCTGTCCCTGGGTACTGTAGTCTGTAAGACTTAAACTTTAAATTAATAAACAGAAAATTGATGAATGAGGAAAGGAAATGCTATACAGCCAAATGTGTAGCTGTTAGTTGCCATCTTTGACAGTTCTCACGTGCTGGCGCTTTCAGAGTTCGGTTAGAGGTCGTACAGTTCAACGTGGAATCCTAGCCACGGAACGTTCTGCGATAGTTCAATTGACCAAACACAACTTGAACGGAGCATATAAATTTCCAAAGCAGGCTACTGAGCTACTTTAAACTATAGGGTGTGTCTCGAGATTTCATTGCGACAAGTTCGTAATTACAGAAGGTAGTTCTAGAACCAATAATTGTTAGAATATTTCATCTTAGCTATTAATCTATAAATGAAATTCTTTCTGGTGGTTCTGCCACCTGTCCAGCCAGCATCGATAGTGCCTAATCGCTTGCGGTACACGTCCTGGAGAAAAGGAACTGGCCGTTCTACACTTCACACGTTCTAATGATATTCAGGACACAACTATAGAAATTTGATAAGTTCTAATTCCTTAACTCACGGACGGAACGGTACCGGGGATAATTAATGTCTCAGCTGGGCATGCGATTTTGAAAGAGGAAAGATAACACTTGACGTGTATGCGTAAATATTACGCTGCAAACTTCCGTCTTCCTTCCAGACGCAGTATAACATTCTAGCTGTACAGCCTAAAACCATTCAAAACATCACTTTTACTTCGATCGCATTCCAAACCACTCATAGTTTCTTATTATACCACTTGTTCCTGTGATAAGCTGTCATTAATTTTTAGGGCTTTAAACCAACAATAAGTTAATATCTGACACTGAATAATAACACATCATGGCAATATTTCACAAGTATTCTGTTCCGTAGAAATTTCGGTATTTTCGTGGGGAGATAGGGGATATTAATGGGCTCCAGTACAATTGTTTTCAGTTTCATTACGGATCGAAATTATTATTTCAAATACAGTTCTAATAAGTGGATAAAAAGATGCTTTATATTGTTAATATTTTTTTTCCCCTTATTTCATACATAAGATAAATAGAACAGAATGGGAACCGTATAAACATGGATGGTCCCACATTTATACTTTGAATCGTCTGAACATTACTCTACCAGGAAATTTCTAACAGCGTTTTTAACTGTATTTGATAAAGGAATTCGTACTTCCATCAGAAATTACGTTCGGACAGCGATTAAAAAGCCTAGACAACTTTAGAAACTGCCCAAATGTAGCTGTCGCAAATATTTCTGAAAACCTAATACACTACAGAAAAAAACTTATATTAGTGAGTAACTGGGTAACGTTGGGCAATTTCATTAGGAAGAGAACAGTTTCAGTTAAATTCATTTTTGTTTTCAAATAAAATCCCGTAATCACTTCAGGCGAACAGAGAAATGATTACTTCTATAAATACTGTTGTCGAATTCCTTTTCTTTCTTTGTCAACCAACCTTAACAACGTCTTTGCGAAATATACCACACATAATAATAACTCAAATGAAACCTAACAAGGAGCAATTTTCTCATTTAAGCGATAAAGCAGTTACTCTATTGCTAAAGTGTCTTAGTCGATACAAGAAGAAAATAACACTTTTTTCAAGTCCGATGCCGAACTCGAACCATCAACCATCGGAGCGCAAGAGCTAGGCGCTAGCTACTCTACATCCGGGTCCGCATCTGAGACCTCTAACCGAACTCTGAAAGCGCCAGCACGTGAGAACTGTCAAAGATGGCAACTATACAGCTACACATTTGGCTGTATAGCATTTCCTTTCCTCATTCATCAATTTTCTGTTTATTCATTTAAAGTTTAAGTCTTACAGACTACAGTACCCAGGGACAGAAAAAAATGGGCACGAATAATCATTATCATTATTAGTCAGTTCAATCATTTTCTGATGTGGGCTCTTAAAGTCATTATTTCAGATATAAATTGAGCAGTCTTCTCCAAATCGCACGATCTTGGGCAATCCTCTGCCAGTTAACTACGACAGCTCTGCGTATGTCCTTATCCCATCGGTCTGATATGAATAATAGCTTGAATTAAAAACAGCTTGTTTAAGCGTTGTGCATTGGAAAAAAATCTAAAAGGATCATATACCGCAGATTATAGCTAAACCAAAATAGCTTGAAATATCAAATATCAAACAACCTCATATTTACAACAATACAGCTATCATCCAGAAAATCTTGCTATCGCAGCATGGATCGATCACAGTGCGTCGCGGTAGAGAACCTGCTAAGTAAGACAATTTTAATTACCGATATGTATCGTCATTGAAGAATGCGCACATAGTCACATGCTTGCGGACAGGTGAAGTATGAAATAACATTTTTTGTATAAGACTCGACGTACTACCACAGTTCAGGAGGTCATTGGATTATCTGTTAGTTGCGGGAATAGTTGAGGAACGAAGATTAAAATATATAAAGCAGATCGCGTTGTTGTAATAGATTTGCGGAGACGAAGCTATTAGATCGCGACAGAACTATATAGAGGATTACAACCAACCCATTGGAAGACAGAAAACGAAAGGAGAAAGTCATTTATTTTAATGTGGAATTACAAGAATTGATCCTCGATTCCAAAGGCTTCGACTCCTACTAAGGTAAAAAGTTTGTTCATTTATAATTTAGGGCGACCTATGTGATTTAAAGAGTTATTTCCAGTTTTTAGAGTTTGTAACAGAACAGGCATAATGCCTTTATAGTAATTTTATTTAAGGTAATAGAATTTACATCTATGGATACGTTGGTTATGTAAGCTCTCTGAAGTACAGATATAGTAGGATTATCGCTGATGATGCATGGCGTGTTGATTGTAGTTAAAATATTGATCCGCTTTAGACGTGATTTCTTAAGTGTTAATCTTTATTAAATGTATTGTAATTATAAACCATTTTCCTACCTTATAAAATAAATAAACCTGCAATCTTCGGATCTACCAAATGTCTGGTAGTTAATTTCTTCGTCGAGATTCAAGAATACATGATACAAGAAGATAATAAATTTTAAAAATAGCTACATGGCAATACCGCGACAGGACAGTGTGTTTTGGAGTGGGATTAATTAAAAGCATAATTAACCACGGACAAACACTGAAACAAAAGGTAGGAAAAGTGAATTACATAAAGTAACAATAATTAACAAGCGAGCAGCAATTACCACCGGAACGCGACAACCGAATTGAGCCGACGATTCCCGAGGAGAGCCGATCCGCTCAGTATTATCGAGACCGGCGCATAGGTAACACCAGCAGCTGGAGCGATACGACCGACGCAGAGAACCAACTTCATTTACGGGAGACTGTAAGGGGCGGCATTGCAGAGCGGGGCGCAGTCCTAGAAGCTAGCAGTTCTTCTCTTCAAAAGGAAAGTGCCAATTTTTTTTATCTTTGTAAGAAACACAAGCTGACATGAGAGAATTTTCATATGATCATTTGCATTGAAAAAAAAAAAAAAAAAAAAAATTAAATTATTTTCTTCCCGAGTAAAAGTCAGTTTGAGTTAATATTGAAAAAAAAAATTAGTTTCAACTTTCCTGGGGAATTTTATTAATTAATATTTGTTACCTTGTTTGCATTTCATTGCATGCAATAGCGTACACCTTGTTTAACAATAACTGTGATTGGTGTTGGAGCAGAATTTATGTTTCCATCTTAATTTTTTTGTTTGCTTGCTGGTTCGGTGGATATTTTTTTCTTTGCAATCGAAATGTTGAGCGATTGCATTGAAAGTTTTGACAACATGGCTACAGAAATGAGTGAAATGGTGGAGGGGATGGCAGCAATAGGAAATGAGTCCTTGAACGACTCAGGTCCTGAGTTCACAGATGGGTCAGTTCGTGCTATCTTGGTACAGTTGCAATCTTTTCAAAATAGTATGCAGTCAATGAATTATAACTTGAGGGCTGATTTGAAATCAGTAGAAAGTAATTTGAAATCAGTAGAAAGTAATTTGAAATCAAATTTGAAATCAGTAGAAAGTAATTTGAAGGCTGAGCTTGGGGGTCGATTGCAATCACTTGAGAGTACAGTGGGGAATTTAAATATGTTGGTAGAAGACAATGTTCGACAATTAGGGAATTTACAATTAGAATTAAGGCAACATAAGGTTGATTGTAAGGAACAAGCTGAACGGCTAGCGGAACGGCTAACTAGCTTAGAGCATAGTGTGAGTAGGGAGACAATACTGTTACGACAGGATAACGAAGTACTCAGTAAACAGTTAGTTGTCGTGGAAGAAGTCAATGTGAGTCACTGGAGGCGACTGGAGGCGGTAGAAGATCACTGTGTCCTTTTGGGAAAACACATCAAAGAAGGTGAAGAAAAGATAAGCAGTTTGATGACAAATTTCGAGTTGATTTCACAAGATGTGGGTAAGTTCCAATTATCCACAGCAGCGTTGATAGAAGATGTTACAAGAGTGAAAGTTCCGGCAGTAGAAAGGGAGGATGTATCCAATGTCAGGGGCCATCATTCGACTTCAACAGCAGGGTGGGTCGAAGAGAAAATTGAATGGGAACAATTTGATGGTGATGGGCATATGCACCCCATTGAATTCATTCGGGACTTTGAGGACTTTGCACCTTTCTCCGTTGCTTCTGAAAAACAGCGGATCGAGATGGTTCGTTGGTACTTGGCCGGAGGAGCGAGGCGATGGGCCGACTGGTTTGCAGGCAATTGTAACACATTTAATGAATTCAAGAGGGAGTTTCTACAACATTATTGGTCGGTGGATAGGCAGATAGCCGTACATAGAGTATTGTTAAGGGAAGAAACTTATGTGGCCGCTAAGGGGACGCAGAAAGACTTTTTCATGATGTGTGCAGTCTCATGCAAATATCTCGATTGGAGTGAAGTGCCAGAGCATAAAAAAATAAGAGTGATATCATGGGGAGACGCAGAACTGTGCGACATAGGAAGGAATGCTGGGCAGCCTTGGTGGGAATGACTAGTGTGTGTGAGAACCACACCGGGAATTCGAGGGGAACGCCAGTAGGTGTGAAAGAAGAGGATGTTGTAGAAGAGTACCCGAATGATGGAATAAGAGGAGTTTTCAAGGTGGTTTCTCGAAAATCTTATAAAAGTGTAAAATTGAATGGGTGTGTGGGGTCAAGCACTGGTTTAAAGTGCATTTGTACACAGTCAAATCCTCCACGTTTCTCACTTTTCCGAGCTCATTAGAGTCCAAAAGGTGGTATTTTGTTTTTTTAACTTACAAACAGAAGTTAAGATTCGACATAGGCAAAGTAATAGGACCAATGTGAAAAAAAACAATTAATAATAATAATAACTCATGTCATGTTGTGTTTCGTAGGTGAAGTGTTAGCCGTTGTAGCCCTGTGGCAAGGTATGCATTTGGGGGACAAAGAAAAAAAAAAACACTATGAAGATCAATATCAACTTTTGTTCAACGAGTGGTGTTTGATTGTCTTCTTCATTGTTTTGTTTTTTTGTTTTAATGTTCCATTGTATTTCTTTCTGCATCTATATGTGACTTCAAGGTTTGTGCAATAATGTTAAAAATTATTGTTATTAACATAAGAGTAGTCGAGTGGCTGCCAGCCAATTTTTTTGTATTTCATAAGCCATTTCATAGTCTGATATGTATAATCATTTCAATCTTAGTTTAAGGGTTACCTGGCGACGGAAGTCGGGGCTTTGTCAATGCCAACTTCCGCCTGGTTCCATCGGTGGGAGTGTAACAGAACAGGCATAATGCCTTTATAGTAATTTTATTTAAGGTAATAGAATTTACATCTATGGATACGTTGGTTATGTAAGCTCTCTGAAGTACAGATATAGTAGGATTATCGCTGATGATGCATGGCGTGTTGATTGTAGTTAAAATATTGATCCGCTTTAGACGTGATTTCTTAAGTGTTAATCTTTATTAAATGTATTGTAATTATAAACCATTTTCCTACCTTATAAAATAAATAAACCTGCAATCTTCGGTTCTACCAAATGTCTGGTAGTAAATTTCTTCGTCGAGATTCAAGAATACATGATACAAGAAGATAATAAATTTTAAAATAGCTACAAGTTCTTAGTTTTATTTGTTTCAACAAATACCAAACTGCTAATGTCAGCGATAAGAATGAAGGTGTCTCACAATTCATAATTAGGAAATTCGTCAGTCCTGTATTAGAGTCTGTTCAACTAGTAACTTATCCCGAGGAATGATTAAATGCTAGGTCACTAGCTAATCTTTCCGCTTTGCGGAAGTAAGAACTTCCTGCTTCCCCGTTTCTATAAATAACTTGTTTTCACTTTCCTGATACTCTGCTACCAGACATAAGTCACACGTTACTTCACTCAAACATTCAACACTATCTTTGAATGAGAAACAAGTGCTGGAATGTTTATCGGTCGTCACCTATTTTAAAGCTTATTATCGGGATTGTGTATAAAATAAGCCCATAAATTCCATAAAAATATTCTTTCTGCCTGAGAATGTAAGAAAGGTACTGAAAATTATTTGAAGCTACAGCGTAACCGAGCAAAAAATAGACTCATTCAAGCTACGACAGGTTGGCTGAAACGTTAGGATGTGATAAATCGAAGTGTACAAGTTTGTCGTAGTTGTCAATATACACTGATAAGGCATGGTCGCGATCTCTGGCAAACCACTTTCTACATATTGGAAGGAACCACGCAAAAGAGTTCTCTAAACAGAAAAATATTGAAGTCTAGGCTTATAGCTCTGTATCTATTTCGGCGGGCTAGCAGGAATGGAAAAACAATCAAAAAATTAGTAATTTTCTGGATTATCAATAAGATGAATTTGTGCAGGTTCGAACTCGGTACCACTCGATCGCTCCCACCTGACTACGGATCTCTTTTCTACCATCTGAAGGTTTTTTGGAATACAAGCTTCTCCTGAAAATCATGTGTCTTGTTCTTTCTCAAATAACCGTGAGCCTACGGGCACTATTTATAGTTTTAAAATTAATGATTTTTTCATTCTTTTTCTAGTCCGAGGGTGAAACGGCGGCATAACTATTGACTCTGTTCTGAGTGATTCTCTGTATATGATTCCATTTGCTCAAAACAAGAATTATGTTGAGACTGTAACAGCCCACCTGGTCTAACACTACATTGGAAGAAGAAGAACAAGAACAAGAATGATCTCAAAATGCGAAACCTTTTAGTATCACACATCAACTCATATGTAACGGCAACGTCAAGGTCATTAGAGGCGGGAAAGTACTTATTGCAAGGATGAAATTCGCTCATGGCCTTTTGATTAAACCATCCCGACATTAACCTGGAGTGATTTCTTGAAACCATGGATAGCCAAAATCTCGATGACCGAACAGGGATTGGAATCAGCGTCCTCCCGAATGTAAGGCCAGAACATTACCGCTCACCTATCACGCTCCGGCATTGTAATATACCGTCAAATAATTGTGGTGGATAATTTCTGGTGGCATAAAATATGCTTGGCTTGAGAAGGTTTTAAAACAGACTACAAGCCACGTTTTAAATTTTTTAACGGAACACTGCAACTGTACGTAGGAATGTAAACCGTTTTACTGCTTAAATATCTGAGTCTAACTGTCGTAGTTGCACCGCGAAAAATCCACATAACAGAAATGAGATTACAGTGCAGCTACTGAGAAATCACTCGGAATTATTGAGTATATAATATAACTATGCAAACATCGAAAAACGATTATTAATCATACTACGCAGCTATCAGTAATCATCATGTTGCTACAGTAATTACAAAATTCAATCGTTTGTCCTCGGTTATCATATTTTTCACTACTCTTTAGCTACTAGTTTTATTTGAAACGAGCGCAGAGACATAATGATACTACTCTCAGCAAAAGTATCATAATAAACAGACAGTTCCATGAGATTAAACACTACGAGCTGTTAAAGCAGCTAGAATGTCGTCGCAGGAAACGAATTTCAGACGAGGAAACACTGAGCGGTTTAATGCTCTATGTAAACAACAAAATATCTGCTTTCGATCACAATTTCCATTTCACACACCACTTGTAAAGAGTAAGAGTGATACATTATAAAATTGTATTACAGTTTATTGCTCTTCTCATCTGGCACGTAATTCTTACTGGATTACACAATATTTCTTTTTCTATCCAAAACTTTAAATAAAGCAAGAATAATTGTTTTAGCAAGTTCTTTTACCATTATTTTTTTTTTACCTTGGGACGAAATCTTTTTGTAATTTGGTAACTGACAAAAATTTGCTCCAGATAAATTGAAACATTACAAACCTTTACAAACTGATTTTTATGAAAAGTTTAAAAATTTTACAAATTCCATGGTTATGAAATTAAATAGGTTTATAATTCAGGCTTTAACGATACATCACCATACACAGGATTCAGTATATCAAAATCTACAGATACAAAGAGGTCTTAATTCCATTACATTCAACAACTGCTAAGCAGACAATTTTGAAATTGTATCAAAACATTTCCAAGCATTCCTCAGTTAAAAGACTGAGTTATGCCTTCCATGGAATCATTCTTTGTTTTTATGGTTTTATTATCGTAAAAAATTCTGAGCTTCACTTTCAAACCAAATACAGGAATGAAAATCCCAACGTAGTAGGTAATTCATAACTATTTGTATCGAAGATAGGTAGTAACCATTTTAAATTCACGGTCCAGCCATCGAGACTTCGGTTTTCCGAGAGTTCCCAGAATGTCTTTAGGGAACGTGGAATCGATCCTACTTAAACAGTGAGACCTAAATTTGTTCTTACACAGCTAATATTTCTCGTCTAATTAAAAAAGATATATTAAAGACTCTACTGAAAAAGTAACGGTGAAAAGGAAATTGGATTATTTAATCTATTCAGGCAACAAATCTGTTATTTTAACTTCACAATCAGTGAATCATGTGCTGTTAGTCTCCCGATGTACGGGCAACACGAGGAGAACGTAACACTTCATTAAACCACTTGTGCCCGAAGCCCAAATCGAACCGCGTACCGTTCTTCCGCGAGACAGGGCGCTTTCTAGTCACAAATCTTCCTGCTCGGCATCGGCCAATCTGAGCGACCCATAGCGTTAGAGACTTACCAGCTCATAACTACCCGTTCGGCAACATTTTTCCGCGTCGCAGAACTGTCCTGTTACTTCCTTGAAGCATTAAATTCAATAAACAACACCTACACGTTAAAAAAAGACAACTGTACATCATTAAACTAGGCGTTAGAATCAACTTTTGAAATTTCACCCATCCACTATTGATGGTTAGATTTTTTTTTATCTTTTGCTCCGGATTGAATTTTTATTTTGTACTTCAGTGAGAATTTTTTACCGTCTACCTGCGGCAGGAGTAGGAGTAATATTAGCATTAGATCGGACTAAGAGGTTGGCCTACAAGAATAACTTGATGCCACAAATAGAACATAATACATGATATACATCATTAACTCCACTCGTGACCACCAATAGCCGCACAATATTGTTAATTACGGAAGCTTCCAGTGCATTATTTTTTGATATACCTTCCACCTTTACAACAGCAGTCAAATACGGAAGTGAAATGTGTAATATTTTGCTATATTCACTTATGAAATACTGAAAAAGCTGGACTTTTCATTTTTATAACTAATTTTTTCTTATTTTTTAAAAAGAAAGTAGGAATTTTCAGCGTTTTAGGGAGCTTTTCTTAGTTGCAGTGAGAGAAAATCAGTTTTCTTTCGCTAAAATACATCCACAAACCTTTTTTTTTTTTTTTACCAACGCATATCACTCTGATTCCATTCATGCTGCCGGCAACATTTATTTAATAATTCTTTATTTTTTTTTACGTTTTGTCGGTTCAAATACAGACTTATGAGTAGAACCGGATAACAGAACGCTAGGGCAGCAAATTCGTTTAATTAATGCTAAAGAAGTTAACTTTGTAAATGTATTATGTGCCATGTAGCAGAAAACTTCTTCTAATGACTCTGTATCGTTTCCACAAATTTTAATCCAGTGCAAACATAATGTTTTGTATTAAATTTCTTGTTATTTCATGTTCTTGAAGACGAATGTAATACATAAATTGTTTTGTGTCCTACATCTTGTTCAAACTAAAATTTTTTTTGGAAGGGGTGATTTTTTTTTACTAGTTATTGACAGTAAATAACTCTCAAATGTATTGAAAAAGTACAAATCAACTCATTTCATATCTGTGTAATACATTTATTGCCTTACTGTAATCACTAATCAAGTTTGTGAAACGAATAAACTGAAACGTATTCTGATTCTTTGTGGGTCGACTAAGTGACAAGTTTTCATAGTCGCGTGAGTGTACCACCTACTGGGTATAGGACTGTCTTTGCAGTTGTGTATAATGGGTTGAATAATTCCCAGGCGGAAATTTAGCGATGTGCGTTTCAGGTCGTTCGGATTAATATGAGCATGGTAGTACCTAATCACTGAAGGAAATACGGAAGGGTTTCAGTAACCTGGACGAAGACGAGATTGCTGGTTGCAGAACCTCCAAAAGTTGTTCGACATATCTAATACTGCACCCTTAATAAAATCAACGATTAACTTAAAGTTGATTCCACTATGGTTATCAATATTCTGCAAGGAGACGGTACCAGATGAAAAAGTATTGAAAAAATTATTTCAAACTTCTTATCAAAGTTATACTGCTGTGTAACACTCCTCGCAATCCTTTAGTCTTTTGGTTGCCATTTCGAATATTTTTGTCATGTTTCTGACTAACAATAAAATTCAGGTAAGGTTCTAAATGGCTCTTGTTAGTCGAGTTTTAAAGCGTTAACAAAAGTGCAGTGTAGAGGGTTATGTTTTTGTAAGGTAATACCTTATATTTGGTGGTCATTCAAATTGCAAGTGAATAATTCTTGTGCAAATTTGTTTGTTTGTTTGGTTTTTTTTTTTTTTTAGTAGGGAAACGGTTTTATCTTTGGTCAACGAATAACAGTAATTATTCATGTCAAAGATGGTATGAGATTGTTGTACTGATTGAAATGAAATGGACTGCATGTTATATAGAAACTAACAAGACCAGTAGTATTAATACGTACTGTTAATTTATGAAGTGAGTGTACAAGTTGTTGAAACTACGGAGAGTGTGGATAGTGAAAATAAATATTGTAATACAATAAACGGAAGCAGTTAGTATTGATGGAATGGGAAGAACCAATTTAAATATTCTCAAATCCTATTTGTGTGAACGGATATAGGCAAGATCAATTTACAAGATTTTATTTTAGGTTTTCAAAATAATACAATACTGCATGGTGTGGTTCAGTTCGTAGAACATATTACATCCAAATACAAGAGCCTAATAGATAATTATGATAAAGGAGCAGTAACACCATTAGTTTCAGCTTTACACGTCTAACTGGTATTAAGCAAATTACGTTATTCTGAATTTCGATTGCAGCATTCGGTTGAATCATGAACATCTGATAGCATTAATATGGGACACCAACATCATCAGCAATGTCAGGTAGCTTTATTGCAGAGGAGAGTTGATGCACGACTCAGTATTGGCACTACCTCTGCAGATGGCCTCCGGTGTGTGAAAGATGTACGTGTTCGATCAGGGTTGGCACCCCCGGATATTAGACGTCTGCCAGATTGCAGCCTTCTCGCACAATGATGGGATCATCGGGCAAGTGTCTACGGCAGCCGATAACAGAAGAAACTCTCCAAGCCGGTGCGGCTGCTAGAGGAACGCTACAGTACATAACAACGGTTTTTTAACACAGTTACAACAGAGCAACTGCGCGACAGTGCGCAGAAATTTGTTTCCTAAATTTAGAAATTTTAACAAATCCTCACTGTCTGTTCTCCACTAAAGTTGTTTTTACGATTTGCGGCATGAAGTCTGTTTGCCTGTGACCGGGATTCTACGATAACCTTGCCGCAGCAATATGATGATGGAATCTTATGTAAATCGACCAGATAAATTGAAAGTAAAGATATTTTTAATATATGTATATCTCGCTTGGTTATAGAGATATTGTATTTCCAAATTTTCGTGGTTAGGTTGAAGTGTGGCCTGGACCAGAAGAAAAACTGCTCCATAGTCAACTTTGATGATAAATTCGTATATATCGACGAGACAAATCGAAAATAAAGAATCAATTTGTTTGATATCTCGCTTAGTTCTCGAGATATTGTATCTCAAATTTGAGGAGATTAGGGTGAGATCCGGCCTTGACCAGAAAAAAATTATAGGTGTTTTCTTTTCTTTTCTTCCTAGTGGTTGTTGCTAGGTTGGAATACGGCCTGGACCCGAAGAAAAGTCATAAAAAGTACAAGGAATTGTACCTATGATTGACATGCTATATCTCGAAAACCAAGCGAGATATCAAAAAATTTTATTCTTTATTTTCGATTTGTTTCGTCGAGTTCTACAAGAATTCATTATCAGATTTTGGCGCCGCGGTAATGATAGAACTGCCCCTATGATTTAATACAGTATTTTACTGAAGACTCTGAGGAGCTATAACTTCCACAGATTCGCATTAAATTTTATTATTTGCACTTTCCTACTAAAGTTTTCCTATTGATTATCTCATACTAGATCTTTCCATTAAAACTAACTCACATATAAAACGCCACTTACATTCTGCGGGCTTAGGGCTGCTCTAGCGTGCAGGAAAACGACGGAGTGGCGAAACCACTGAGTGGAATTTTATTAACACAAGAGCACAAAATATTATATTTCAAACATTACACGTTTTGTAAAAATTTCACAATAGTTTCTTGCCCTCTAGGTTTAATAACTTGTTGAAGTTTGCAGGTATATTTAATCGTAAAATAACCCGACAAATTTTTAAAATTGGTACCGTTCCTCATATTATACGTTAGATTGGCCTAAAATTATAATAGCTTCTGTTATGACCATGTCAGAAACAGTACTGGTAAGAAAAAAAAAAAAAGAAGACAGCTGAGTTAACTGGCTTTCTGGTATCGAAAATTTTTTCAGTCGTGTCTATGTATTCAGAAATGAAGGTGAATGTTTAACTAAATTGGTTTTATTGCAAATAAACATGTTCACAGAAACGATAAGTAGTTATATGCTTATTTGTTTTTAGCGTCTAGAAATTTAAAAAAAAAAAGCAATTAATGAGGTGTGATTTCTGTAGGTCATCTACGGATATTGCTAATTCAAGTGTCTTTTCCTTTGTTGTTTGGTTTCAGGCTTCACACAATATTCGCGCATTTGTATCCCATGCTGTTCTTTCCTCTCTTCAATCCACGTTTTACCAGTTTTTAGTTTCAGATTTCCTTGTAAACTACGGCACTCATTCTTCTTGAATTCGTTTCTGGAATCCTGCTATATTATTTAAACTTCTTGAAAGTTTTTCTCTACCTCGGTGAACCGTGTCTGCTTGGTTATTTTGTTGAGAAATAAATCAGAAGATCCTATTGCTCAGGCTTGTAAAATTCAGACTGGAAATGTGGCTACAGAAAACAATTCTCCTCCTACATATGGCATCTGTGATATTTTCTACATGTCTATAAAGGTAATGATAGTTTCGTCTTGTGAATTGACAGTTTCCCTTTATTGGTACCATGATTTTCCTTAATATCTGCCTTTCTTTTATTTTTAATTTCTTGATCAGACCTTTTCTATTCATATCAAGGCATTCTGCGGTACACAGAGTTCTTATTTTTGTGCATTAATGTCGTATCTTGATATTAGTAGATATAAATTTCATCTTGTAGACATTTTTGGTTTGTTGATATGACGTTTCCATTTTTTAGGTCCGTGATGTAAAGGCATCTTTCCCAGAGGCATTGGAATCTAACCACTCTACAAGGCATTTAAATGTATCCACTCCAATAAGGAAAATATTTGTAAAAGAAATAAAATATCTGTTACCAAGTCAGCGAGGTTAGTGACGCATATTTGATTGCGACACCAGTGCGCTAACTCATCCTGTACCGCAGGACTAGAAAATTATTTAGGACCAAGCTCAGGTAATTCTATCCTCCTTGGGTTTTTCCTCGCTCACGCTTTCCACACTGATTTCCAGAAGGTTTATTGATCTTATGGTAAAGTAAGTGAAAAATTCTCGTCTTCGTCAGTACGTGAGCCACTGAAGTTCAATATCAAGTTATTCGCTCAACCATATAATCTATTGCTCGCGATCACACAATAAAACAACGCTTTTTACACTGAAGCAACGATATAACCAATTCGAGTGTGTGTCAAATAATTTACTTGTTCGTAAGGATGTATTGCGTTAGTCTCTCCTCGCACCATTATCAGTTAACAGTCACTGGCTGTAGCAATCGTGTTTTTAGCAGGTCTTACATCAGAGCTCCAGTGTGGTGACATCTGACGCGTGCAAAAAGTCTCGAACTCAAATGCTGAGCATCTGGCATTGAGCTTCAATACATTCGTAATCTATTAAACTGATCACTGGTACGATCCTATATTATCATACGACGAAAAACGGTCATACGTCATTTCAGAAATTATTTCATGTCACAGTTATGACATAACCTCTTCTTAGTTCATTAAGTCGTTTCTAAAAACACCAAAATAATATTTTTAACAAGTAAAATATTTATTAAATTATGTACAGAATATATCTATTCTCCGTAGAATTATTTTGAAGCTGTTTTTGTCAGGTAGCAGAGCTGTTGTTGAGTTATGGCAAACACAGCTGGAAAATATTGAATTATGCACGAAGGTATAGATTCCAAGGAACAATTGTTTCATACAAATCCATTTACACAAAATAATGCTTTTTTTAAAAAATAATTTACAGTGATGCTTATGGTTTTACGCCAAGGCGACATCAAGGTCATTAACAGCAACAGAGGATTTCCGACAAGGAATATGAAGGAATTCTGTGTGCCGATGCGGCATTTGCCTGATGTGATCCTAAGAAACCACGGAAAACAAAATTCGGTATGGTCGGACAAGAATTTCAACTCACGACATCCCGAATGTCAGGCGTTACCGTACAACGAGTTACGCAAGCAATGATCCCAAAATTCTTCAGTGATTGGAGAGGACAAAGAGGGATGTACTGAACCAACAAAGTGAGGGAAGTAGGTTTTAAGAACCTTGGTCAGACTATTGATTTAATTTGATGCTGTTGTATGAGGCCCACATTTTTGGTATCATAAGCAGGAGTGTCCGCAAAGAAGAGAAACTAGGTTTGTTTGGGGAAATTACTACAGAACGCAATCAGCAACTGAGAAATATTATAGAAGAGCTGGGTTGGTGGTCACTGGAAGATCGGAGGCAAGTGAAAAGATTGCTTGTAATATACAAGATTTATATTAGTGCTGATGCTTCGGTGGATATTGTTTGAGTAATTGGGAGCAGTACATATAAATTTAATACTTTATTTCAAGCGTAATGGAGTGGCAATGTTTTCTTTTATAGGTTAGGGAACCAGCGACTGATATAAATTGCCTAAAGAGGTGCTGACAAATTTACCAAAATCATTGAAAGATTTTAAAATTAAGATTCGTAAAGAGAGAGTTTGGTGGGTGGTGGAAAATGCTGAATGAATTTAAAAACTAATAAAAATAAATAAAAAATTTAATAAATAAAAAAAACTCTTAAAATGGGATATTAGGTGAGTAAGTATGCTGCCAACGAGACATGTGGGTGATCGCCATTGAATAGAATTAAAATATTAATAATCCTGTCATCCAGAACACTAAATTTTAGTAAACGGTTGAGCAACAGCCGGTGGTAAATAAAGATTCCGCAAAGTGACGTATTTACGCTTTGCAAATTCAGGTTATCCTGGCTCACTAGTTTTATTCTAAATCAATGTGATTTGTAAAATTTTAATGAACTATTTGATGCAATAAGTATTGCATTGTCAAGTAAAACAGTAGATCAAGAAGTTTTTTTTTTTTTTTTTTTTTTTTTACGTTTCTCAACAGCGAGGTTCGGGAAGGGATGGGGGCAAGGAATGGGAAGGAATTCGGCCATGGCCTTTTTAAGGAAGCATCCAGGCATTTGCCTGGAGTGATTTGGGAAACCATGGAAAACCCAAATTCGGATGCCCGGACGGGGATTCGAACTGCCGTCCTCCCGAATGCGAGGCCAGAACGCTATCCTTTACACCACCACGCTCGGTTAGATCAAGAAGACCAGAAGTCAGTTTAGGCCCATAATTGTAAATTAATTGTAATGTGTGAAAAAGTGATTTCATTTCATTGATTACATGGAACAGTAGGACAATTATATCTTCCAATAATATAAACTCTAAAAGTTTATTATTATAATATTATCACCGAAGATACATAATAATTTTGTTTTATTCATAAGGAGTATATGAGATGAACTACTGGCGAATATCAACTACAAATATAACCAGGAACTGTTCATTACTTGTCGGTAATGGACGACAACACCCCTAATCACGAGACTGCTGTATATCGGTGACCCCCGTACAGGATAGCACGCTGTGTGTTTCTGCCTTTGGGTTGCACTGTTTTTGTGGTGAATTCCATTAACATGGAAATGGGTTTGAAGGAAGCTAGCGAGAGAAGCACTCGTGTCTGAGTCTTGCCGAATTACCGAGCGTGCAAGCGCCGCTTGACTTCCACTAGGGGTATTACCGTTATTGGCCCATGATTCAGTATTCGGGTACAGAGGTCAATAAGTTTCATGAGCAAGGTCGTCAATTTCGTATAAATTTTCGATTAGGGAAATGAGGTCTCCGTCATTACAGAAATCCTGTTGCCTGTAAGTTGCTGATCGATCAAGGTTGCCTGACAAGGCTTTCAAAAGGCATTTTGTGTACATTTCTCGGCAGTAAATCTACACGCGACGGTTTCGTGCTGTTCCGTAAACACGCTGTAAAGATTTATCTATCGAATTTCTGACTCATTCCGATCAAACATGTTCCCATTTGAAGAACATCGTAAACTAGCCAAAAATTTGTCTATGATGCTACGTGTGTTATCGAATGCCTCAAAATATTACCCTTCATTCCTATAAACGTATTTTTTTCTCTCTGTCGAAAATTGAGAAAAGACGTTTTTCTTGAAGCACTTCCCAGAGAAATTCTAGTGCAGTAACTCTAATATATATATATATATGCTAGCTGTAGTTCCTTCAGCTATTTTGCAGTTACAATCACCAAAAAATTATATTCTTGATCATCCGTTATTTGTTGATAGCGGGAGAGACTGTTTAGATTTATTTTCGAGTCAACAGTGTATAGAATTAAAACGTTAGGGGCATTGTTTATAATTTAATTATAATTGCGGCAGATCTACGTCTAATCAAGTTGTAATTCGTATCTCGATTACATGTATTTCGGGCTCGTTTTGTTCTGAAATATGTATTATATTTTTTAATTCTACTTAGTATTTCCTTTCTGTCATAAATAAATCAAAAAAGTTGCACAGATTACCACTACACCCAAAAAAAATTATCTGCTGTTTTCAACAATTCAACGGTATAATGAGTTTTTCTACTATTTTTCGTGATCTTTCCTTAAGTTACATAACCTGAACTACCACAACTTCTGAAACTTATAGTACAGATAAAACAGTAGCATACATTTACTTGTAATACATACATTGTCACCAGCAAATATCCAATTTAAGTATTTATTTAATTTAATTGTGATGGACTGCACGCTCCAGCAGCAATTTCCCAATTATTTAAACCAACCACGTTACTAAAGACAAAGAAGGAAACTCAAATGATGTTCCATATACCTACACCTGTACTTATCATGACGTATGGACAGATGACAGCATAAAGAGAGAAGAACGAGCTGAAATTTTTATAGTACGTAAAAGGATACCAACACGAAAATTAAATGCAGAACTAGGACAACAAAAATGACTTCTATATTTTTTAAATCAATAACAACAATGGGCGCTACAGAAATAAATGGCTGCTTCATATAGACTTTCCAAACATATTTGTTCATACTGACCAAAAAAAGAAAACACTTCGGAACTTGGGAAATAATATTTGATCTCAGTGAATTAAACGAGGTGAAAAATTGTTGATGGGAGAAGAAAAAGAAGAAATCAAACTTCATGTGTCATCCAGAGTTAATATATATTGTTTATTTAGTTCATTTTTGATAATTATGTGTTTATTTAGATATTTAGAGGTACAGCAGTAGCCAGCTATTTTGTGATATGCAACAGCATTACGTAGGCTTACCAGTTAACGTCATCAAGTGTTAGTAATTGGTAAAATAAAAGTGTATACCGTATTGAGAACATTTCTAGCAGATCACCAAATCGAAATATGACACTGAGTTTCCAATTCTTAAGACAATACACGTCGGTACTGCTGCGAACGGTCAATAGGAGCGTGTAATAATTCGTATAAAAAACAGATACTAGTGATTTCAGGCTCTGTAATTATGATGTTTAACGAGACGTCGTCGATAATTATGATATAATTATAATGCGATTTTCTACTTTAGTTCTTACGAGAAATATACATCGCCAAGGTAGAAACCAAATAAATTCAAGTAACCAGCCAGAGGAAGTGTACTGAAAGTAATATTGCATTTGCCGTAGGATTAAAATTTAATCTCCAGCTAACTTGCGGCCGCGTATTTCAGTTGCCTTTATGCTTTTGAAATTACATTACCGAAGTTAACGAGACTCATACACTGGGGAAAAAAAACTGAGATGGAAAAATAAATATCACACAAACCTATGTTTTTCCAGCAAACAATCATTGTTCGCTACCTTTTGTGTTGGATTGCAAAATTAATTAAATACACTGTACTGGGCAGAAACATATGCGGAGAAGTACTTGAAACGGATTCTGGTCTTGTTTCAAAACAATTTTTTGGTCATCGAAATCACCTCCATGTTCAAACTGCAAAAGTCTCGACATACGACTGTTTTCATTCACCGTAATATGACGGTTATTCGTTACTGAAACATATTTTTACTATGACAAAATATACATGAATAGTCGCAGAAGGTTTATTAAAATCAAGGTTTTCCCAAATCACTCCAAGCGGATGCCGGGATGGTTCATTTAATAAAATTGTAGTTTAAAAAACTAAAAACACGCTTTCGTAGTAATGTGAACTAAAAGGTTAAAAATAATCTTTAAATATAAAGATTTTGTTTAACAGTGATGGGACGTCCCACAATGCAGGATAATTTTTTTTTTTGAATAAGCTTAAAGAATAAAGTCACTGATTACAAAATTAACTTTAATGTAATAAAGCAGGGGTGCTATATAAGTTGTCTTATATTTTTTGTCGTTCGCTGTTTGTAAAGGTAGAGTCATCGTCAAAAGTTGTGTAGAGAGCACCCCACGCTTTATTTTTTTAACATTAAAGTTAATTTTGTAATCAGTGACTTTATTCTTTAAGCTTATTCAAAACATTAATTTATCCTGTATTGTGTGACGTCCCATCACTGTTAAACAAAATCTTTATATTTAAAGATTATTTTTAACCTTTTAGTTCACATTACTACGAAAGCGTGTTTTTAGTTTTTTAAACTACAATTTTATTTTTAACTTTTTAGTTCTGATAGTTTCAAAAGTATGTTTCCTACTGTTGGCTTTTCTTCGCCAATCTCTCTTTATCTATGTTTTGTAGTTTCATTTTTAATTATTACTTCCACGAGTTAAATACAATTAAATGGCAGCTCAGCCAGAGGTCCAACAGCAGGGTAAATGTGGAAGACTACTCTTCTATAATAGTACGAAGTAATGTTTCGAATACTCACTATTCAACATCACGTTAAGTGACTGCAGACAGAGAAACCTTTCTGGATAGGAGACAGTGGAAGACGATCGTCGTCAGCAACCAAGGCTCGTAAATCACACCCGGGAAACTGGAGATGGTCAAAGTAACGAGAATAGCAGGACGTTGCTAAGAGACTGCTGTATTGTGAACGGTTCTTAAAACGTGTGCAAATTTTTTCTGTTTTTACTGTGAAAGTAATGATAATATCAAGATATAGCTATGAAATTACTGTATTGTAATCAGTTATCAATACATCAGCAAAATTTCAAACAATTCGGACATCTGGAATTGGGTTAAAATTAAATTGCAACATTTCACGACATTCAACCATTTTTCTTTTGTTACTGTCAAAGTAATGAGAATAAGCAGGATATAGCTATGAAATTCTTGTATTGTCACCGGTTCTTAATATGTGTGCCAAATTTCAACCAGCTCGGACATCTGGAAGTGGGTCAAAATGGTGTTGTAAAATTCCATTACATTCATACATACAAGTCAAGCTAATACAAAGCGTGTAATACCAAATTTCAAACAGCTCGGACATCGGGAAGTGGGTCAAAATGGAGTTGTAAAATTCCGTTACATTCATTCATACATACATACATACATACAAGTCAAGCTAATATAAAGCGTGTAAAAAAGGCCATGGTTGAATTCCTCCTTGTTCCTTAACCCCATTCATTAACCGCCTCTAATAACCGCGACGTCGACGAAGCGTAAAGCCTTAAGCATAAATAAATTTATTAAAAACTATTTAATGTCTATTTAGGACATCAGCTGACCATTATACTACTATGGTACTATTTATACTTGTGTATGCTTATATATTACTCATCGATAGTAGTTGACATGAAGATAATATGAGGACAGAAAATTCACAGAAATTATTGGGCCAGAAGGTGGTGTGTGTTTAATTCAAAATAGGATGCCCAAAAAATGTACCTCATTTTATAACGTCTCTACTGTAGTATCTGTAACTTTTGCAAGGGCTCTTCTGTGATCTTATGTTTTAAAGTTATTTGAATATTAAATGCACTAGAGAAAAACAGCTGTTGCGAGCTTCAAATGTGTTTAATTAATAAATCACCAAACTTACAAACAAATAGAAGCTGGATGAATCCTTCTAAACCCGGTGTTCCTTCAGTTTTTTTTTTCAGAAGAGTTTTATGGAGTCGAATACCTTCACAACCATCAATCTGTATCCCATTACACAAAATAATTAAAAAAACAGTGGCTTCAAACTGTATAACAAGCAAGAAAACTCCTAACAACAATGGTGAAGTTGAAATTCGATCTTAGTCTTTTCGGGTTAACCAGTTCCCCCCCCCCCCCCAATATGCTAATGTGATGGGGGGAATGAAGAAAGCACTTGGGAGCACTCTGAACTGCGCTTGGGGGCCCCGGTGCACGGCACCGCCTAGACCTCCGATAGCTACACCACTGCATTCGGAATCCATATATTTTACACAGAACCTTCCGTAACCGTTCATAGCACTCGGTTTTAGTTTATCTCGCTAAAGTACACCGAGCGTGGGGGGTGAACTGTTAACGTTCTGGCCTCACATTCAGAAAGACGCGGGTTCGAATCCCGTAGGTGCATCCAGATTTGGGTTTTCCATAGTTTTCCCAAATCACTCCAAGCGAATGCAGGGATGCTTCCTTCAAAAAGGCCATGGCCGAATTCCTTCCCGTTCCAGTTCATTGTTCCCAGTCCCATCCCGCCTCTAATGACCTTAGCCGTCGACGAGGCGTAAAGTAATAAATATATATAAAAAAAACGAACAACGTAAAAGTTTCCAGCTTCTGTTACCACCGTTTTCTGTACATCGATGATTTAAAATTATTTTTAGTTCTCTTTAAAAAAAAAATACACAATGGAACTCCGACAGTTAGATAACCTAGATTTTAAATTACTCTAAGAACTTAAAATACTCTAAAAGATTTTTGATTACATTAAGTGACAATTTTTTTGAACACGAATTACCAGTTTCTCTCTGCGTTGAGTTTTAATACTCTCCGAGTGAGCTGGGTGTTTTCACAAGATATTTCGCGATCTGGGATCTGTCGCCATCTTCTGGTGAAGTGTCGGATGCGGCGGAAGGCTACAAAGATCCAAGCCTTCCGGCGCATCCGGCACTTCACCAGAAGCTTTACTACCAGCACAAAGTTTTCCCAATAGCAAACAATGTTTATTATTTACGAATAAATTAAAGACTATTTTCAGTTATCTGTTGAGCGAGAATGACATTCAGGTTTGGAATTACTGAGTCCTTTACATTGAAGGTTTGATATCTTTCGTCAGTACTATCAGAAACTGTATCTCTTAAAACAAGTGTTGCACACTCCACAGGGAAAAGCAACGAAAGTATGGAGAAGGAAAACATATTCCATCTAACAAGTCGCGTAAGATATAATAAATTGGCAGGTTGACATGATCCCATAATTCCCAAGGGGCGTAACTGGGAAGCAATTTGAGATTATTATATTAAAACTGTAAGATCTATATTCATTTCATGAAGATAATATTAATACTTGTAAAACAAAATAGTGCGATTTCATATATCCACAATCCCGTAAGTATTCGCTTAATTGAATTTTCATCATGCTTTGATTAGAATAATTCTATTACTTTATAAATGGATGCATCTGCTTCAGTAACTTATACCGTTTAAAATAATGTTTAACCAAATAACTTTTCCTTCGATACATGGAGTTTCAGTTATCTCTTAATAGCGGAATTTAACTCGCTGTCAGAGCAGTATTCTGTCGTAAGATAATCAGTTCACTCGTTCTCCTTACGTTTAGTAGTTTTTTCAATTAAACATTTGTCATGAGTTGAAAATTCTGCTAGCAACAAATAAGCAAACTTGATTCAATGTATTTGTAACGTAAATAATATTCTGTATTCAGAGATCGAATTGAGAATTTAATGCATAAATAGTGTTCTAAATTGCTATAAATTTAGAATCAAAACATTATCGGTCTGGATACTTGAAACAAAATTGCACTTGACTTCGCTATAGAAATTAGAAAAAAAATTGTTCGAAGAAACAATACTTATAACTAAGTATTAACTAAATACATTGAGTACAGAAGTATTATTATTCTAGTAACACTTTCTATCGAATGAGAGAACTCGGTTTAGATATTTAAAACTCTTTCCCTTGGCGTTGTTTCATGTTTAGCCGCTTCATACCAATCTGATTAACATAAATTATTATGGACGGTCACGTTCTGACCATATTAATTAGATTACTTCAGCTACAGTTTCCGTTCCATCCATCATCAAAAAATTGTAATGTCTGTGAATGGGCGAGAGTTTCAATTAACTCACTTCATAACAGAATTGTAATCGGGCATATTTTATGGTCAACAATTTTTAGCTGATGCTAATGGAAAAACAATAATTTTTTAATTAAAATATCAGTCCTCATTCCATGAAGAATCACTCTTATTTTTTATTAAAAAAATGTAATATCACACCACGTTTAACTTTGAACGAGTAATTTTTTATTTTTTTTAACACAGTGAAAAACAACAAATAAAGTAATGTTGTCAACAAGTGTTTCTGATTCACACTTTAAAGAAAAAACCACAAGATTTTCCTCCGTATTATCAGTTCTATAATGATTGACTAGAGGAACTACAGGATCCAGTTACTTCGAATTTCACAGCCACGTGCTTTCAGTCGAAATAAAATACAACTTCAAAACTATGTATGTGACGGGTAAAGGTAACTAGATCATACAATTTCTTTTGAGGGCCATCATAATTTTCGATACATTTTCTGTTGACTCCTTCATGTCACTGCTGGTAAGTGGAATACATGAAATTCGAAAAATCTGATTCATTAAACTATTTGAGATGAACTTGATATTCCAAATTAATACTAACCATGAGGATCTATTTTGACTGTCAGTGAAACTTTTTCAGTTAATACCACTGTAGTTCAGAAATTTATTATAATGATAAATATTTTCAGGAAGATATGCTACCGCAAATAGTTTCTCAACCTTTTTTTAACCCAAATACGGGTTACTAAAATTTCTTCTTCCTTGAAGGGCTTGACCCTCTGCGGGCGTACGTGGTTACCCATAGTGGATGTGTACCCCTTAATGGGAACGTCTGGTTTCTCGTCCCGTCCCCCCAATGTTCATAAATATGGATCTGATAGAGTGTGCGTTCAGTGAAAATTGCTGTTGTGTTGTGGATGAGAGTCGAAAGAAGGGAGAAGGATATAACCCGATGACTGTACATTCAAATCTATTCTCCCAAAAGACACAAAATGGCGCCGCCAAGGTTAACGTCCCTATCAGATCAACGAATCACTGTCAACGGTGTCGTATGCCTTCACTCCACACGCAATGCGGAGAGATTGGGGATTTAACCCAGGACTTTTGTACACAATCCAGGGAATAGCAGTTATGCATCATCACCTCTCCTACCTTACCGGCCAAGTCCTGATGATGGAAATTTCTTCCACCAACAGACATCGGATCTGCTAACCCCATGTCAGCGTCGGACATCATCACGGAGCCGCAGCCAACTCAGTCAGCAGTCTAGCTTGAGCTTTCGTAACGACAACTTCCTCGTTCGGAGCGAACTTCCTCGTGTGAGTCTCACCGTGTGCGCGACCAGCCTTCCGGCATTCTGCGATTCCGCGAGAGTGCTTATACCACAGTGTAATACGTTGTTTGACCTATCTAAGTGACTTAGTTAGGTTACAATATAAGGTTCCGTGATCCTACTAAACGATGGATGACCCGCCGGACACGGGTCAGACGGTCAAGACAGCCTTAGATACGTGCTACATCAACGACCAAATTCCCGTCCCACATCCAGTGAACCATATTACGAGTGAAATGCCACTTCCTCAAGCAGAAGTCTCACAACAACAACATCAACAACAGCTTCACCGCCTACAGCCGCAGCAGCAACAGCACCAAGAGCAGCTACATTATCATCAGCAGCAGCATCAGCCTCATCAACAGATTCATCAGCAGCAACAACAGCAACAGCCTCTACAGCAGCAGCCTCTAGAGATGGAAGCCGGCCCGGGAGGCGTTCTGCCACAGGCCCTGCATCCTCCAGTAGGCGCACCCACTTATCACACGGCTTGGAGAGAGGATAATCCTGCAAGCAGCGGTGAGTCGAACCCACCTGTAAAACGTAGATGTGTGCAGATAACAGAAACGGGGCAGCCCAGTGTAGTTCCACAATCAGAGCAGATGGAAGAAGTAGAGATGACCGACACAGCAAGGTCCACTGAGGTTAATCTATCCAATGCCGCGGATTTAGAGCAAGCTAATATCAATAAAACGCACCCCGACACGATAGCGCCAACGTATAGAAGCAAAAATAATAGATACTCCCCCACAGACAGTGGCCCGTACCATATTTTTGTAGAGAGCATAGACAGGAAGGTCGGGAAACTACATCCTATGGCCATCGGTAAATTAATATTCCAACACAGTGACATACTCAAAACGGACGTAATCAACATTTCACCTTTAGGGAAAAATCGTCTCAAAATTGAAACAAGATCTGCTGGTACTGCTAATTCAATAGTGCAATTAGAAATTTTCAAAACCAAAAACCTTGAAGCTTATATTCCGAACTTTCTAATACATAAACAAGGAATAATTAGGAACGTTGACACCTCATTGAGTGAGGAAGAACTAGCTCAAGAAATAATTGCCCCTGTCCCAGTAGTGCGCATCAAACGCTTTACCAAAAGGAGCCATAATAACCAAGATCTCATATTACCTATTCCTGTTTGCTTGGTATCATTTCGATCCCAAAACCTACCGACCTACGTCACGATACTAGGAACCCGATGTGCGGTGGAACCGTATGTCCCGCCTGTGATCCAATGTACGACTTGTTTACGGTTGGGCCACCGACAAGGTCAGTGCAGATCCCGCGAGCCACGATGCAGCAGGTGTGCTGGGCCTCACTTGTTGGTCAACTGCGACAACCCATTATCGATCTGCTGCGCCCTTTGCCGCGGCCAACATCATGCCACGGACAGAAATTGCCCTGTGTATCTTAAAAACCGGGAAACAAAACAAGCAACCGCACTCAGATCAAATGCTGTATCTCCTGATACAGAGCAGCATTTCCGGGGCTACGCGCAGGTGACCTCCTCCCCACCTCAAATAACGAGTTATACGGAATATCCGCCTCTAGCAGCACGACTTCCGTATTATTGGCCTACTATCTCTCAATCTCAACAGATAATGCCAACCAGGACTCAGGCTCAGCCTCAACACCCGCCGCTACAGATGCATCAACCACTCATAACACCACAGCTACCCTTTCAGGACATGACACCCGAAGGTCCCCAGGCGCCTTCTGACTTTAGCGGTGGACCACCACCCACAATAGCAAACACTGGTAATGTTTCTGAGATTGCCTTGCTACACAGTAGTGGAAATATGGTGGCCAATCAATATATGGCAGAGAGTAGGAGCGGTACACAGCCAGAATCAACAAGTTCGCTTCAGAAAAATTTGGATTCAAACACCAGTAATAGGTACTCATGGACTAGGGCCCCTAAGTCGTATAAAAATCCTCGATTCACCAAAGAAAATCCATCTTTAAATACAAAACAATACTTGTATTCATACAATGGTCCTATGTCTCCTATTATAACTAGTGACCATCACTATCCAACCGCAACTAGCTTCATGGAGAGCCCCCAAGCCACCTTCACGCTCTGGGAAGGTGATCAAGCCATTCGTAACATACAGCCCACAGCAGCACAACAATCAAATTCTCTCAATCAACCTACCGAGATAACCCAAACTAAAAATGGACCATTATTCGAAAAAATTCTTAAATTAATTGTGATTCTGCTCCAAGAAGCTAATTCGCCAATGAATATTACAGCAATATCAGGAATGCTCTCAAATATTTTCCAACAAGATGGCGGAAACTAAGCTAGTACAATGGAACGCTCGTTCACTCAGAGCAAATAGTGAACAATTTCAGCGAGAACTTCTTACCAATAAGATTGCTATTGCTATTATAGCAGAAACCTGGCTAAAACCAAACACACCGCTATCAATCAAAGGATACCATATAGTGCGCAAAGACAGGGATGATGGCAAAGGGGGAGTTGCTATTCTAATACAAACAGACATCCCTTTCGCAATAACCCACATTGACCTCACTCATATTGAATCTTTCGAAGTGGTGGCAGCCAGAGTACGGATCCAAAACTTGAACGTATCTATTGTCTCGGTCTATGCTCCCCCCAAAACAAAAATTAATACATCTGAATGGCGCCAGCTCCTACAACAAATAGAAGAGCCATACTTAATATGTGGGGACTTCAATGCGCATCACATGTCGTGGGGTTGCGAGTGGTCTGACATATTCGGGGACGCCATAGTTGAGATTATAGACGAATTCAACCTGTTCGTTCTTAACGACGGATCCCCCACCTTAATCTCTAAACCTGGTCACCGAGTATCCGCAATCGATCTAACCCTCTGCTCCCCCTCTCTCGCAACAGAATTGCGATGGGAAACCGTGCAGCAGTCGTGGGGATCTGACCACCTGCCTATTCTAATAACGACCAAACAGTCGGATGTGAGGCAGGAACGATATACAACCACAAAATGGAACATTCAAAAGGCGAACTGGATCCTATACGCCCAATACATTGATTCCAATATCTCACGAGTCCAGGGCAACAAACCACCCAGACAGCAATACAATACGTTCCTAGCCATCATAAATGAAGCAGCTGAAATGTCGATCCCTAGGTTAAAACGATCACCAAATACAAAGAGAATCCCAATACCCTGGTGGGACACAGAATGCTCACGAGCAGTAGCCAAACGAAAACTAGCATTTACTACGTACAAACAGATTTCTACTTGGGAAAATTATCTAAATTATAAGAAAACAGATGCCGAAACTAAACGATTTCTGAAGCTAAAGAAAAAAGCTTCCTGGAGGGAATTTTGCAACAACATAAATAAAAATACGCCGTTGACAAAAGTCTGGAATATGGTCAATAGATTTAGAAAGAAGCCAGGGGGAACTAAATTGTCAACCATTTGGTTGGAAGATTTTGCGAGCAAGGTGGCCCCTCCATCAGCCCCCTTTGGACCACTAACACCTCCAAACCAGACCAAGGAACAGGATCAATTCCCCCAAACTACTTTAGAAGAACCATTTCAACTGAGAGAATTGGAATCGGTCCTCAACTCAACACGAAACACGGCACCTGGAATAGATGACATCCACTATTCGATGCTTTTCCACCTACCGCACTCAGCCAAGGTCGTTCTCCTTCAAATATTCACCGGCATATGGAGAAAAAGTGAGTTCCCAGACGACTGGACCACCCACATCATCATTCCAGTGTTAAAAGTAGGCAAAGACAGTAACAACGCTAACTCATATCGACCAATAACGTTGTCATCATGCGTAGCCAAAACCTTCGAGCGAATCATAAAGAGTAGACTAGAATGGTGGCTCGAACACCACAATCTGCTACCAAACTGTCAGTTTGGATTTAGAAAGGGAAGGAGTACCTACGACAACCTCGGTGTTCTCACTCTAGATATAGAAAAGTCCTACCTAAATAAAGGCTACCTAACGTGCCTGTTTCTAGACATAACCGGCGCCTATGATAACGTCAGCATTACCATTCTAGTTGAAAAGCTAAGAGCACTACACCTCCCGGAGGTATATCTAAACGGAATCTATAACCTGTTTTATTGCCGGACCATATACATACGCCAGCAGGACAACAGCCTATATGGACCACGTGTGGTTTCTCTGGGCATCCCGCAAGGAGCCATACTCAGCCCAATATTATTTACCATATATATAGCAGACCTAGAGAGTATATTCAGCCCCTCAATAAAGGTGTTAAAATTCGCTGACGATGTATGTATTTACACATCATCTCCATCCCAGGGGCTAAACTTCTGGAGATTAAACGACGTTGCTAAGTTACTCTATGAATGGACCCGTGGTAAGGGCTTAACTATCTCATCTTCGAAGTCATCGGTTGTGGTATTCTCGCGGAAGAAGAACACTTACCGAGGTCCACAGATACAGCTGGGTCCTTATAATTTCCCTGTTAGAACAGAGACTAGACATCTAGGACTTCAGATGGACAGTAAACTGACATGGAAGGCACATATTGATCACATTCTAGCTAAAGCCGAACGCTGCTTAAATATAATACGAGCGGTAACTCGGGTATGGTGGGGAGCTGACCCTTCCGTCTTACTCATCTTGTACAGAACGCTAATACGTCCCTTACTGGATTACGGCAGTTTATGCTATGGAAATGCCCCAATGTACAACCTGCGTAAATTGGATACATTGCACTACCGGGCTATCAGATTGTGCCTCGGAGCGATGAATACCACCCCCACAAACGCCTTATTAGTTGAGGCTAAAGAAATGCCATTGGTAATACGACGACAATTACTGGCAAGCATATTTCTAATGAGGCGCGCCGCCATCAAGAACCACCCGGTTATCCAGAAGGCTTCTGACTATATAACAACGATCAAGAGGAGAGATAACAACCTCGGTCATAGAACCCCGCTGCTGGCTCTCTGTTTCACTGAAATAAAACATATAATCCCGCTAGTAATTCAAGATACTACACTACCCATCTTCGCATACCAGTATGCTATTTTGAGATACAGGCCCAATATATACCACCTACCTAACTGGATAACAACCTGTAACAACGTAAACAGCAAGATGGAGGAATTCTTGTCCATAACATGGCCAGAACATGTACAAATATACACAGATGGCTCGAAAACTACTAATGGTGTGGGCTACGCCTTCTTCTGTCCCCTCACTCAAGAATCACGTAAAGTTCGCCTGACAGCAGAAACGACAGTATATACCGCTGAAGCTATGGCAATAAGAGATGCCTTAAATTATGGTCTCGAACACTTCAATAAAATACTGGTACTGTCCGACGCTAAAAGCGTGGCGCAGAAGCTGGAAAACATGAACAGACTGAGCGGAACGAATAGGATCCTATTCGACATCTTAAATGCAATGTACTCAGCCAAGGCGGAGGGCAAAGAAGTGCACTTGTTATGGGTCAAGGGACATGCTTCCATACAGAATAATGAAAAGGTAGATCAACTGGCGAAAGAAAGCACGGCGGATGGAGAGCAATACTATACTCAGCTACCTCATACCGATTTTATTAATATCATCAGGAAACGGTATCTTCACAAGTGGTCAGAATCGTGGACTTTGACACAAACAGTTAAAGGGAAGTTTTACGCATCAATACAACCTCACATACCAACTAAAGTCTGGTTCGAAGATAACCATTTGGGCAAAAGATATAAAACATCTATAATTCGCATGCGACTCGGTCATGGCTGTTACCCAAAGCACCTCCACCAAATCGGTATAGCACAGACTCCCTTTTGCCCGGTGGATCACGAAGAATTAGCAGATCTCGACCACATCACTTTAGCGTGCACTCTATATCGGACTCAACAAAAGAAACTATACAATAGCCTTGTAAAGTTCAAAATTCCACTCCCAACTTCGATACGCATCCTGCTGAGAGGGGGAAGAAGTGACGTGTATGGGGCGCTGGCCACATACCTAAGAGAGGCTGACATCCGTATCTAAAGACACCAAACATAACAAAATTAACAATCACATACAAGTTATGATCTTACAAATTCAGCACATTTCCTGCAATACCACCAACGGAATCGGTCGGAACTGCATCTTAGCTGACCTAAAAAATTACATTAAATTGTAAATCATCAAGGAACTCTCACTAATCAGTTTAGTTATATCAGGTGCAAGGCTAACCGGATATACCAAAGCCCAGTGAATCTTACCCTGCAAGGAAACATCACTGCTCCCCAAATGTGATTTTATTGTTATCGATATAATTGTCATCATTGTATTATTGTATCAATATACTTTCTAAATATGTATTACTATTCACTGAATAATTGTATTACCCATTGTGAAATAAGATCCAGCTTCATATTATCGCTGGCACAAATGTAATCGTGTATTCCCTTATCAGGGCTATCGCTGTATTAGTGTAATATTGAATAATTGTATAATTTAGTGTGAATTAAGAAATGAATACATGTTTGCTATACGATAAGAATCACATGTTAAATTAATGTAAATGATAAAGCTGGCCGTATAGTCGATAGACAGAAGGCCATGAAAATAAATAAATTTAAAAAAAAAAAACTCAGTCAGCGAGTTGGGCTACTAACATATCTGAGGCATTTTTTAATCTGTGTGTATTATTATAGTAGTAAGTACCCCGTTGGATCACGCAGCGCATTTATGATTCACCTTTCTGATCTTCCATATGGTCACATTTCCTCTCCATGAGCAATCTTTCTTTCCTCAGTCTACTTGGTTCCTGATCTCGTTGGAACTTCATTCTCTGGCTTCACTGCCCATCTGTTGACCTTATGACTGAAAAGGCTCTGTTTAAAATTTCCGAAGTGTCTATTTGGGCCTTGTAACATAACAAGTGTCTGCGCCAGGTGTCGGCAGCAGACGACGCTTGCTAACGATGTATTATCTTTGAGTACTAGTAAGTCAGTCTGTCTCTGACCGCCGGACGAGAGTGTTCGCGCGGAGGCACATTTCGGTCTAATAGTGGGGAAATTGTTGCAGACTCGAGTAAAGTATTCAAGTGATTTATGTAAGCGTGTGATGAATAGAACTTGTGATTTGGAGGAGAACATTTTTCTTAAAGTAGTGGTGAGAGGAACTTTGATCGATGTGGTAGATACATTTTGTTGTAGAAACTCTTTATCCTACGAACTTGTAATTTTCGGCGAAGTTCGATTACTTATCTAGAATTTCATATTTGGTGGTGGTATTTTCCCGTTGGGTGTAATAGCTACAGCTTAATTATTGCAATAAAGTCACTTTGTGTGAAGTTGCACATAAACTGTTGAACTGTTCTTTTTATATAGTAAACCCAACGCTCGAAATTTACCTAAACCTGGCGACCGCGGCAAAAGAACCTTTTTTTATCTGTTTAATGAACCGATTTGTGTTTCTAAGTAAGTGACTGTGTGCTCAAAACAGTATTCAGAAGTTTAACCCAAATAAATATAAAGACTTTTTCTCATAGTAGCCTTGCAGCCTTCTCTAGGTCCTTTTTGACTTTTTTGATCTACGGTTTGCTCTTAAGCTTTGTAATCCTTGTTGTTGGGAGACATTGAACGCATCATGGAATTTTAATCATCGTTTTCTGATGTCTGCTGCAAGGTTAGACAGTTTCTCTGTTGCTTTTGGGGTTTGCAGTATGTACCCATCTTCTATTTTCTTTGAGCCAAGAAATTTCCTCATGATCTTTCGTTATTCTTTCAGGTTGTTTTCTAGGTCGCATTTTCTACTGATTATCAGAGTTTCATGTTTTATTACTGTGTTGTAGTGTCGGATCTTTGTAAGTGTTGACATGCATTCTTTTTCTAAATTTCGTGTGTAGCTTTCTTGAGTTTCTGTAGTCGAACTCTCTGTGCTTCCTTTCCTGGCCCTGTTAACTCTGAAATCTTGACTAGTTACCCAATTATGGAACCCGTTCGACTTGTCCGTATTTCGTGATTAATTTCCGAGTGTTTTATCCAGTGCAGATGAACTTAGTTTTCTAGAATTCTCAGCACATTCATTGAATACTTCTGCCTGCTTTATCGCAATGTTTTTACTGTCCGCGAGTATCGTTAGGTCGTCTAGATAAGAAAGTGATCTTGATGTCGCCCTTTGTCCGTCAAAGCTAAGTGGGTTTCCAATAGTCTGGGGTTTTCAGTATTTTTTTCCTCTTCTCTAATGACTTCACCGAGGACGAAATTGAAGAGGATTGTCGATAGCCCATCACCTTGTCGATGGCTGGTCTTAATTTCCAGGGGCTCTGTTATTTCACCAATAAATCTGCATGCATATTATTAGCCAACCCTACAACTGTACCTTAAGACTTGCACCTAAAATAACGTCTTTATAAAACGGCCATTAACTTAAATCTGATCTGGGTTTTCTATGATTTTTCCAGATCGCTCCAGGCGAATAGCGGGATGGTTAGTTAAAATAGCCCACGGGCGCCTCCTGCCATTTCCCGTATATCCCTTCCTACCCACAAACGATTACATTTTAGGATATGCGCAAAGCACCCTCCACCACCCACTTTTAGTGAATCGCGCTGTAACAATAATAGTAATAGTAATCCTAAAAGACACACGTATCTCTTTCATGCTGATTAGAAACGTATTTAGTGAAAAGGCTACTATAGTAACACAACAGTAATGTCATCATATCCCTGAAATCCAAAATTTGGTCATTGAAGTAGTCAAGGATGTAGAAAGTTTATTTTATAGCTTATACCCTTCCTCAGTACGAATATGGTATCAATTTTATGAGAAAATGTTTTACTAATTTATTTTTTTGTTATGTTATCTATAACTCAATGAAAATAAAAAAAATCATATTCAGCCTGCGGGTCAGCCGCCCCATCTTCGGCGACCACTTAGGTGAGGATCTTGAACTGGAATAACTTACAGGCATAATTTCCTTCGCTGCTCGCCAGATGTATATTTCAGTCAGATTTTCACCATCGTTATTTCTTACTTTTCAGTTTTAAACTTCCGTTCTTTTTTTAAACAAACAGTAAGCCAAATATTTAACTTATGAAGCTAAAATTCATTCAAAATTAAATACTGGGAGTACAGGAATGAAAGCATAACCCTGCAACTGCAGAAAGGTCACATCAAGTCCAACTATACGACAAAATTTTATTTTGCTTATAGTCTCACCATGTCGCATATAAATTAAATGCGAGCAAGAGATCTATGTAATTAAATAAATATATTTTGTAGACTGTATTTCGTTTATAATCTTTTGTAGTTTATTTCTTTCGTTTGCCTGCTTAAAAAGTTCTCTAATATCAATAACGACCGTGTTTGAGACAACCTTGACATCCCAAGATTTGCAGGTTTGTTCCTACTCAAGATCTCTCAATTTATTTTTTACGCTGCTGCTAAATCAATCTTGTCTTGGTCTTTTCCTCTACTCAACAATTCTCCTAACTTCACTTCTTTTTTCAGAGATCATATCCTTTAAAGCCTCTCTGGGCAAACAATATTTATTAACCTTTGTATTCTTTTCTTTTTTTTCTTTATATATAAATCATTTTAACTTTTAATTTACCACTATGTCGCAACCCTTCCCAAAATATTCCTCATTTTTTTGTTGATTGTAAATGAACAAGAAAATGGGGAAAATTTTCTTAATGGCAATGTCGTTATTGGTATTGAGGTTTTATGTTAACATTTTTGTACAAAATATCAACAAGCGTAACTTATTCGAAATGAACACAAATCTTACATTAATTAAAAAAACATAACAAATGAACAATCACAAAAACAGATAAAAACAAAACACTTTCTCCCAAGTCCTGTCACGGTCGCCATGTCGCATATAAATTAAATGCGAGCAAGAGATCTATGTAATTAAATAAATATATTTTGTAGACTGTATTTCGTTTATAATCTTTTGTAGTTTATTTCTTTCGTTTGCCTGCTTAAAAAGTTCTCTATTTTCAATAACGGCCATGTTTGAGACAACCTTGACATCCCAAGATTTGCAGGTTTGTTCCTACTCAAGATCTCTCAATTTAATTTTTACGCTGCTGCTAAATCAATCTTGTCTTGGTCTTTTCCTCTACTCAACAATTCTCCTAACTTCACTTCTTTTTCAGAGATCATATCCTTTAAAGCCTCTCTGGGCAAACAATATTTATTAACCTTTGTATTCTTTTCTTTTTTTCTTATATATATAAATCATTTTAACTTTTAATTTACCACTATGTCACAACCATTTTCGAGATATTGATTTTTTCTCGAAACATATGACTTTGTTCAGTTTATTTCATGACATTTCTACAAATCAAGAGTTTTTTAACCCTGTTTTTTTTTTAAATTTACTCAGGGATTGTGGCATAAATTTTTTTTATATAAGGAAATCATATTTTTCCTTTGAGTGCCGAAAATCTATAATGTTTACTCCTAGTGAAAGAGAATATGAAAGTATAGGTTGCTATGGAGATAAAGAAATAATAAGGATTGAGGTTATCGGCGTAGACACATAGATAGGTTGCTTGGAATTATCATTGTCGAAACGAACTTACATCTTCGCAGATTAATCAGTTTCAATGTAGTTCCTAGAGGATTACAAAATATACAATAAACTTAAAACTGTCTGAAAGAAAAAGGACTCAATTATTTGATAGTTATAATCAGTTCACAAATCATCAATTATAAGTCGGACCGAATCACAATGGTTACGCGACATGGCGACCGTGACAGGACTTGTGTGTTTTCTGTAATGTTTTTAGTCTTTTTAGTTTGTTTTTTTGTTTGTAAATTGTTTGTAAAAATCCTACAAAAAAAAAATAGTATCACGGCATGCAAGATTTATTTTATAAGTTTACTAGTGGATTTTTACAGGATGTTTGAGTCATTTAAAACAAAGTTATTTTTTAAAAAAAAGACCTTAAATCTTAAACCTTAAATCTTAAACCCTAATTGGTGTAATTGTTTTAAAACATAAGTTAGTCCACAACCCGAAAGTTTGTTGGATCCTATCAGCGGTTGCAGGGTTATCGTTCCATTCCAGGACGCCCTGTATATATACATTTTTTTTAGACACCGTCAGTATACATTTTATCTGGTTGGTTGGTTCTTCACTAGTGAGAGCACGGTAAATGCTGACAGCTACTTAGCCCCTCACACTCAACGTGTCTCTCGTGAGTGCGTTTCGTTGTCTTCGCCTCAGGGCCAGACACAGTCTTAGAAGCTTTGTGTTATAGGCCTACTTGTTGAAATTATGCTTCAATCACTTAAGAAGAGGAAGAAAAACAGTAGTTACCTAAGACCAGCTTCAGTGGTATAATAGACAAGTTTTTGGCTAAAGTTGTAATATGCTTCCTAATTTGCTTTTCTCGTACCAAAAATGCTTGTTAGTTGTACTTATTGTTACAGAGTGTTTTAATCTATAATCATGTAGAATTACTATATTATCTTTTGCTCGGAGCTTACACAATCGATAATTTTACCAGTCACTGGTATGCCCAAATATTTTCAGTTGTTTTGAATTATATATACGATGGAAAATTGACTACGTTAGAATCCCCTTTGAATCACTAAAATCGTTTAATAGCTGACAGAACTTATTGCAGCTCCTACGCGGTATAAAATAGTATATCATACCACCGTTTACAACTATTTTTTTTTATTGCTTTACGTCTCTTTTTAACATCGAGGTCTTTAGAGACGGGAAAGGATGGGGGGCACGGATGGGGACAAGGATGGGAAGGAATTCGGCCATGGACTTTTTTTTTTTTTTTTTTTTTGAAGGAAGCATCCCGGCATTTGCCTGGAGTGATTTGGGGAAACCATGGAAAACCCAAATCTGGATGCTCGGACGGGGATTCGAACCGCCGTCCTCCCGAATGCGAGGCGAGAACGCTAACCGTTACACCGTCCCGCTCGGTCTATTTTTTTTTTTTATTTATATATATATATATGTTTAGTTACGAGTGATGAGGTTTTGTTTCAGCTATCAACGGGTAAGAAATATATTCGAAAAGTATAAAAGTTGGTATCGTGTCTTGTTTCAAAAAATATTATATTTATTACATCATGATTGGGAACGACATAAGTTTTCAACTAGAGAAGGGGTGGCCAACCCAAATGATCTGGCGGGCCACTTTGAAAATGCATCATAATTCCGCGGGTCGCATAGAAAATTATAAATCTCCATATTACATTTAGACCCACTATAGACATTTTTTTGATTGAAAAATTGAAATATAATGAGTTATTATTATTGTGTTTACTATTATTCTTACATGTAAACATAGGTAATATAATAATAGAGATACTAAACGCACATTGTAAAGAAATATATTACACCAAAAACTAAATATGAATTTTTTTTTTGTAAAAGTGTGATGAATCTTGCGGACCAGTAAATGTTCAGGGCGGGCCGCATGCGGCCCTCGGGCCACGGGTTGGCCACCCCTGATAGAGTAAAACCACCCACGCTTGCATCATGAAACGTGTTTACAACAAAGGTAATTTTCTGCATTAGGCGATCCGAGAAATTTCTTTACACAGCGAATGTACAACGAAATAGCCCCTAGAAAGGATCGTGGTTTAGTGCTAAAACAGTAGAAACAATTTATACGCAACGCTAAAGTAAGTGGATTTTTTTAAAAAATTTAAGAGGTTAGTACTTTTTTTATATATACTTAGCGAATGTCTCGGGGCGTCTGGAATTACTTTGAGGGTTTCTTATTTCAGACTTTTTAATACTTGTAATACTCTAACTGTTTACAACTAATTAATTTTATAACATACTCACCTAACAAACCAACAGTTACCATTACCTCCACCAAAGATTATTAGGGGTAACTACATTAACAGAATCTGTCAGTAAATGAAACCGTGCTCTGTTTAATTGTAACCTGACGTTAAAGTAAATAATTATATCAAAATATATTAGAAAAATGAGTGAATAAAACATAAATCCAATGATATCTCTTGTTTGGAGATATCTTCTTCTTCCTCACCACCTTTTCCCAACATCTCGGAGTCGATTGCCTTTGATGAGATATACTCGTCGTTGTCGTCGTCAAATTTGGAGCTATGGTTTCACGGCCGCACGACCTCCCTGACGCGAAATATTTTTAATCGAGCGTGGTGGGTGAGTGGTAACGCTGTGGCTACGCATCCGGAAGAACGCGGGTTCGAATTTCCGCCCGGGCATCCAGACTTCGGTTTTCCATTGTTTCCCCAAATCACTCCAGGTGAAGGCCGGAATGGTTCCTTTAAAAGGACTTGGGCGAACTCCTTACCATTGCTTGCCCCCATTCTCTTCCCGCCTGCAATATCCTCGACGTCGCCAAAGTGTAAAGGCATAGAAAAAAGTCCAAGCATTTTATTCCTACTGCGAGGTCATACTACGGTATATTGGAGGAAGTGAAGTTTTTCCATCTGTCTGCGAAATGGGTAACTATGTTCTTTGTGTGATCAGTGTATTTTGTGTTTGTGAAATCTGCAATTAACGAGGTGTAGATTGCGGACAGTCCTGGCATTCACCTTGATGGCTGTGGAAAATCGCCTAAAAACCGCATTCAGGATGGGCGGTAAGCGGGAAGAGCTTGGGCCCCTGCACGGTACCGTTGTACTACCTACATCTCATGTGTGGCGCTTCAACGTACCGAGTCAAACTTTCGGATCGTTTCGAGACATAATGTTTTGAATTAATGTGTTAGTATTGGTGTTTTGTTATTATTAATTGACTGCGATATAGCATATGCCCCAGTACCCGCTAGTGTGGCATAGTGAATTAAGGTGCCACACACTGGAGCTAGGAGGTAAACCAGGGCAGAATCGAGTCCTGATCTATGCATTCCGGCCACCCTGATTGTGGTTTCTAGGCATTTTTCCGCAATTACCAAGGTAAATGCCGCGATGGCATGAATTATGCAGTACACAAACAAAAACAAAAATAACTGTAATGGTACTGTATACAGGACATAGTTAGATGTTCTGCAGGCAGATAGCAACACAACTCTTCTTCCAGGGAACAGTCAGCCTCAGCCACAAACCGACAAAATTCCAATCACATAATATCCTGAAAAAGCCGCCCCTGGAATAGCGGGATAAGTGCAGGGAAGAGGGAAAAGAAAAGCATTTGCCTCGATGGCCATTTCCATATACACTTACTTTCGTACTACACGAATTTTGGCATTAAATTCTTTCAGTATTAGAGGTAACTTTTTCATCATTTCCTTTGACAATCTAATCCAGTCTATGGCCCTCTTACTTTCAAATCAACATTTTCTCATATAATTATTGCTGAAATCAAGTGCCAGGTTTTTGGTAATGGCCATCTATTCCAAACTATTAATTCCTATAGGTCATATTCGTCAGTGGTAGTTTCCTTATTCTGAAAGGAAGGATAGCCGGCCTCGGTAGCGTAGGGGTTAGAGTGCTAGCTCCGCGTGCCGAAGGCCGCCGGTTCGAATCCGGCCACGGGCATGGATGTTAAGTGTTGTGTGTCTGTGTGAATGTCCTGTCCGTCCTGTGGCGTCCATACACTGAAAGCAATTATAATTACCTTGAGCTGGCTGTATGGCCTCCGTTGCCAAATGTCATTAAAAAAAAAAGGAAGGATAGTTGAGGGCAGAAACGGACTAGTGAATGTAAAGCAGGTTATTAATAACGTAAGTTTTACTGGGAATGTGGATGACAAACCAATGATAAAAAGTATTTTATACCTGGGTCTAAAATTGTGAATTTTTTAAAATTATTCTAATTTGTATAAACCAGGACATTGAGAAAGCAAGATAATTTGAATAGAAATATTCGTATGAATTTCTACTCTAGAAAATGGCAGAGAAATTGGTGTTAGATTCGCAAAAGAGAGAACATGGGGACAACGTTGCGCTTACGCAGCTTTTAGCATACTGCCCATACGTTTATTTCTGTTAACGAAATGCAGTCTCCGTACAATTTTACTGGAAACAAAACACAGAAAAAATTTTAAACTGGGAAAGTAGAAATCTATTATCTTGCTAGCAGCTATCCAGCCCTGGTGTGCTGTTGTAAAATGTGAATTGTTTGTACTCCGCAGCTTCAGATTATTACAGAAAACTGCTATACGGCAGCTGGAACTATCCTCTCGTGAGAGACAATTTACCAGAAAAAGTTTTTACACAGCTGGGACTATTCAATCGTGAGAGACGATTTATGAGTACGAAATCACTTTTGTGATTGACAGTGGAATTTGCAACTCGTTGCATCGTGTAGCGATCCAAATAGCTTTTGCATTTACAAGTAAACTGTTCGCTTGATGAGATGCGACAGGGTATTAGCCTGGAAGCCGTAAATCAATTTGCATTACGACCTTGTTATATTCCTGAATAGTCAGGCTCCAGCACAAACGACTGTAGGAGAGAACTAGCAATTGTTGCTGCTTTGTGCTTGCTGATCGTAGTGTGTCCTTTTATTCTAGTACCAAATATTAACATGGAGAACCAAGAAATGTAAATGTTATTATAAAACATGTTATTATAAAACATTACCTTCAATTCCAATTTTTTTTTTTTACTTATGTTTAAATGCAATATAATGTATGAATTATAAGAAATAGAAGCTAAGTAAAAATTATCAATATTAATATATGGATATGATTCTTTTCTATTAATTCTATTTTAAGATACTAAGAAGTATAGTACTATGTCTCTAAGCATAATCTCTGGTTAGGATAACATCTTTCGTCCCAAAGGAAAATATAATTTCCGCAACAGTTAACCAAAATAAAAATCACATTTTTAAATTCTGATACGGAATAACAGGTTTTAGTATGGACATTAAACAGAGGAGTGCCACGGAATGATAGCGGAAACGTCTAGTTTCAATAAATTGACGCGGTTAAACCCGGACAATCAAGATAACAGAATACAAATTAGTTTTGAGTAAGAAATGGAACAGGTGCCTCTTCGGTAACCGTAGGTTGAATAACATTTTACAAGTATGTGTATCTCCCTTCTTTCAACATGTGGATATAATTGGCTGCTAATATAGTAGGACAGTAAACCCATTTACAGTTGCTCCTTTTAAGATGGTAGCGATAAGCAGTAATATAACAAAATTTCAGTTTGGAAATTTAAGTTACATTCTTCATTTTCGGTCTAACGAAAGTCGTCGATTATTTCTGTACCATAAAGAACAATGGCTATTAAAAATACGAGAGTGCAGTTTACGATAGCATATTGGAACAAGTTGTTTCGCTTGGTGAGCAAGCCCCCAAATCACTCCAGGTGAATGACGGGTTGGTTCGTTTTGACGAATTTATTCCCGTTCCCCTGCCGCCGACGGTGCGAGCAGGTAAATTTCGTAGTGTAAGAGAATAAAATGCGAGGGCGCTCAAAGCAGTATTTTAAATAAACCGTATGCTAGACATGAAAATCTGAAGCTGAGCGGAAAATTTCTGCACTGATTTTTAACTGCCAGCATTACTCAAACAACTCAGAAAAATGGAGGTTGATAGCGCAATTAGCCTTAACTGATTTAAAAGGTGAAAAGCCAAACACAATGTAGTCCTGTGGGTGCACAGACTTCCGCGGTCGTTTTCCATGTTGCCTTGGTTGTCCGGGTTGAACCGCGTCAATTTATAAAAACCTAACGTTTCGGCCATCATTTAGTGGCCTTCTTCAGAGGACTGTCCTTTGAAGAAGGCCACCAAATTTGGCCGAAACGTTAGGTTTTCATAAATTGATACGGTTCAACCCGGACAACCAAGACATCACATTTTGGTCCTGTTTACAATGACCTGCCATAGTCCCAGATAAAGCGAATACGCCTCGGGGATAGGAACCGGTGGTGTTCTTCGGGTTACGCCTAGTACCGGGGATTGAACGCGGTACCACACAGTGTCCCCAGTGTTCCTCCAACATGTGGTCCTTTGCAGTGTCCGGTATACGAACCCGCGTTGCCCGCACTCCTGTCCTCCAGGTTACACTAAATACTCGCAGTTATCAGAAATTTCACTAAGACAGTGAGCGGAGATCGAACCCGCGATCCCAGCACAATGAGTATGAATCTGCTGCTACGCTAAGGTAATACGTCAATGTAATGTGAATTCACCTGTCCGCGCACCATGTGTGTACTGGGACTGGAGTTAGCTTAGAGCTGTCCCCTAAGTGAGCATGTGTTTCGAATTCACCTCGGTGAACCCATTGCACACCTGTCCTTAAGTTTACACTAAATGTTAACAGTTACTGTGAATTTATAAATTACAGCGAGTCCATTCTAAGTGGTTGGTCGGTAATCATATTGCGAATTTCGTTTTTTCACACTTGTTGGTGAGCGCGGGGGTGGAACCCAGGACCCCCGGACCCCAGCTGTCTACGTATTTCAGTACTTGTGCACCAATGAGATCTGGAACTGAGATTAACACAGGGATTATGGACGGGCATTTGAACTACGCTACTTGTCTAAGTTCATGACCCCGCAGGGTGGTGGGTAGGAGGCTTATACACAGGGCTTATGGACGGGCATTTTCCACAAGGTTATGACCTCCAAGATATGTTAGAATGATCTGAACGAGTATCTATTATATGGTTTGATTGATGATTCCGTTTATTTTATTTATAAAATTTCAGGAAATTGAAGAAATAAACAACCAAAGCAAAAAAAAAAAAAAAAAAAAAAAAACACAATCCAATTAATAGAATTTTCTTAATGAGTATCACTTCGAGTTCAAAAACCTTTGCAGTAAATTTAATGTATCTTATGCTTATTATGTTTGATTCACGTATTCCATTTATTTTAAAGTATTACTTTAAAAAAGAAAAAAACTGAAGAAATAAATAACTGAATTAAAAAGAGTGTAAGTTTTTATTTTGTTCCTCAAACGCTTAGTGTCATAAGATATTTCCGCAGATTTTAAACAAGACCATAAGCTCTAAGCATTTGAAAACACCATCCAAATTCTGCTGTAGTTTTTTTTTTTATTATTTTTTTTTTTTTCTTTTTTTGCGTGATGCTATTTGAAACCCTCGGGCACACGCAGCTAGCTTACAGATTTATAATAGTACAGATTACGAGATATGTCCTGTATTTTCAATGGATATCCAGTTTGCTCTTACCAGAATACTGATCTGCATACCGCTTCGAATAAAAATCCGGAATGCATACGTATTACAAAAAAGAATCAAATAATATGAAATACGATTCCAATAGAAATGCTGGATTCAATTAAAACCAGGTCTCTTTCCTGAAGGGACGGTAATCGTGTAAAAATAAATTTGTATGACTACAATCAAGGGAAACTGATTTTAGAGAACACGTCATCCTCATTTGGTTGATCAATGGGCTTTAAGCTGAGGAATAGTAAGCGCATAAAAGATCAGTTGTGTATGGCCACAGTCTTAAGAAATTTAATCTTCCTTTCTTTGTAAAACAGATAACAGTGAAAATAAAGCAGGCATACAACCTATGGAACAAGTATCAGAGTTTGAGGTACTAATAAATGTGTCCTACTGTTTACGATGCAATATCTGTTTAATCCTGCTTCCATTTCAGCCTGATACTGATTTTTGAGTAAGCGGTAACTGGTCTTTTACCAATTTCATTCCGCTGAATTTTCATAATTGAATGAATTTGTTTTTTAATTGAAGCATTTAAGCAGATTTAGTTACAAAGCAAACTGCTATAAATTTCGATGGACAATATCCGTAATCCTTCTGCAACAGATACAAATGACTGTAATGATCCTTATAGAAGTTGAGCAAATGGAAGCTATGTTTTACCATTCTTGAATAATGACGCTTTAAGCCAGCTTTTATTTTCATTTTGTTTCGGTTTTAATCGTAGCTTAGTTTTTAATTATTTGACGTATGATTATCTAGCTAAAAATCTCTGAACCGGGACACAAAAGATTTAGTTTTTAATAATTCAAGTTGCATTCACGATTTTCATATTCATGATATCATTAATGTTTCCAGCAGACTTACTATCGCTATTAAGAACGAGTAGCAAAGAAAAAAAATCTGACTGTCAAGTAACAAGTTTGCACGGTGCTATTTATTTTCAGATGACTGATTTTCCTCCAACTCTTTGAAAGGTATTTTCACGTACAATATTTCCTATACCTCTATAAATGAATAATCAAAATTACGTAGGCAGAGATAATATTAACAGAATCCCAAGAGTTGCGTTTTACTTCTTATGTTGTGTGTTCTTTGGTGCATATCTGTTCTCGTTAGGAATGGAGCGTTTATCTTTGAGGTAGTGTGATCTCTGGCCTGCCTGTTCAGATTGTCATTTATAAATCCGCTCACATATCAAGCTGAATCTAAAGGAAAACTGCAGTTTTTAAGTTAGATCAAACGGCATAAACTCCATCTAAATCGGATTTGCAGTTTTCGCGTGATACCTCAGCAAACAAATTCCTATGAAACGGACGCTTACAGATTTATATATGCACTGACAGTGATTATTACTTTGTTAGATGTTGTGTACGTTAAAACCGCTGATGATTATGCGATGTGAGAGCCTGGGGCCTACGTAGGTTCACAGTTATTAGATGGGCTGCATCAGAGCCATTACTCGCTAATAGATCCACATCTGAGACCTCTATTCAATAGTCAAGTTTTTCCTCACTACTAGTAAAAAACAAACTGAGATTATTAAGTTAATGATATATTTTGAATTAGCTGGATTTTTTTAAATCTCTAATTTCACGTTAACGTGTTGATTCAACTGATGTTTTTAAGCCACTATTGATTCGAAGTTTAAAGAGAGGCTCTGCATTTGTGGATCCCAGTTTGAAAGACTCGGAGTCAATCGCTACTGGAAAATATTATAATGCAGCTGATCTTTCAACGGTGAGAGGGCCAAAAAAGATAATAAACTAAATCGATGATTAGTCTTTGAACTACGATTCTTTGCAAGTATAATACAGCGACACACGGTACGGATACATGCTGATAAGTTACGACTATCCCGTTTTTAGTTTTCCATGATTTCCCGAAATCATTCCAGGCGAATAGCGAGATAGTTCCTTCAAAAGACCATTGCCGAATTGCTTCGCGTTAATTTTCCCAAATCTTCAGATGACGTCAACATCAAGTAGTCATAAAATCATTTAAAAAAAAAAAACAGTTGAATACTTACAATTAATGCCATATTTGATTCAGCTCCATCTTTTCTTGTCTTTGACATGGCCGATGCAATATTTGCTTTGAAATGTTTTTCCATATTGTGCTCCCAAGATATTTTTCAGGTCATCATAAATGTGTTCTTGAATTCTGCTGTACTTACAGTCACAATATGATGTGATTACATTTCTTTTTCAAAGAATTATTTCTGTAGAATGTTAATTGCACTATTTCCTTACTTCAAATAAATCCGTCCTAAACTGTGTTTCACCTGCTCAGTATCAAAGATTACAAATTTACTACAATTCACATCAGATATGATCTTCCTTGTTTTATTGGTTATAGAGTTTTGTATATAACGGGAAATGGGTCCCAATTTCAGACCCTCCGTTATTTGACAGTCCGTTATTTGTCAGATGTCCATAGCTCTTACACGCATTAGATTACAACGTATAAAAGCTCACCAGAGTGAAAATATTCTTTCGTCGACTCCTACAACACCTAGTGAAAACGTAGCTCACACAGTGCTTGCAATCACAACCGATGCAACATACGTGTTATCTTCTTAAGCAATAGAAACTGCTGAGATGCACATGACGTTTGAATTCCTATATGTTACACACAATACAAATTCGTTTTAGTTCTGTTTTCCTTTTATCTTAGCTATATTCATGTTTTATTCGTAGGAAACTACTCATTCATTCTTTTGCTGTGAAGTGAAGCTTCTTTATTTATACGAATAACGAATGAACACAGCACATTTAAGCCTGCCTTCTAAATACAACATAGAGATCTTAATTCTTCTGCATTTCCTGTAGCCTCTAAAAAAAACATATAAAACGATATCTCAGTGTTACTTTCACCTTCCATCTCAGAAATTTCTTATTACGTAGTCATAATCTTGTATGGGGCACTCTCTCAGTCGTAGAACGTACTTTGTGTTTTTATCACTCTCGCCAGCGGCAGCAGTGGTTTTAAGTGCATATAAGAAAAGAATATTCCAAAAATGTTCTCAAGACGAAATGTGCTATATTTATGATGATAAAACAAAAGAATTTTATTTTATCTGTTCATTCTAGTCCGATACTTAATCCGGCAAATCTGATAAAAATTCAGAACTTACAGGTAGGATGTCACTAATGGCCTTGCCTGTTGATTCAATATATACTTAATAATCACTGTCCCAATGCGAAATATGCTACACTATTAATTTTCTTACTTTTACTAAGTTACCGAAGGTTCCAATGAATGCGACGTTTATTTGGCTATGTTTTTAAAATTATTAATTGAAGAATTTAAATGCTTTTGTTGCTTAATACGACTGCTATTAAAATAATAGGAGGCTCGTAACCATGATTTCAACCCTTCCCCTTAAACTTAAAAAATTAGACGTGTTTAGGAATGTTATGATTAAAAATAAAAACTTCTTTCTCACTATACGTCTCAACATACGTTAAAATTGTCAATTTTTAATGAAAATTGGTAATTCATGTTTATAATTGGCTAAAAACGAATAAAGAAAGATATTAAAGTCACGGCTGTTAATATTTTGTGCTTTCATTAGGCTATATATTATGTCAAACTGGGAATTTTTTGTCCGTAGTGATTTGATTCCGCCGGTTCAGTAAACCCGGAAGTGATCTCTGTTCTGATTTGTGGTGATGAAATTGATGGTCGGGAGACTCATGTTTATCGTCGAACGAACTGTGTATGGGTCAGTTACACGCAAGCGAATAACTTCAAAGCCAATTCAGACCATTTCCAAGCAAATTATTAGGCCACAAAGTTTCTTTAAAAAAAATTAAAAAAAATAAAAATAAAACAAAATAAAAAAAGCTTGCAATTATTCACTTACAAGTGAAGGAACAGATTAGAATCACAGTGCACGTATAAAGAATCGAAGAATACCAGCTTGATTACCACCTTAGGTTTAATTACTTAATAGCTCTCAATCTGAAGCCGTAATTCTGATTTCGTAATGTAATAGAAGGGGGTTATATATATGGCCGTGCAGTCCACTTTGTGAGCAACTATTGATTGATTTGGAGGGTTCTTAGTAGTGATCTTAGCGTTTTAGATTATCTTCCTAATTATAACACATTATCTACTCGTGGGCACCAAGATGTTATTTGTCAGGATAAGGATATTTGACAGGAGGTCGACTCTATTGATAAAACAGGAGTACCGTGACAGCTTTAATTGTGATATTTATTATAGTTCTTATCTTGTCGATATATCACAAACTCTTCCACACAATTATCTGAAATAACTTGGGTTCTAACCTAACGACTGTAAATGACTGAGGCGACACAACTGATAATTTAAACAAGTACTTTAATTATAAAAACCTAACCATACATTTATCCGCAAATCTATCTAACATTATGCTGCAAGGAATTCGACACGCGCGCATGGTTACAATGTTACCATCTTGCTGAATGAATGACTAGCTGCTTCATACGAGTATAACGGAACATGGCTTTACTTAACTAATACACGAATGACAGAATAATTAAATACGATCCTGAATATAATACTTCATTACCAAATAGATTATCACGAGGCATTACAACAACGGCAAACTACTCGTTTAAGTTACACAGACTGAATAATTTATCTAACATATTTTATCTAACCAAACAATAACTAAAATGATACAATGCAAGGGTATAGCATGACTTTGCCAAGTGCCAAAGCCACAGACAAGATATACGCCTTACCTTTCACATGGCTGCTGGCAGTATAGTCGATCACAGAATGGGCTGAGACCATGCCACGCTGTGGTTCTTATGCATGACTGATCACGTGCTAAACGCTTGATGTGTGGTACACACTGCAGTAACCTGAATCTCGCAACTCTGCAGTTTAGATCTTGTAAGCAACTTGCTCGCCTGCGCTCACGCTATGAACGACTTATAATATTCTTCACTGAATAAAGTACTAAAACTCCCATTTTAAACCTTAATTCACAGATTGCCCGTTACAATAATATAAAAAAGCGTATTTCAACTCAGTGCAATCTGATATGCCTTCATGATTCCAATACCTAGAGAGTGTTCATTATACTCAATATTCAACATATAGGCCTATCTAGTCTGAAACCACGTGGGTTTGATAAATTTTTTGTAATATTTCAATTCGGCCACAGCAATCGATTCAAGAGTTACTAGTGACCTAGTCTGGTGAGTTAGTGGTGTCAGTGGTGATTTTTGGGACAACTGACCGCCCGTTCTCAGCGATTTATCGAAATCAATAAAGGAAAATGCCGGGATGGTTGCTTATAGTTTCCTTATCCTAATGCTCTCATGGCTACGATAACAACGAGCGACGAGCAGAAAAAAAAAAACAATTAAAAAATTGTAGCGAAAAATAACTGACGGCAATTCATCACCGGATATCAGATTCTCCTTAAAAGAAGTTTCAACTAGATTTCGTTTTAGTGATATTTATCGGTTAATGTCACGAATTTCTTGTTTTAAGGCTGATATCCATTACTTTTTGTGACCTCCTCACCTTCTTTCATCCATGATTTTGTAACTTATTATTACTTGTGAGTCGGTTGGATCCTTTTTTCGTACGCTAGTTATACGAACTGGCAGGATGAACGCCAACGGTGAAATATCATCCCTCGCTTAGTATGATTTCCTCAGAATTCCACACACTAAACGAGGAAAGGCGTGTTCTATGTCACCTAGCCCTGAAAAACAGCCTCGTAACACATAGATGCCTGCAGATATTTCATACAATCAAAAGCACAGTCATGCGTGCTGGCGAGAATAAATATAATGTCATCACTGAGTCAATAATGTGCTAATTTCTTATTTTTAGAAATCAGTACACGGCACGAATATGCGTTATAACGACTTTTAATCTCATATCAAGCTCATTGCAACAGTAATTATTACAATACGCACATTTATATTTCATAACAATACTCCCTCCACTAAAACTCACAAAAACAAAGATCCTTAACTAATACTTAAACTAAAATATTAATATTACCCCAATGACATACAATATAAAGTCAATGGAAACTCGAAACATTCAATTTTACAACAAAATATACAAAATTCGTTAGTTGTCTCTGTACAATAATTAATTCACATAGGGAAAACAATAATTTCTTAACTTTTACTTATAAAAGTGGTGCATCAGGGAGTTACTATATGTCACATTTTCTTGGCTGTTGAACTTTTTTTCGACACTTACGATTAAACTCTACGATTTCTAATTCTAGCACATTTTCGACACGAATAACTAACCAGAAATTCAATTTCCACGCCGTCAAATAGACTTTATCTAATAATTAAACAAACTCGTAATTTAAACTGAACTTTTTATGTTGAAATGGCTAGGATCAGTTCAGTAATTAGACTGGTGAAGCATTTTCAACATATGTTCACGTGTTTATTATTTAGTTGTCGACATAAATTATGCTGATATTACAGCGGTTGGTACAGAAGGGAAACAGTAAAGACAGAATCTTAAGTTTCTAGTCGTAATAACAAGAACATGTGAACCTGGTACGGATAAGAGCAAACGGCGGTAATGTTCAAAGACATTTAGTCGAAAATAATATTTTATAACAAAACCTTATTGAAACACAGTGCTGTGAGCAAAGATATATCATTAATGTATTAGATTTCTCAATAAGCTACAATGCCATTGGGAAACGTGATTGGAGTTTGGCTGAACTGGCTACTTGAACTCATTACAAATAAAAGATTCACTTTTTGCATGAGGAGAGAATGCGATATAAGACGGTTAAAGGTGTCCACAGCATCTCTCCCAAGTACTCACTGCTTGACTAATACTGATTATATGAGAATCGAGCAGGTAAACGATGGTGAATATTCAAGGGAACCTAACAGAACCAAATCATAACCATTTGCGTCTGGGGCTGCCTAAGTCAATTGCCAGGGGAATCAATGCCTTCATTATGCCCGTAATTTGGTCTAAACGTCTATGTCATTCAGGTTTAAACCTAACTAGCTGAATTTCAGCTTCGTCAACGATAGATACCCATATCGTATATTCCATGCAGCGGCAAGAGATCTTGTACATTTCATGCTTACTTTTGATTGACTGCAGACTAATTTAAACATTTTTAACATATTTTAAATCCGCAACAAGAGAACTTATTACGCTTTTAACAGTGGTTAAAAATTACTGATTTAAGTTTTAACGATTTTTTTGTAGAAAAAAACCATAAAATCCACGTGTATTTTGATGCTTTTAACAAGAGTTCGGTAAATAAATTATTTTTACACGGGATTTTAATACACTTTCTTAGCCTCGTGTGTACAGAGAGCTTCTGAAATACCCTCTTACTTCCGTAAGTCATTACATCCTATAAAGTTAAATAATGAAGTGAAAGAACATTATGGGGAAAAGTACAAAGATTATGAGGCAAATACCAAAGGAAGAGCATCTAAGAATCGAAACAAAACTTCGCAACACAGAAAGAAGTGGTTGAAATGAAGAACATTACACCAAAATCTGTTTCCAAACAAAAGCTTCTCTTATCATGATCATAACTTGACCTCCTTTCCTTCATTCGTAAGAAATATCTCTTAGAAATTAAAATAACAGCTTTAATTGCTTTCTGGGAAAGAGATTTATTTTACAAAGGATTTCATTTCCTGTGTAATGGCGTTCTGATTCAGCTGAACTTAGGTGCGGTATCTGATAATTTACCTACCATATAAATGAAAATTATTCAAAACCGTACACTTGGCAATCTTTGGCATTCACAAGCTCGTTTCAAGCAGAAATTAAAATGAAGCTCTGACAACAGTTACGTTATTGTAATCTGTATTGTCCCTTTTACAATGAATTAATTATCGCCTGAAATTATCTTGGGAAACAAAGGTGATAATGTAATTAAAAATTCTGAATATTACATTCATTTATTCAAGACTTTTAATGAAGTGAATCTACTATATTATTGACTGCCATTCAAAAGAAAAAGGAGTGATGGTAGAATTAATTAAATTCTATATTTAAATTAGAGGTTACAAAACAATTACTGAATAGAAAACCTTATCGAAAATCTGGGGACCATTCGAAATGGAAAAAGAAAAGTTTAATCATAAGAGGATTAAGAAAGAAGAAAGGATGTCAGACACGATTAGAGAGAGGAAAATCAGCAGTTTTGGTCACAAGACGAGACTGGATAACAGCAGACTTTCAAAAAGAATTTTCAACCACGTTTACAAGACTAAGAATGGCAACCAGTGTACCCAAAGGGTAAAGAAAGGTATAAGGGAGAGAGAGGAATAACAGAAAATATAATACAAGACATACTAATAACTTTCAGAAGATTGATACCCAATTTCAAGGTTTTCCCAGGAGAGGTAATAACATCGGGACTCTGGGAAGGAGGAAATAGTAAAGTGAAAGGATGAAGATCTACTCAAAGAAAAGAAGCATCGAAATGAATGTACAGGATCACTTTTCGAGGTCCTTAGACATCCAAAATAAAAGAGAAGAAGAACTGGTTATTAACAGAATGCTTTCTGGCTGTGAGTCATGAGTGATAAAATTCTTCGTCTGATGACCGACTGACTAGGAGAATGATTTTCGTTAGTTGAAGGAACTCGCATGTCGCTTCCATTTTATGACGATCGGCGATATTAACATATAAACGAGGATGACGAAGTAGAGCAAGCCCATACAGCAAACGCAGGAGTCAAGCAGTCCTATGACTTCCGAAAAGCTGTGAATTCCTGGGCATCAATGACCAGGGAGTCAGACAGCTCACAGGTGCAATCGGACTACTATACAGGTGTGTCAAAAAGGACTTTACAACTTTCGAATAATGTAGAAATTTATTGAGACGACTTAGGAATCGATAGATGTGTCATTTTGTAGCAAACAACCGTCCCAACAAAGTTCTTGTGCCATGACTAAATTGTAGGTCTACTTGGTGGATGTTTATCTCATTCGGCGCGAAAGTTATGTCTATTTTTTTGCAGTGATGTTCCTAATTTGAATTAAATTTTTTATGTATTGCCAGTGGACTCCCTGTTCCATTTACGCGAACAGCCGCTGAGATTTAGAGGCTTGTAAATGTTTCCAGTAGCAAAGAGCATTTCCCTTCACATTTATTAGTGATAAAAAGAAATGTACGTTTTGTTACCCAGCGGTTTTGAAACTCCGTACTGATGATAGTTTAATACAGTAAGCTTTATGTTTGTTACCACAAGTAGCTCTGCTTAGTGGTGTGCTTGTCTCTCGGCAGGTAACCTGCTGGTGATCGTGGTCGTCACTATGTCTAGGAGGCTGCGCTCCATCACCAACTTCTTCCTGGCCAACTTGGCCATCGCAGACCTCTGCGTAGGCCTGTTCTGCGTCTTTCAAAACCTCTACCTGCAGCTTTCTGACACGTAAGTGTACACTTAATAACAAAATTTCTGAGATGACTTCAAGTAACAGAATGGGTAAGATTAAAGTGATGTTTAAATAAACTTAGTTCGAACATAAAACTCATATTCATGACATGTTTTTGACACGAGACAGGGTTTTACTGCCTACTTCTGTTTTTTTTATTTATTGATTTTTTTTATTTATTTTGGCTTTCGGAAACTAACGCCATACCTCAATATGATTATCATAAACCTTCGAATGAATCAGTTTCTTCAGTATATTGTTCCTACTATACGAAGGCACCACACGACGATCACGACATTATCACACACAACACTTAAATGCCCATGCCCTCGGCCGGACTCGAAACGTGGACCTTCGGAACATGGGGCCAGTATTCTAGACCAGGGATGGCGAACCTTTATTGATTTACGTGCCATTTTCTCTAAAGAAATGTTGAATGAAGCCATGACGTGCCATCAAACAATCATGACTTAGTAATTAATGGGAAAAGAAAGAAAACTAAATACTGATTTGCAACCAGAAATATACATTTTTTTACACTATGAAAAAAAAGATCAACAATTTTGTGTTTATTTAAGTGGATGAATCTAGTGCAAAGTCTGTCCATGCAATTTAGATGCCAAATAACGTACATTAGTTTCATTTTGTTACTTTAAGCAGCATGCAAGCTGATGTCGAGTCATCTAAAAAACGGTTTCGAAGCGAGTCTTTAATATTATTCTCGTTTGCTTTTATTGACAAAAAGATGCGCGATTTATTTCTTAGTGTCGTTTTACAGATGATGTCTACATATCAATGTTCCAGAACATAAAGTACTCACAGCTTTATCATCATTATTAATCATGCCATATTTCTCAGTCCACCAAGGTCGAAATTCCCTATGGTACTTATCTTGCATATTTTTTTTTACCAAATCAGCTATGTTGAATAGTTTTACATACAATTCAAACATTATCAAATAAGAAGCTGCGTTAACGAAATAAATTTAAAAAATGCAAGAACTATGCGTAATTGGTAAAAGTAATCAACGACGTCAACAAAAACAAACAAGTGAATAAGTTGGCTTAGCGTTCGCCACGCCGCCTACGCTTGCTTGCTCACTCAATCCGTTCGGTCAGAAATTTGCTCGAAATCTACCTCTTTTGCAAAATCTGTAGTCGTTCATGCAGTAGTTTCGTAAACGATGAACTTTGTTACTATGATCTTAAATTACATTGACGAAAAAAATAAATTACTTATATCGATTAGGTACCTAGTTAATTATTCCCGTGCCCAAATTATTTGGTCGCGTGCCATTGGTTCGCCATCTCTGTTCTAGACCATACGCTACCAAGGCCGGCGCTGATTTTGTTTATAAGTTGGTACCTGTGTTAAACTTTTACGCTTGGAATTGAAGATAATTTTTTTCTGCTAAACTGGTGTTACTGATATATCTAAAAAGGTATAAGAGCTAGATTAATAATTTCAACAAATTAGTTAACGAGTAAGATGAATATGTTGAAGTTGCTTTGTTTTATTTACTTAAATCAATTACGCCATACTTGAACAGTCTATTTTATTAAACAAATATCGATGGAAAGTTTAGAACCCAAAACAAAACCTATAACATGAATGCGATTGAGGATATATCAGTCTGTAAAACCACTAAAGTAAGTGGGAAATTTAGTCGCTAACTAGAAATCGATATATAATCTGTTAAAATATTCCGCAGGAACTCATCCAGTAGTAAGAAACACAGCTATAAAATTCTCTTCTGTACTCAGTAGCGAAAATTATAAAGTATGATATTTTTTTAATAATCTAGTAACTAATAATGAATGTGTATTAATGGACATAGTAGAATTCAAGAGAAAATCATATTACTGACTATACGATAGATATTTGAAGTGTCTGAGTTTTGATCTGCGTCGGTTTTCTACTCAATAGACTATAATTATTATACTTACTATTTAAATTTATATGGTTATTTTTTATTAAAAGTCTGAAATCATTTCAATATCTACAGCACTTAATTTCTTAAAGAAATATTTAGACAGCTTGTTAATGTTTGATAAATATGTGAACATCACAATATAAGTATTTGTTAAGTTGTATGTAAAACTAAGCATGATGGAAATCCTCTCTTCTCGAAGTAGTTGTCAGCTTTCAGAAGCAACTCAAAGACTAGCGGAGAAGCTATAAACTATTTTTAGTAATATAACATTAATCCTAGAAATGATCCTGAGAAATACTAAATATAAATCTTTCAAGTGTGAGAGAATTATTACCACTTATTATTATCATAAAATTGAGATGTACAAATGCACAATGAAACATTTTTTGGCCGCAATAAAACACGTTACTGTGTACAGATGCAAACGAAAGGCTATTACCAAAAAGTCCTTGTAACTCCATCACGTAAATTTTATGAATTTTACAACTTTGAATGGAAGTGAAATTGAACCTCAACCAGGCGGTTATTAATAGTTCGTATCTTCAGCGAGTAGGAGAGGTGAAGGTGCCACACTGTAACAAACTCTTGGCTTGAATCCTACATCTCTCTGCAGTTCGTATGGAGTGATTCAACATTGTTGACAGTGACACTTTCGTCGGATTGGGATGCTACACCTCGTGGCTATGCGTCTTTCGGACCAGGTTTCACACTGTCCTTCCTTTATAACCCACAACACAAACATCATCTGCCACTGATCAACGACATAAACAGAGCACTAAACTGAACGTACACTCACCCACTCATAAACTAACATTCAGGAAAACTTTCATACCCAATAAACCAATGGATACCACAAAATTTACATCTTCCCATCAATTTGCTTTGGAGGGAAGGTGGTACAACTCAGACAGCAACCTCGTACCTCTAAAACAACACGCACCCTACTATCAACTTCAACCAATAATACATTCGGTATTGGCATCAAGCGCAGCAGTAGCTGTAGCAAAAGTTTGTAATCATTGCCATATAAAATTCCTACATTGTATTGTACTGAAAAGAAATTTTCGTTCCTAAACAGCGTTTGGTTTGTATAGGCCTACTAATAGCAATTGTAACAGAATTCAACTGACTTCACACATACAAGGTAAAAGTAATTATCTTTTTCTGACACTTCTTACACAGTAGTTCACCCACTCAAAAATGAAATTTTCTCTGAATAATAGAGGTATGGATAATAGCTACCAAAGTCTCACTTCCATTTTGCTGGTTGACTATACGCACAGAGTTGCAAACAAATGAAACCAGTAACACTGATGGGTGCTGTTTAAACTAATGTTCGGATACCTATATTTTCTCTGTAACAATTTTTATTAAAAAAGAAAGTATTTCCAAAAATCTTGAGAGTAAAGGCTGATTCACACTAGAGATCTAGGTACTGTCAGTTTAGATGAGAACACGATCTAAGATTTCGCCAGTAGCATTCACACGCGCCGTCAGGTTAGGTTAGGTCAGGGAAAATCAGTTTTAAGGAATAAATAAAGAATTTCACCATTATAAACTTGTTTTATTATTGTTAAAACCTTATCGTTTTCACGTTCAGGTTAGCACAACAGCTGATTCTACTTTAATAATCAAGTGAGGACATTGAATCGAATTCTCAAAATTTCGACGTGAATGATAAAAAATAATCAAATTGTCACGATAATTCTATTTGTACAATATTGCGCAATTTTATAGTTTTTATTTGCTTACGTCGAAGGAGTATTTTTTGCGATCTCTATGCATAGCGCAGCCGCAATACATTTTTTGAGTAAATCATACAGTTCACTAAAATTCCGAACAAACTGCATGAGACGTTCGTTCGTCATTCATGTCGATTAGACCTGACTGCCGAACGTTCACTTGCTCAGATCTGGAGCACTCCCATCTTGGCCTTTTTGACTGGCGGTGGCTCGATCTTCGGTTCGTCTTGCCTTGACGTGACCGGACCGTGCAGTGAGAAAGCTCTCACTGGATTATGTGTATAGTGATTTTAATCTTTGTCTCGACCTGAATTGACTAGTCTGAATGGACCTTAAATCCAGCAACGGCAATGTCATAATGAACCCTGCGTGAGCATGATAGTGAGAGAAAGTTAGCGTCCGTTGTGACTGTGTGACTGCTCTCCAGGTGGCTGCTGGGGGACACTCTGTGCAAGATGATGGTGTTCGTGCACAGTCTGAGCTACACCGCCTCCATACTCATCCTCGTGGTCATCTGCACAGAGCGCTACGTCGCCATCATCCACCCCATCGCCTGCAGGAGGATCCTCACGCCCACCAGGCTCATGGTGAGTACCGCTACCAGGTTTCAGTATTTATACCGAGATGTGGCAATAATCGTTAAACAGTTCACTAATTGCAACCACCAAACATGTTCATTTGGCTGTTACGTGTATGTTCCATTTAATTTAATTGCGACAAAGATCACAGAACGGCGAAAATTTCGTCACACCCCATCTTCCGCATTTGATGATTTTTTTAAAAATTATTATTCTTAACTTCTATAAGAAAATTGTCCACCCACCAACTTTTTCCCTTTACAAATTTATTTATTTTATTCTTATTTTATTTTTTATTATTTTTTATTTTATTTTTTATTATTATTATTATTATTATTATTTTTTAGGCACTTCCCTTAGTAACTTATTCGGGTGGGAGAGAACTTTCTCCACTTGCCTGAAACTGGTACTGACCTGTTGAGAATTGTTTCACCTGCTTCATTATAATGTCCTCTTCAAGTTTTGCACTTTCCTTTTTGGAAAAAGTTGCCACGAATTAAATTTTTAAAATGCCGAAATATGATTGACGTGTTGCTATCATATGCCGCCGGCGCTGCAAAATTAATGACAATCTCTTAAAATTTTGGTTAAATCCGTTGTTGTGATGATTTCTTGCTGTTTCAGCTTTCGTCCGTTGTAAAAATTCGTACGAAATTAACAAATAGAAAAAATTTGTCCGAGATGTAGTACAACAACCTTCGCTATATTAGTATCGATACAAACAGTCACAGACAATCGATTGCTTCCGTTCTAAACAAATGCGCCGTTTATGAGATGGATGCCGCAGAACGAAGTTTTCGTAAACTTTTTTTCTTTTGGTCCAGGCTGAATTTCAACCTAACACTGTGACAAAACGAACTTGTTTAGGTTGTTATCATCCCTGTACCGATAATTTTTGTGTAATTTTTAGAATGCTGCTAACATTTCGCGGTTGCGGAGCATCTCTTATTTCGGCAATTTGAATATAATTCGTGGTAACTTTTTTGAAAAAGGAGAATGCGAACCGTGAAGATGATATTATAACAAAGCAGTTAAAACAAATTCCAACAGGTCATCCCCTAGAAATCAAGCGCAAGCTTTTTATCATTCTCATCTCTTCCCTTTCACATATTACTCCTAATTCTTTCACCAAAATCTGTCTAAGCATCATCGCCAATAGGCGCACGATCTTTCCGTCCTGCTTCTGACATACCAGCTGATTATGTCCCTTCGTGGAAGATTCACCCAACCTTCGGGTTGTAAAGTAAGCTGAGTTTAAGTAAATCTAAATTATGGATACAGAATAATACATGATAGCTTCCGCTTACGAGAGATGAGTTGCGTAGTACTTTCTCTCAAAGATTGCTTGATTGAACACAGGATGTTCGTTAAGAACACGCTTTCCAATTAGACGGATTGATAAATGACGATATTACTATCAGTTTTCGGCGAGTAAAGTTGACGGTCACATCGATTGTAAATCCAAGAATTGGGCGCTGTTGTCCTTTAGGTTCCATTCGGGTGGCGGTGTAACGATTGACGGACTTATAGGGCTGGAAACCGTCAGGAAGGTCCAAATGACGACAGCAAGAATCCCGCTGTCCGGTCGAACATACAAGACTTAATGAGCATGAAATCCAGGATGTATCTTTCTCGTGATGAATTAATGTCTTGTACTGTGGAGCTATTTGGACCACTGGTCCCGAAGAAAGAGAACTGACAAGTCTTTTCGCCAACATTCGCTGTTTTTGCTCGTTCTTGCTCTCATTGGTGGAAGTTGGCAACGATTCACTGATCCTTGGGCCAATTCGAACGTCAGCTCACATGTTTCAAATTGGTACTACCACGAAAGTAATATATTTTTGCGAGACTTGCAGTTCTGTGTGCCTCTTCACTCATTGTTTGGATGCACTTACGTAGCTTCGTAGCAATGCCGACAGCAAGGAACCCACTACCTGAACAGTTCCTACCATACTCTTCTAACCCCACGCATTTAAGCACTTTTATCAAAGCTCCCCGATTATTTTAAATACCCCGCACCACATGATTAATTGTCGTCTGAAATATTTAATCATATGTGTGACTAGCAAATGAGTTATTACAAGAGAAATATTTATCATTATTGTTCTCCACCGAATGGAATAGAAAGTTGAAAGAGCACTTACAGAAAATAATCAAGAAACCAAAGATGCTGTACCTTCTCCTATATTAAATTTAGAGAAAGGAATAGAGGCACATATAAAACGTTCATAGTGCTTATTGACATTTCACGATGTTAAATGCGATGAAATGTTCTTAGCTGCCAACGAAAGCAGGCATGGACTGTAGATTAGTGAGACGTTTTATGATATCCATTCATTAAAAAACAGCTGCCTGAAAGGAGAAATTATACAATTACCTGGAAAGTAAATCATAAGGGTTCGGCGCAGAACCGAAGACATAAGAAACACAATTAGTACATAAAAATAGCACATTCAACAAAAACAAAAATCCTCTCCAGACAAGTGTCCTAATATTAGGAAAAGACTTCTGAAAAACATTTGTCTGGAGTGTTACTCTATGTGGGTGCGAAACTGTGGGAACTGCAGAAGGATTTTTTATTTTATTTTGCCTATAGCTTTACGCCTCGTCGAAATCTAAGTCACTAGAGGCTGGAAAGGATTGGGGGCAAGGAACTGCAAGGAATTCAGCCATGGCCTTTTGATGGAACTATCCCAGCATTCGTCTGGTGTGATCTGGGGAAACCATTGAAAACCCAAATCTGAATGGCCGGATGGATTCGAACCCGCGTTCTTCCGAATGCGAGGCCAGAACGTTCCCGCCCACCAACACTCTCGGCGACTGCATAAAAAAAGAGACTATTTTTTATTTTAAAGTCTTGCTTTAATTTCATTTAATTTAATTTCGACGGAGCGCACGCTCCGGTGGCAATTTCCCTACACACTAATTTTTGATATGAAGAAGCGTTTTGAACAAGTTGCCGGACAAAATAACAAAACAAAATAGAAGCTTTTAGAAGGCGAGACGAAATGACTTTATAATTCCATTGTGAAGAGTATAGCGCAAGTTGGTCAATATAGTGCGAAATGGGAGTTTCCTAAATACAATTATAGAGGAACACGTGATTAAGGAAGCATCCATGTTTAGTCCTCGATTATGGTAGATGGAACAAACTGTAAAATACGTAAGATACTGAAGCTATGAGCATATGAAGAGTGCTAACAAGACTTCGGATTTATGAGTGCAGGTGATATCCAAAACTGAGTTCTGGGACTACGGAAACTGTTCCATGTGTAGCAATAAACAGACGCTGATACATTGTCTCGTTTGTAGTTCCAGGCGTCACTCTCGCAAGGCGAGCTTCATTGTTCCTTCGAAACTGCAATTGCAGTCACGTGATACGTATGTTACGCGTTATGAAACAGAGGATCCGAGTTTCTGCTTCTGCGGTTCCTCGACCAGAAACAGCGTCAGAGCTACAAACACAATGAGCAACGCCACAGTAGTACTGCTGCGCATACTACAGCGCGCAGAATTAGACTGTGGTCGTATGAGTCTGCCGTCTGGAGGGTCTCTTTAATGACGAACGCTTCTAGTAGCTCTAGAATACAACAACACGCAAAGTTCTCAAGTCGAGGTAAGGTTGGCTAGATAATTTTAATCAAGTTGCATGCGTACGGACTTTACTGCAGGATTCTCTTGGTCTGTGTACTGTTGAACGTAGCTCTGACGAAAGGATACACTGTCTTCAACGCTAGTTCAGAAACTAGTTTGTCTCGGCGTTGAGAATATAAAAATTGTTCTCGGCTGACTAGCTGAGTTAAAGGAGTGTTATAATTACACTCGTGATAATATTAATTAATTAATATTATCACGACGGGTTCCAGAGACGACCAATCACAGCGTAGCAGGAGGAGTCTGTGCTGGCTCAACAACATTACACGTTCTCGACCGCACTTCACTAGAAGATGGCGATGGCGTTTGAGATCGCCGAAATATTGTGTAATTATAACACTCCTTTAACTCGGCTAGTCACCCGAGAGCAATTTTTATATAAATTATTTAGCTTTTCCAAACAATTAATACAAAGCATAGAAGGTATTCTCCGATAAGAAGGTGATCGGGATATTTGTGAGCTGATATGAATTTATTACGACACTTATACACCATCAGCGGCTGGCAACCAATCTGTAAACTGAGTGGCTGTAGTAAACGATATTCACTTCACTTATTTTATTCGCATCATTTTATTCGCAACTACACCATTTATCCAAATTGAAAAATGTGTCCTTGGATCGTCCAACACCTCTTTTTATTAGCGCAGATCCTTGCGAATTTTTTGCTCACTCAAGCGTTTTGGAGAATCACGGGAACACTGGTTCAGGAAAACAGATGGTGGCCCAGGCGTGTCAGAGAAGACCAGATAATATGAACGCGGACGGCGGGCTTCAACTTGACCAAATATGGTCATGCTTGATTAGGTAAACGCGAGACGCAGGCCCCCATCGGACCGGCCACGCAGGCGACGGCAACTTAAGTGACTTCACTCCAAACGGTTAGCGCGACCGTCGGGAGCTATATATAGGCGGCAGCATTTCCAGCCGTGACAGTCTTCTGAAGAAGGCCACAAAACGATGGCCGAAACGTTAGGTTTCGATAAACTGACGCAATTCAACTTGGACAACCATGATCACATGTTGCAAATTGGTTCTCTTCATGAGACAGTCTAGGTGGTAGAATGGTATGGTGATGGCTTCTTCCTCATATCATCCCGACTCTTTCCGACGTAAATCTCACCTTACTTTCCATTTCTAACGTACGAAGTCGTGGCTAACATCTAGTAGGACATAATAAATAACAACTTAATAAACAACATACTTCAGAGCACTGAAGTTTTGGAACGTCCATAAACTACGTGGCTTTTACCTGTACCACCCTACCACTAACACCCTCCCCACCCCCCACGTAGCTCGTTACTTTTTTCCCTATCGATTCCAGAAAACATTTTATACTGTTTTCTCTTGTCAAACTATAGTAAATTACATATGGAGATGGTTAAATGACGAAAATAAATGTTGGGTGTTCTGGACCTCATTTTAAGTGTCGACAAATAATATGAATGAAAAGCTACATGGTATGGCTCGCAAACCCCCCTCCCTCCTCCCCCTCCCGTAGCTTTCCAGCCAATCCCCTCAACACTAGACCGAAACACGTTGTTTATGGACGCTCCCTTTGTTTTAATACAGTTTTAAAAAATCGTACATGTTTCTTATGCTGGCAGTAAAAACAATTGCTACATAAAAAAAAGCAAATCATAAAATTTGCAAAGCCGAAGACAGGAGAAGGTGAACATTCACCTTGTTAGCACCTGCTGTTAGGGGAAATGTTGAGCCACAGCGCTCCTGAATGAATAACAACTCGTGCCTGACGCAACGTGTTGCTGCCCCTAGGGTGTGGGACTAGTGTGCTTCATTAAAATACAAATGCGCTCGGATTACTATCCAAGAGAAAACACGAGGGATAAGACCTGAAACAATTAAACGCTTTTATTTCCAGGGGAGAAAGTTGTCAAGAGTTAGCTGGATGCTGCAATGTTATACAAAATGAAGCTACTTCTCAGCAAGGTTGTTTCTCACACTGCATTACCCAGTACTCTGCGTGAGTTTATATACTGCACTTCATAGTTTAAGTTTATAGGGTATCGTTGTCAAAATGGCTGCCTTTACAATTTTTTAATTTCCATCCGCCCGTGTTATTCTTTTCACCATGATGTCATGTTCGATTCTGGGCGTTGGTCTGGCACTCGATTTCAGGCACAAGGGTGCGGGAAGATTTTCTTTTTTAGGTAAGGGTGTCAGGGATTGGAATGAGTTACCAAGGGGAATGATGAATAACTTACCGAAAACGTTAAAAGGATTTAAAGTTAAAATTTGTAGAGGGTAAATGTAGGTAGGTGCGGGATAGGAGGAAGTTGGGTGTGTACGGAAATTGCCACTAGAGCGTGTGCTCCATTGCAATTAAATTATTTTTTTAAATTTAATTAAAAATTAAAAAACATTGTGGATGTATGCCTCCGAGAGAACTCTCTTGGTGTGATGAACCCAGCGTTGTTATAGGTGACTATATTAGTGTTGTTTGTGTCGTATGAAATGATATTCGAAGAAGGGAGAGACTGAAACTAGGTTCCGGAACAGTCAGGCCTACTCTTCCGAAAGACACCTCACATCTGCATCAGACGCACGAATCACTGTCAACAATAATATATGCCCTCACTCCATCGCACTGCGGAGTGGTTTGGGATTTAACCCAGGACTTCGGCGCACAATCTCGGGATAAGGAATTATCCACCACCTCTTCTACTCTGCCGGTCAAGTATTGATGATGAAAACCTCTGTCAGCGCCGGACAACATCACGATACCGCAACCAACTGAGACAACGGGGCGGCCTCCCGAACTCTTGTAGCCTCGTAATTTGGTCCACGTTGTTTCTATTGTAATGAAGTTTTATTTAAAGATGTGATCTCTATTGGCAGAAAATATATCCACAGAGAAACACTAAAAAAGGGATTAGGATTCTAACTTCTCATTCCACTCTTTCCCCCCCCCTCCTTCTTACGCTCAGGGGGAGAAAAAAAATTGTTCTGAGGGGGGGGGGGATCCCACCTAGTGGAGTACTCAAAAAGGTGATCAAACACTTATAATCCCCCTTAAGACCTCCTGCCGCCGCAGGAACTTCGACAGTCCGTTTAAACTGATTTTATTCTCAGGCAATGAAAGCTGCTTAATACGAATTCTTCTGGAGCAGCTCCTTGCAGTGGGTGATGTTCTCCTTACTCGCCTCCACATAGGGCACTGTCCTTTGATGCATTGTTTTCTGCTTCGCTGAGAGGACCCACAGGAATTTAATGCTTGTGGCGTACCTTTGACGGTGCATCACATTTTAACAGATTGTGTAAAATATTTAGTTTTAAGGCAGACGTAGGCTTAGTCGACGATCTACCCATCACTTTAAACAATGATACCTCAACATGGTCAAGGTTCTAAATTTCTGCTGATCGGCCTGTTTTGTCCCAGAAATTTTGGGAATCTCAGCATAATTTTTAAGATGGCTGGGTTTCGCATTACGACCAATCATCCTAGTGTATTGCTTTTTAATGTTTTAGTTGTATTTTGCTTTTGACTTTACGCTTTGTCACTTCAAGATTATTAGAGGCAGGAACGGATTAGTAGTAAGGAAGGAGAAGGAAATCGGCAAAGACGTTTATTTAATTTAATTTAATTTAATTGCAATGAAGCACTTAAAGGAACTCTCCCGGACTTTCAGTTTTGATTGTGTTACATTTTTAATTGTGGTTGGTCATTACACAGCCAGCAAGACATTATCTTATTTTAGTGTTGTTTTCTGTCTGGTTCTTTTACAGCCAGTCAGACATTATGCTGTTTCAAATACTTTTAAACCTTTTTGGCCACTTTACAGCCATTGTCAAGTTTTGATTTTGGTAACATTTTTACAGCAAGCATTTTATTTCTTTACCGTCGGCCATGCTGACAGTAACTTCGCATATGTTGTTAGGGCACTAATTACATCGTTATCGAAGCGCCCTAAAGCCAGAATAATAGCAACTGCGGATTCCGCGGTAACATGTTGCTCTTCGTTACTTAACGGGATCGCCTAGTTACGTTATGTCATAACTAGACCTCGGATTTTTGGCAAAATCCTATTGTGTTTCTGATTGAAATTTCGTGAAAATAATGTTGTATATATATACATTTTATGGACACTTATGGCCGTTATTTGTGGTTTTATAGTGCCCAAAAATACCTAAATTCACGTTAGGGCTTATTTTTACCTATTTTACCCTTTTTCCGAATATCAACAAAATCCTTTTTAACTCAGAAACACAAACATTTTGTCAAGTGTTGTTTCCAACAATTTAAGTGCAAGTGTATGAGGTCATTGTCGTTCAGTCCCTGTTTGCTATTTGTCGCACAGAGGTTGCTGTGAGCCATGTGCTCTTGTAAAACACCAGCATACCGATCTCTAAATGGTCTTTAGTTAGGCAGTGGATTAACGAGTTTCCCAATTTCTCAGAAGATGGAAACATTATATATCGCAAAGTGTGCAACAGACAGTTGAGTAAACTGTAGCACCGTGTTGAACAGTTTTAATCATTGTACTAAGAATAATGTAATAGAGCAATTGCCGTAGAATTAGGTTTTTTAAAGTTTATAATGAAAAATAAAGACGCATTCTCCCACAGTATCGCAAAGGTGAACTTCGCTTCTGGGCACAGGACATAAATTTAAAAAATAAAGCATGCCACGGATTTTTCTAACATCTAAAAGCTCTGTTATTGTGCCAATGTGCGGCCACTATTTCGAAACTTTTAACTTAATGTTCTTAAAAGACTGGATCTAAATCAGAATTATATAATAAAAAAAAAAACGTATGAAAATATAACATTTCGCACTGACTGGGCTTGATTACTAAACAACTTAAATTGCAAAAAGTGGATTTTAAATATATAGATGATGCGATTTGGTTGTTCAAAATAAACGCCTGATTGTTTTTTGTCAATAGTTCACAAACTGAGGAATTAAAAAGCTGTCGATGTTAACATCTGCGTTCTAAATTCGATTATCTATGTATAAATAATACAATAAAAGTAATATACAAACAGTAAAAATACGAATTTTTGAATCAATTTTGTATAAATATGCAACAGATATGTATTGGAAATTTATTTCTCTATCAATAGGAAAAATGTGAAATATGCACATTTAAAGTTTTATTGATTTTAGATTATCGCAGGAAGCTAAAATCGAATAAATTTTTGTGCTGAATTAAGCTTCTCATTGTTACATTTTAAATTAACGAAGTTGTACTGGCCATTTTTTTTAAATGTAACCGTAATTTTGATAGATTATTTTACACTTTTAGGACCTATTTTGCATTGGGAAAGTGCCTATTTTAGGCACCTAAAATAAGATTTTTAGACCGTAAAAATCCAAGGTCTAGTCATAACAGTGCTGGAACTCAAGGCTAGTTGTTGGGGAACAATCCTTACTTATCTCTCTGCCGATAGTGTGGTAGCCCTATTAGCATCGAGTTAGTAGCAGGGAAAATTTGCCCTCCTTCCTAACATTCGGGAGGACGGGGTTCAAATCACGTTCGGCCATCCTGACTGGGGTTTTCCGTGGTTTTCCTGTCACTACAGACGAATGCCGGGATGGTTCCCTAAAAGACCACGGCTGATTTCCATCTCCTTCCCTCCCTTCAGGTTACGTTGGCTGAAAATTGTTTTTAAGATCCTCCAGCAGCCCGCCTAGAAGCCATTTACTATTTTACCAGTACTGACACCCTGTGCCGGCAGGTGGTGGTGGCGTGGGCGTGGCTGCTGGCTGCCGGGTACTCGGCGCCCCGCCTCGACTGGATGAAGACGGTGCAGCACGAGGACAAGACGCTGTGCGTCCCCAGCCACAAGGGCTACAACCGCCAGCTCTTCGACGTGCTCACCTTCGTGCTGCTGTACGTGCTGCCTCTGGCGGTGATGCTGGGACTCTACTCCCGCATCGCGGTGGCTCTGTGGCGCAGCAGCCACGGCCTCAGCGCGGGAGGCCACTGTCACCAGGTACTACACTCTCTACTCCTCTACTTTACCGGCCTACAGTGTTTTCCTCTTCAGCCCTCTGTTCGCGACGTACTCCTACCTCCCTCTCACAGACATCACTTACGCTTTGTTGATTGGCTCTTCCCCACCTGTTTTCATGACATGACCGTACAACCTTAATCTTACCTCTCTGATGACTTCACAGATAACAGTCACTCCAGTTATTTCTCTTATCTCTTCATTTGAAGTCTGTCTCTCAGAGAAAAACTCAGTAGTCACCTTTGGCATCGTTATTTCGATCCTCTCCAGAAAGGATTCCTCTGTTTTTCGTAAATCCTCTATTTCTGACCCACACACCATAACCGGTCTTACCATAAACCTAGTAATTTACACTTTTACTTTCAGGTTTTCAGGCATCCTTTTACTACATATAACTCCAGCAAGATCCCTCCATTCGCTCCATCTAGCTTTTACGTCTGGTTCATAACCATGTTCTGCATTTATTATTCCACCAAAATATCTAAATGTATTTAATTGGGTCGTCTTCATTCCCTTGGTAGTACACTCTTTTCGCTTTGTATGTAGTATTAAGAGCAGCGCAGTGGGGATACAGTGTAGTGACCTCGAGCTGTCTATGTTAACAGCACGCTCTATAGTAAACTGCTTATAAATAATAAAATAGTACAAAGAGAGGTATGGAAAATAAACACATCACTTACCGTTGGTGAATGCAAGAGTGCCACAACGAATAAACTTTAAGGTATTTCGGTACAAAACAGACATCACGCATACAGATGAGGCACATTGGCAATTGGGTCAAATGTGTACATGATGAGACGCAATACATCACTGGAACATTAGTATGATCGTACAGCAAATTACTTACGATGCTTTACTCATCAAAAGCCTCCGCATCAGGTTACACCCTCAAAATCTAACTGTACGCAATTGTTATTACAGTATTTAATTTTCAATCATTTCGTGTTAGTAAATAGTCTAGCTATTAAAACATACTTCTTAAATTTCTCTAAACATAAACAATAGGAACATTTATTAAAACTGTTTATACAGAATACCAATAATACAGGAGAAAGTTCTATGTTAGTGCATGTTATTAAAAAAATATTATACGTTACTTAAATAATTTTTTATATCAACAGAAGCAAGCAACTGGATGTTCGAGATAATAGGAAGGTTTGATTCCTAGTTAGTTTTTAGTTATTCCGGTTTTAATCAAATACGAATTTCTATTGGTAGGAAATTGATGAATAATCCAGGATGCTTTTATTAAGAAACATATATTTTTCAACTTCTGTAATATTTCAGCAATAAATGTGGAGAAGGGCGTATTACACTGAGGGTAGGGTTTCTGTGTGCTTAGAATTTTTGAGAGTGATCATATTTTGTGTTTGAGAATCTTAATTTATTTAAACCTACAACGAAACAATGTTAAATTATTTATACAATCGCATACTCTACACATGTCAAAAATGTATTATTTACTGGTAATGTAGCACAGCATACTTTTCTAAATCTCTTTACAATATTGGGAATGTGGTTCTGAAACGATGCCGGTAAAATGTGATACTGTAACATAGGAAGAAACTCAGAGCACCTATTCATTCTGTTACCCTGTAACAGGAGTTGAAACACATACTTAAAAATGTTATGAATTTTTAAGATATGTACAGTACTTATATTATAAACTGTAATTTAACTTTCATTTTGTTATAACAGCACTTCTATAATTGCTGTAATTCATCTTAATATTTTCTTTATGAATTCCATCAATAGTTGTTGTAAATCAAAGGGAAGGAACAAAGGACAAAACGAATGAGAATCATGGACGGTAAATTTTTTGTCCATGATTTTTGAGTCAGATATTTGGCACTGAATTACGTCTACAAATGTGAAACAAAGGGTGTGATCTACATTAAATTTCATGATTAATGGCTTCTTTAAGAATTTTTCTGTTACTCTTAGATTTGACACTTAAGTTATTTTTTTAAATTATTTTCTTAAAGAAAAATTTGGGTGATGAAAAATAAACATTTTAAAAGTTTAAGACTCACTGTAGGTCACCAAGGCGAGATGTAATTTACATCGTACATTAGGAGGCAACTTTTATTAAGATACTTAATGTAGTAACACTCAATTAAATTTAATGAAATATAGAACACGTTACGGATGAGATCTTGAGCTTTCTACTATTCGATATTTTAAATATATATTTATTAGTATGTTACTTTTTGTATTCGTACAAACAATATTCACCTTACACTTCTTTCAATTTCGTAAACGTGCAAAATCCTCTTTAGCATGAATCCTGCGGACTTGGAATTTGCATTCAAGCAGCAGTACAGTATTAAAAGACTGTCACCATATTTTAATAGTAATCTCTTTTGTGGGTTTATGAATTTAATAAATCCACGGTGGTTTCATTTTAAAATTCTTATGAGTGATGGCTGCATGTAAGGGTAGTTTAAAAGTCTTTCCGAAAATATTTTTCCAGTAAAAAGTGACGTAAGAGATTTAGTACGCTCTTTAAACTGCAGATGAAATTTAGGTTTATGGAGGTAGGAAACTTCTTTGATGTAAAGACGATATAACGCTTTTGCTTCCTAGATTTAAATACAGACGTTGTTGTCGGCTAACGCCATGAAGAATTTTTCGCCTAACCATTATGATTATGCAAAAAAAAAAAAAAAAAAAAAAAAAAAAAAAAAAAAAACGCATAGTCCCCAGATACATTTATATGGGTTTTAGACATTTTAAATAAAATCGCCCGATCTTACGCTTCGATAATATAGCAGATTGAAATTTCTTATTTGTGTTGATTGGAAAATTACCGAGCGTCCCCCCAAAAATAGGCCATAGCTGAATTTCTTCACGTTCCTTGTCCCCAGCCATTTATCCACTCTAATGACCTCGACGTCGACGAGGCGTAAAGGCAGAAGTAAAAAAAAAAAAAGATTGGAAAATTAAGTCTCACTATTGAAAGTTGCCCATTCTCTGCCTGTGAGACAATAATATGTTGACCGTAGCAATGAAAAAATTTCGTTGTAAGTCTCAAAAAATATCCTGATTTCGGTCACTTGAATTCATTCAGATATGTTTCTGACAGGTTTCTCTATAGATGATAAAACTATTATTTAGAGCTTGATTGTTTCGAGACAATACACAACGATTGAAACTAAATTAGGCTAATTCAACTAGCTTTCCTCTCAGTTTTGGACTGTTATGAAGTCATACATTGTTTATGTGATGATGCTTTTAGCCGTACGGTAGTGAGTAGATTGGCTCAGGAACTTACGTTGACTTAGTGTTACATCACTGCGTCGTAACTGATTCAGTAAGAATACAGCGCACGACGCACAAATGATCCTTTAACGAATTCTGCGAGTCGGCGAAGTCTTACTCAGAAGTTTAAAAAATAACCGCTTAGGTTAGCAGAAGAAATTCTTGGCGTTTGCATTTTATTACCGGAGGAGAGAAAGAAGCCATGTATCAGCGCCACGCGTCAAAAGTTTGCACTTCGTAACGAGTTTAATCGTGAACGTCTCTGCGAAAAATGGGGCAACGCTCAAGTTTAAATTTTAATTCCTGAGTTATGCAAAGTGCTAAAAAGTGTGATATGATTTTAATTCCTTCCTTCTTGCTCTACCGCGGCCAAGAAACAATTGTGAATTTCATAAGCACACAGCTGGAAAGTATTACTTCTGTGATGAATGGCTTACAGTTTTCGTATCAGGGCAGACATAACATAGAAGCTGCAATATGACGCTGCGACTTGTGTATCATTGGTCTCTGCGTCCTTTTATATCGACTAATATGTCATTTATTCGTTCAAATTAGTACTGAATTCTTCCTTAGAAGAATAGTCTTGCGTTGCAGCCACGGTCGCAAAATATTTTTACGTATTAATAGCAGCAAATACCTGCAAAATGTGTATGAATTATGTGTATCAAGGGCAGTTAGAATGACGTTGGATCACAAGTATATTTGATACGTTGTACGGAGACTACCTGTGTGGATAAATACCTTACCTGCAAGCGTTTTCTGTTTTTATATTCACAGTACTTCTCCTCTGCAACAAAAATCAAAACTTTTAAATAATATTATTTCTTAGTTAATATTGTTCAAGTTCGTGAAGAAGCATTTATTACTCACTTATTTTGCTTTGCTTTCAGCTAACTTCCCTTTATGTTAGTGTAATGAATGGCCTGCCTTATGCAGCAACTCCAGTCACTATATTTAACATAGTTTAAATTTATTATTCACATTTAGGGCTCAGAAGCAGATACTTTCATGTTTTCTGTAGGATATTACAAGTAGAACCTGATAGCTGAATGTTTAAAGAAAACGAAATAAACATTTTAGATCTATAAGAACTAATACACAATTATGATTATTAATTCTTAATTGTGATGGAGTGAATACTCCGTTGAAAATTCCCCTAGTCATCTAATTAGCGATTTTTATTTTGTTTTAAATTATCTTTTATAATTGGAGTGCTAAATTCCTGCCCAATTCACTTCTCTGATTTACAAATTTTCATTTTAAATTGCTTAAAGGTTTTTGGTAAATTCTTCATCACTTCACTTGGTAATTTGTTCCAATCCCTGACACCCTTACCAACAAAAGAAAATTTTCCCTGTCCCTTATGCATGAAGTAGTCACAGTCGCCTTTCCCCTTCCATGCGCCATTCCTAATTCTTTGACCAATATCCCGCCAACCCCCATCACGAACATATGCCCTGTACATTCCCAGCACTCTCTTCACCCTTCTCCTTTCCTCCAATGATTCCTAGCCAAGCTCCTCCATCATATCAGTTACTGACTGGGTCCTGCGATAAGGGAGCGTCCATAAACCACGTAGCTCTATTTTGGCCTCCTGTGAACACCCCTCTCCCCACGTAGCCCGGCGTGGCTTTTACCTCTACCCCCTCCTCCTCCCCCACGTAACACGTAGTTTTTTTCCTTCTGATTCCAGAAGATATTTTTTACTGTTTTCTCTTGTCAGACTATTGTAAATTACATACGGAGATAATTAAATGAAATATTCACATGCTGTTGTGCGTTCCATACCTCATTTTAATTGTGAAAAATGATATCAATGGAAAGCTACGTGGCCTGGCACGGAAATCCCCTCCCCCCTCCCCCCCTCCCCCCCTCACGTAGTGCAGCGTAGCCTACCATCCAACCCCTCCCCCTTTCCCCCAATAGATCGATCCACGCTCCCTAACTGCTACAAATAAATCTAGCTGCAATTTCTTGCATATCCTCCAACTCTTGTATTTTATAACAAAAATGAAAAATGTGAGTCCTCGACTACACCACCATATTCATTCAATGGTCTGACCAAATTTTGTAGGTAAGCAGGAAACTCTGCTTTTATCAATAAATTTTCCTCATTTCTAACAACCCTCAAGGTTAATATTTTAATTTAATGACATTTCTCACTGATGAATTTGAAGTTTATAGCACTGATATAATTGGGGATGGTAATATCAGACAAAAAGAAATTTCTGTCAATTAACAAAGAGTCTCGTTAGAACATTTTTTCTCCAAGTCTTACGAGTACACCTGCATAGATGGCGACGGAGTTTTAAGTCGCCAAAATGTTGTGTATAAATAATTGTATTACTTGCTTGGTTTCTCGAAAAACATTCATAAAAATACAACGCCCAGAAAAACTGGAACATTTCTTGGCATCTGTTAAATTATTGTGCGAACCAAAATACAGAAAAATAATGGCTGCACATGAGACTAACGGACAATGCATAAAAAATTAGCAGACAATGTAATGTTAAATTCTAAACTGACCCGGTGTCTTTTAAGTGAATACACCCTCTGTACTGCTGTACTGGCCGTAGTAGGTTATGGGAGACGGCTGCAGTGCCCGACAATGCGATTTGACTAAGCAGATCAGCGATGCAGTTTGTTAACAGGGCGGCGTGTTGTCTGTTTATCTGTAATCTGTGGGAAGCACGAACTGTCAATGCAAACCCAACTCGGTGCAGTTCAACACCGACCACAAATCACCAGCTGCTTGCTCGGTGACAACCGCAAATCCCTCTGAACCACAAGACCCGCATTCGACCTGACGAGTACCACACGGAGTTGTGGCTCACGTAATCCTCGATTAGCCAAGTTTATTCACCGAAAGTCGGTCAGATATATACTACTAGCTCGTACCCGCGACTTCGTACGCGTAGATTAAGATTTTTTTGCCAGAATTGAATATAGAAAGCTGTTGGTAACGAAGGATTGGTCCCAAACAACACCGAGTCGGCATAATATCACAGGAAAGCTATTACTATATCATTCTACCGTAGAACCTCTCTCTTGAAGAGAATCAATTTCCAACATATTTCTGTCACCATTCGATAAGCTCTCAAAATTTCGTGACTACAACTGTTAATCATACTGGAAAAATGTCCTGTGCCCTTCAAACAGATTTTCTTGTCAAATTCCATCAATATCGATATAGCCATTTAGTCGTCAAAACGTAACAAAAAGACAGAGACTTACTTCCGTTTTTATAGTATTATAACTGCGGTTCACACAAACACACATACTGATTGCGAACAACCCCTGAGGGATGATTATAACGTAAAAAAGTGTACACCTACAGCATTGCAAGACTGCCTACGATTTGCCTCGCATTGCACCCCTAACTTTGTGATATTTAAAGTTAAACATTCAATCCGAATAACATACGGCCCAGGCGTGACTCTTACGATCAAAAACAATATTTTTAAAAATCTTAGCCTCCAGGGGGATTTGAACTGGAGACCACGACCCAAACATTTGTAAGCAAGCGCTTTAACCACTGAGCTGCCCGATCGCTACATGGGAAAACAGTACAGAGACGTCCATATCCAACGCGTTTGTCTATCGCAGTTCAGTAGTATTTTGAAATTATGAGACAACGTGTATTATTTATACAGATAATTTTTCAACCAAATGTAGACAGTATTTTTCTCCTTGTTTCAAAGGATAAGTGTGCAATGTTTCATCGAGATCGGATGAAAACAGTGGATTTGTATGAAGAACAAAAACCAAACAAACATACATACATTCATCTTTATATATATAGATTGTATAAACCCGTAAATGCACTGTTTCTATTTGTACTTGCATCTCTCAGAAACTAATCAATAAATTTCAGTGAAGTTGTTATTGTTTGAAAGCGTGTAGTCTGATTTAAAATCTGCGATATATCTAATCACGCTACATCACGTGGCATTTGAGCAGGAAGTTAAAATCTATTCTTTTCACCAAAAGTATATACTTATAATTTGTGATAACTTGAAAAATTCTAAACAGATTTTGGTGGGGTTTTCAGTTTTTATGAGTGGTCTGGTAGCCTAGTGGTTAAGGTGCTTGATTTCAGAAGTTCAGGATCCGGTCGTGGATCCAAATGTTGATGGAACCATGAATTATTGAGAGTTGAATTCTGTCATTTGAGCTGCACCAAGACCTTCCGTGTTTCGGATTCTGCCCAAGTCCCAGAGAAAAGGAGCTAGCCGTCCTACCTCCGACACAATAGCTTAGAATGTTTGCTTTGGGAAAATCCAACCCACCTTCGTGGTGTGGACTCATTATTTAAACCTCACATTTTGACTAATAATCAGACGTGCGTAAGTTTACAATCCGTAATATCGAACTGCAGAAAATAAAAAAAACTCTTCTGTACATAAAATTCTTTTATACATAATCTGGCATAACTTAACGTCAGAGTGTGACAGAGATCCGCTGTTTGGTGACCAAGATGGATTTTTATAGGTATAAATGTTAACCAAAACATATGACTGAATGTTCTAAATTAATTATTTTCTTGTTAACAGAAAATCACATTTGCTACACCACAATCTCGGAATAAACTAACACGTGAACGTTTCGTGTCATAGCTTTTACAATGGAAATTAAATTAAATTAAACCCAGGACGCTTCGGGGCTTGCTTCTGACCAGTTTGTACCATTATTATTATTATTATTGTTTCTGGCGAACTCGTTAGAGGCCGGAAAGGACGGGTTGGGGCAGGGGGGTAAGGAACGGCAAGGAATAGGACCATGACCTGGAATGATTTGCAGAAACCATGGAAAATTCAAATCTGTATGCTCGGACGTGGATTCAAAACCGCATCCCCCTCATGCGAGGTCAGAGCGTTACCTCTCACCCTCCACGCTCCGTTTGTCATTACGACGTGTGTTGCTGGTTCGGCGCGTCAGTTGAAATGTAGTTCGTCCGTTGAACTCCACTGTCTTGCTTGGAAATTAACCAATATAACTTCGTCTGTTGTGGACGCTGATCTTACTATTTATTTATTTATTTATTTTTTTTTTTTTTTTGTTATAATGGCATTCGGCATCGGAGGCCATACAGCCAGCTCAATGTGTATTTTTTCCAATGTATGGACGCCACAGGACGGACAAGACATTCACACGGACACACAACACTTAACATCCATGCCCGCGGCCGGATTCGAACCGGCGACCTTCGGCACGTGGAGCTAGCACTCTAGCCCCTACGCTACCGAGGCCGGCGATTACTATTTATAGAAAATTACCAGAGTTCCGGGCCTTCCCCATACAGTAATGCTTCCTTCAAAAACTCCATGACTGAATCCCTTCCAGTCCCTTTGCTTCCATTCCCTTCTTGCCTTATCCAACAACCTCGACGTCGGCGAAGCATAAAGCCAAAAGGGTGTCAAAAAAGAGAGAGAATATAAGGATCGTACACTTTTCAGCTTATATCAGATTATTTGTTTAAAAAAATGTAGAAGTTTATCACAGATTTCATTTCTCTACACCTGTCAATCAAATTTCATGTCAATAGTTCATTTGCTATATGAATTTTAACGACTAACTAAATACAAAATGTGTTGCCGTTTGCAGTACTACCAAAAATCTTCAGTTGAATAATAAGTAACAAAAATTATTTTCCTAATTTCTTTTAATGCCAACATTAAAAGCTTTAAATAGTTTACTTTCATATTAAAATCAATCAGATATGCATTACTTACTATTAACAGTGAATATAACATTATTCCCACATCAGAGATTGTAGTTGTGCGGCCCGAAATCGTAGTTTTAAGAAGCAAAAAAGCTCTCGTAAGTTTTTTTCCGTTATATAATCTATGTAGTTTTCTCGTGTGCCATTCGCATTCTGTACTGCCATCTATGGGATTTAAAGACTGAAAATCAAAATTTAAAGAATGAACTGATACATGCGGTAATTATTGTTATTGTTATTATTATTATTTACGAAGTAAGACGTGTCGATATCTAGTTGCTATTGCATCTTTTGTATTTCAAGCTTTGCGTTCAGATTTCCGCTATGTAACATTGAAGCATAAGACATACCAAATGATTCTAATTCAGATTATATGGTTTATACGGTGAATATCTCATCGAAAATTACTCTGTAGTTTTTAGATTTCGTTTAATAGATAATCTTAAACTCATATTCGCATAATAACTTATGTCTGCAACTTAGTTCACGTGAATGCTTAAGTTCCTACCTCTCTCTTATACTGATTAGGTCACAGTTGGCATATATATAGTCTATATATAAAACTATTATGATACCGTTCGTACGCTAAAATCATGCTAAGCATTTCGAATAATAGCATTAAATAAATCTCAGCAGAAGTTATTGCGTGAATCGCTTTCGACGAAAAACGGATACTACTTTGTGCATCACACATAAATGAAACATATTATTAGGTTCTTAGGTGGTTTAATTTGTATATATTAATTAATTAAAAAGTCCACCAGAAGGTTATGTTGAAGATTAGTTTATTTGCTCAAAATGAAGTCAGCGATATTCACAAGCATAGATACAATACAGAGATGCACTTCTGAGCCGTCGCAAATAAAATCTCTGTGAACTCAACTTGAAAAACTAACTAGATGAATCTCTCTGTAAAAACTGAATGAATGACTCTGTCCAGCCGATCTGTTTATATAGTCTCTATCGAAATTACGAGAATTCTTCAAAGGCATCCGCCCGATATTTCTCGAACTTTAACAATCACTCAAACAATCAAACATATTAAAAACAATCGTAATTAATACAAAATTACTTAACATCATTACAAAATGATCAGAAATGGTAATTAGAGATACTTAAATACAAAATTATTTGCAGAAATCGTCTCAAACTGTAGAAAATTGTCCGGTAGACATCATAACTTGCATTAATACATGGAATTACAAACATTTAAGAAATTCTCTTACACCATCCGGTTCTTAAACATATTAAATGGACTTTAAATAATTTTCTTTCATAAAACAAAGTCTATATACACTGATTGACAAGAAATTACAAAACAAACATACCAGATCATATTCAAGGAAACTTTAGCTCACTACAAATACTTCATACAGTACAATACTATTCAAAATTCAGGTATGAGGGCTGTTACAATATCCTATTTCCCCCCCCCCCTCTCCCCGACTATGTGCTGTAGGGGAGAGCAGGGCAAAGTGGCCATGGGGGTATTTGGGGCGGCAAGGATGGTGCCATAACGCGGGAAAAAATCATAACTTAATGCCTTCATTTACCTTGAGAAGCCCGATCCGGTTACCGAACCATCTTTCGAAGTAATTATAATATTTATGGTTTTTGATGAGCTTGATGTTTGGTAAGTGATCAGTTTATGAATATATAATTATTAAATCAGATGACTTATCGCTTCTGAACAAAATTCTTTTGCAAGATTGTGGTTTTGGTTCCTGATTTGGTGGTCATTATTGTTTTTTTTGCGTTGTTAAGATAGATTGACGTTTCCATAACGGCACCAAATCGGGCAATGTGGCCACCAGCAGGTGACCTCTGTTGGCTGCACACGGATTCTGTTTGTTCCTTGCAGATTATTAACATTATACAATGCTTTGAATAGATGCTTTATTATCACCAGTGAAGCTGAACTGGGTATATTAATAATAATCAAAAAACAAAAGTAATGAAAATATTTCTATTTTGTGGTGATATTTCAAAGACCGTAAACTTTTTTTTTTTTTTGTGAGCCCAAAGGATATTGACATGCAACAATAACAGGAAAAAGCAAATGCAAAGGCCGAAACAAAGATTTTTTGCAGATGTTCACATCAAGTTGATATAAAAATGTACTTGAAGCTGCAAAATCAAACAAAAAGAAGGAACCCAGTGCTAGATAGAAAACCACCAATCGCAGGAAATCTAACCCAAAAAGAGTGGTATTTAATGATGACGATGATCAAGAATACACACAGTGGCTGTACTGCAACGTATGTTTATCAACTCAAGCTCACAAGAACGATGGATCGAGTGCCAAATGCGTTACTTTTGGGCTTTTGCCATTTTATAATTTCTGTTATTACAAGTTATATGACTTTTTATTTTTTTTAAAAGTACACTTTCTTCAAAATTTTGAGCGTTTTTAATGCCATATATGATTTTGAAGCTAAGTGTCCTTTTGAGTACTTTTTGAAAATTGGTTATTTTTAGTACTAAACATAATGGAAAGTTAACTAAAAAATTCTGGTATGTACTAGGATAGTTGAACTTCGGAACCTCTGATTTTGATATATATAGGTATATTATAAGTTACCTTAAAACATCGTCAAACCTTAGCCTGGTCAATTGGCCCGGCCTTCCTCTATAAAATTCGAAAGATAATCAAAATTCAACCAATATTTTTCGCAGGAATCGCATTCAACGAAAAACGGATAGTAAATCATGAGCACTTTTATCTTAAATTTCTTATCATTCCGGCTTCATATAGATATTAAATATAGTCTATTTTACCCCACTTGCCATGAACTGTAAATTATTCGAAACCCTATCAAAACTGGAGCGGTAGCTTTTGTGTGAAATCCCGTTTATCCAAACAGGCTAGTAGACAGTTGTTTCTCGCAGTCGAAGTATGTAAGATTTAGAGTATAAACAAAAAAATGTTTATTAATGTATTATTGGAAGTAATATTAACTTTATTTATGGGTTTGATCTCACTGTAATCCGTAATCAAAAGATTTGTTATATTGTTAATTATTATATCATAATACGAAGTTTCTCTCAGCGTATGCTTATGAATGTTTCTCGCGAAACCAGCCGAGTGATAGTATTATTTACACACAATATTTCTGCGACACAAATTTCCGTCGCAATCTTCTGGTTATCAGACAGAGATCCAAAGATACATGGGGATAATCATTACGTCACAAAAATCCATTGCCAAGCATGATGCAACAGATAATCTACAGAATACCAACATCGTGGGAAACAAATAGTGCAAGAGGCGTGGACCGTCCCTAACGCAAGCTTCAGCCAGTGAGTCGTCCCAACATCAAGCAACTGTCACGGTCGGCAGGTGGCCAAAGAGGTGGGTTGCTCGACATCGTCGACTATTCGTATCGCACTGAATGAAATCGAGCCACGTACCGTAAGCATAAGCAACCGCAAATAATACAATTCAGTGTTATTCAGGCGTTTCGTATAAACTCTTCCTAGGTTATGTTCTTTAAAAAATACCTGGAATGCGTCACATACGAGGTGGGAGCAGTAATGACATACCAAAGTTTTATTTTTTTTCAAACAGCGATATTATCCCCTTCATAGTAGTTCCCTGGGGCAGCTATACTCCAGCTGAGCCGTTGTTTCCACTCTCGGTAGCAGCGCTGGATGGCTTCAACTGGTAGGGCTTTTAACTGGTCGGTTACAGTCTTTTGAATGTTCTCCAGATTTCCAAAATGACGTCCTATTAAGACATGTTTAAAAGGCGGAATAAGGAAAAAGTCACAAGGACTTCAATCAGGTGAATAGGGGGATTGAGGAACAACAGGAATGCGTTTTGAGGTTAAAAATTCACCTATGGAAAAAGCAGTGTGACAAGGGGAATTGTCATGATGAAGCACCCACTTGTCTGCAATGTCTGGTTTCACACAAATCACACTTTTCCTGAGCCTTTTAAGGACACCTTTGTAAAACACTTGGTTGACAGTTTGTCCTGGAGGAACAAATTCTTTATGCACGATACCCCTACTATCATTCGACATTTTTCTCGTCGAGGAGATGACGGAGTGTGCCACTCTTGATGTACGGTAAAAGTGTTTAAATTCAACTATTCACCAGTCATCCTTATTGTTAAACGACGGTCTGATATCACAAGTACCCTCACACGCTCAACTTTTTCGTCGATTTTTGAAATTGAATGTCTCTCTGAGCGAGGTTGATCTTCAACCTGTTCTAGGCCTTCAAAAAATGATAAGCAATGTTCCCCATAGGCCTAGTTCAACTTTTCAAAGGTCACACTAGACGATTCCCCAAGTTTAACACAAAACTTGATTTTCTAAATTCCAATGTTTCATTTTCGTAACACACAACAAAAAAACACAACTACAATAACAGCGCTGTCAAAAATAATGTGTTGGCTGAACGGAGTTGAAACTCGGACTGAGCATGTGGAGGGGATGAACAAACCGGTCTAGCACATACTGGTACACACAGTGTTACCAGATGCTCACAGTGTACCCAACCTCATTACTTTTCTCACACACCTCGTATAAACGGAAAAAAGCCAGTAAGGCAGTTTGCCTTAGAATGTCGAAGTGCTCCCCTACATTAATTATCAGGTTCAAAATACAAATTTGCGTTGCACACCTTCCGAGTTAACATCTACATGTGTACGCGGGTATCGGGAAATAGAGAATATGCCAGATACGCAAATGTATAGGCCATTTTGGTATCGACTAACCTCGTCTCCATTATTTATGTTTACTGCAGTGGTCGTTGGTCGCCACCCAAGCAAGCTGCGTGTGTCTCTTTATTTGAACAGGAACCGCCCAAAAACAACCGCAGAAATTTGAATGGTTTTCTCAAAGTTTTAGAGCTAAGGGTCCGAATCAAAATCTGCGGAAATAGCTAATGACTTATTTGTAAAATAGGAAGGAACAAGTGATTAAAAACCTTTATATATGGACAATTGTTGACCACAGATGATTATGAACTTCAAACGCTCACTCCTTTAGCAAAAATTTGACAAAACTTAGGATTCCATTTTATTTTTTTCTTTTGTTATTCATTTTGCTGGACCGCAGCACTGTAAAATAACCAGAACACATTAATCAAACGTTATAAAGACTTACTTGCATCGTTACATATCAGTTCCTACGTGAAATGTGTTAGATTACTAATGTGGTAGTCATATATTGTCTCTGGTAGACAGTTATACTGTTGTGAGATTGAAGGCTTTCACGGCGTATCGATGAAATGTAGTCTTCATGGGTTTTCCCCCGTATGTTGTTACGGCGGAAAACCCGTGAAGACTACATTTCAGTTATACTGTTTGTCTCTGGTACAATGTGTCTTCCTCTGTACAATAAATGACATTAATACTCCAATACTTTCGTCTTACATATCATTATGGATACGAAATTCAGTTTTTTTCTCGATGAAAGATGTCAGAAAGAGATATCATAAATATCAACACGTAAAATTCGTAGTTTTTCCAAAATAACTTCTACAAAACTACCCATATTTCGATGGACATGATTAATATACATTTGGTGGCTATAATGTGCAAATATTCTTGAATCATATTGCCCAAGGAACGTGTGTACAAATTTTGGCTGCTGATCAAACCACGGCGAGTAAACTAAAGTCTTATTTCCAGAAAATCACTTGATAATCCTGATTTTTTGGAAACAATGAAACAAAAAATTAATTAGGCATCCTAGGACCTTATGCTACACAAGTAAATCCATTATGTCTTATGCTCCAATAAAGCGTGTCATTGTCATTCTGGTCCAGGCTGTATTTCAGCCTAACCACAAACTTGGCTAATGGTTCCGTTCAAAATCATAGCTTATGTCACCTGCGCATTAATACATTCAATGTTTCGGTATCAAAACTTGGCCTGCTGGAGGTACTTATATGCGACCGGCATAATGACATCAATAATACTACTTTATTGGAAGCAAAGAGAATTAAAAATCCTAATGCTACACCACGTAAATTATAAAGTAAATCCATCGTTCCTTATGTTTTAACAAAGCATATCAGCTGTCATCATGGTCCAGGCTGTATTTCAACTGTACCACAACCTCCGATAATATTGCCGTGCGAAAATCATAGCATCAGTCACATGCGCATTAATACATACAGTGTACCGGGATAACATATTGACATTTTGGAATTACTTACATGTGGCTGAAATAATTACATCAGTAATACGGCGATTTGAAAGCGAAGGAAATTAACAATAATTCTTAACGTGTGATACCGCGTAAGATTAGTTATGATCCACGTAAATTTTTATTTTAAAGCAGAAATAATTGATCGTATGAACATATCGTCAAAATAAAAGCAATATCAAAACAGCAAATAAAAAAAATCCTGTTTCAGAGGTAAAATATTATTGAACTTTTTTGCTATAGAACGTTAGTAATTTTTTATTATTACAATGAAATATTTATTACTATTATTATTAATAAAGAAAAACTCTCATACTATATCACTCTTCCAAGAGCACGAAGTTGAAGATAACTGCTGTATCAATATAAATTTGCGGCATCACGGTTATCGTGCAGTCCTCCGTATCAGCAATTAAAAATGGCACGCAGAGGTACAGAGGCAATTACACAGTGACCGACCTACCAAGTAAGGTAAAGGTACATCTTGCAGGATTTCTCTTAAACTTTGCTTCACTTACTTATAACACAGAAAATAAAACTATTTCTAAACTTTTTTTTTATTTCGCACGATAATTATCTCTATGAATTAATACAGTTGATTTTTCAGATGGATTTTCTACTATTTCATTAATTGTATTACATTAAAATATGAATGAAACAAAACTCTCGGACATCAGTATGAAAATAGAACCTAAGGTAATAACTAAATTAAAGAAAAGTGTTAAGTAGACATTTACATTATTATCTCTTAACGTTAATATTTGGTAACAGAATAAAATCGGTAATTAATTTTTACACATACCAAAGCACACGCGCGATGGAGCGGGCAAATGCTAGTATCTATATGGGTACTTGACTGACAGGCTAAAAAAATCTGTAAATGAACGAAGCAAACTTCTGTTTTTTTTTTGTTTTTTTTTTTTTGTTTTTTTTTTTTTTGTAATTAGTCTTGCCAGTTAGATGATTCATTTGATATAGACCAAAATTATAGCCATACTCACTACGAATAGAAATGAGAGGATATTGAAGAGCACCGTGTGCAAAATGCGTTTTGCTAATACGTTGTAATTGGTCGTCGCAGGTTCATAGCACGATATCACGTCTGTCACACATCTGATCAACCAGGACGACAGTAACTTCAGTTGTGATAAGACTGTTGTACCAACTTCGATGCTCGGCACTGACTACTAATTTATAATCATTTTGTGTGCCCTGGGAGATACATTCCAATTGAACTTTGAAATTATTTGACGTTTGGGCTCATATCATGTTCTGCAGTTCAGTAACTACAGTTGTGTTGGGAGAGTACTCTGTGGTGCGAGCCTTATCATTCTCTCTTTGATTAGAGGGCTCTGCAGGGTGAGACCGAACGCTGCGCTAATCGCAGAGCTGCCAGACGGGACTCAAGTTGAGTGGATGTTTCTGAAGAGGTGGACTGTGCGGAGCGTTACCTAGTTATCTTCAAAAGGAATCTCTGGAGAGACCTGCCCTCACGCGACTGCTGGCGTTGGGTCGCTCACTGTATGACATCTCCGTCGCACGCGTTACAGACTGCATTTATACCGTAACTCTCAGCACATATTCCACAGGAACCCTATTGTTTTTCGGCTTTTAGGCTTAGTCGACGTCGACGTCGAGGACATTAAAGGTGGGAAAGGAACGCTTCCATGCTGCCTGACTCTTTGAGGCGTTGATTTTGACTATCTATTTGTTGGACCATTCTTTTATGTCTTCCAGCGCTGCTCGTAGATTGGATCCAACTAGGATGGGGCCGAGAGACGTGGAAAAGTTCGCCGTGTCGCCTGAGTAGAGGGCCACTTTGGCTTCCAGTAGCAATTGTATGTCAACTGTGTATAGCGTATAGAGCCCAATACACTGCCCTGTGGAACTCCCGTTCGGATTTATGTTCTTGTAGGGAAGAAGTTTCCCAGTTTAACCTTCAAGGTCCGTCTCTGGAGGTAACATTTTAGCAGCTGCGGGAGGAACTTGGCACCTCAAGAGTTGTCATCTTGTGGAGAAGTCCACGATGCCATGCGAATCAAACGCCTTTGCCACGTCTATGAGGACCATCCCTATGTGCCCATGTTCTTCTCAGACGCAGTTCCTCTTCCGCTAATCACAGCATGCTAGGAACTTTAGGAACCCTCCTGGTGTCACGTCTGAATCTCAATCTTGGGTCAGTTTTGTGGAAAAACTGTAGTGAATTTAAGCGTGTGCGTCCGTAGACAGCAATAAAATTTGCTACACGAGTTAAGTATTTGAATACTTCAGGTATCTGTTCAGAAAGCCAACAGGAAACATTTGGCTGCACTAATCAATTGGGAGACTTTTTATCCGTGCATTCAATTCTAGGCCCCATGTACCGGGTGGTCAGACAGTTGCTATCTACTTAGTGGAAGAACCGTCATCCGAAATTTATTGACAGAACGTTTCTCGCATGTTCGAAAGATAATTTTTATTTTCTTGGGACCAAATTTCTTATTTAAAACTTTTTCACTTCCTTGAGGCAATAATCCGCATCACGAAAAAAAACAACAAAAAATTAAAGAAAATGAACCGTCCACTCCTTCCCTACTCCCACTTAAGAATGTTTTACTATATAGATAGTAACTGACATCTCAAAACGTTAAATAAAATATTAGGCAATGGATTTACCAGTAGGTACAACATTCAGTATCAGGAACTGTGGACTTTCATTTTCTTAAAGCGGTAAACAGGTCTCAGGTCCAATGTAATAATTGGAACATCAATATGGGTTGCAAGTAACTTATACATTGTCACGTATTCAAACTGATAGCGATGAAGCCTCAATTCCAGTTACTCAATAATAAAACTTTCTTTAACTGAAACTGCTCGATTTTAAATACAACTATTGTAGTAGAATAGCAAAGGCAGTCATCCTGGCGTTGCAAAATGCCTGGTTCAAATTTTTACAGGGCTCTGACCTTGACTCCATCATTTAAAAACTTCGCTTTGTGCACGTGAAATATGCCAGAATTCTATGTGATTCAGATTCCATATTAAGCTGAAGATCTTCTTTATCCGGCTCCATCATTGAGTTAGAAGCAGTACAAAGCGGAGCGCACGGCAGCTTTAACCTCTGCCTGAACATCATTAAAGCCCCTCGAAACATGCAGACAGAGCAGATATTGACAGTTGCCTTTCATCTGAAACCAGACGTTGTGTTGACCACTGTAAGGACATTTTCCAGTGCGGCAGTAGCGTGATTATTTGTATATACGAAGCTGTCTTATGTGTCTGCAATATTTTTAAACATACGTTTGTTCTCTTCAACATTTTAGATGTGTGAAGTTCCTCCATAAATTAAAATAATGAAAATAGGCTACTAAAACAATTTCTTCTTTCACGTTCTCTAACTGAACCCAATTTTCCCGAACAGTCCACTTACCGCAATTGCTATTGCACTTGTTTCAAACATCCTTGGAAATTTGATGCATTTACAATATTTTGTCTCATTAAGAAGATGAAGCTGGTCAGCGCATGTTTTTGAAATGCTTAAATCGTAATTCAGTTTAAATATTTTTTAGAATACATTTGTATTCACTTATTTTTAGTAGCATTAAGACATAACCAAGTAAATGCTTCATTTGCCCCTCAATTTGTTTGCTATGTCTTGCATCACATCTACATAGAGCTATGAAATTTTTTGAAAAAATCTTACTAGTATTTCGAATTAAAAGATAATACAATATTCAGAAAAATGTTTACCGTTATCTGCTGGTTGTAACGTATTACTTCACGTTGTTGCTTTGTTACCACATAGGGCCTAGTTATCACTGATTGACAAACATCATTACTTCATTAACTCGTGTAAGTAATGTTTTGTGAAGTAGCATAAATAGACTCACAGCAACTATTAATTTCCTTCACATAAAAAACAAGGCTAAGATGTTTGAAAAAAAAATGTACTTTTAATTAATCTTCCGTTATTCCACGGAAGTAGAAAACGTAAATTATAACACTTTAAATTTATACCATTTCCAGGTACATATTTTAGAATTTTTTATTATTATTATAAATATAATTATTTTTATTAATATCGCTTTATTATTATTATTATTTTCTATCATTCCACACGCACACAACTAATAAATGATTAAATAAGAAATAATCAAAATACATTAAGAGAGAGTTGTCTTGTATTTCTTTTAATAAATTAGTGAAACAACAATTTTAAAAGAAATATTTTTCTCTAAATGTAAACAAAATCAAAATGTGGCTTTAATCATGCTGAAACTGAATACACATAAAAAGGCAATCAATCTTTGGGTGCAATTCACGAGGTGTCAAAATTAAGTCTCTCATTTTTATATTTTAATGAAAGTCATAAAATTATGTGACGAGCGATGTAGAGGATCAGGATCTTGTTTGTCGTAAACCAAGGAGGTGACTAGCAAAAGAATCGCAAAATTATCAAGCTGGTGATCGCGTGACAGTTTATCCAAACTCCACATTGAAAGCAGGCGAAATAATTCTATGGCAAATAAAATGTTTTCAAAATAGACAGACAGATGTTTGCTGGCCCAATCACGTAAAGTCAATGACATATCACCAACTGGCAACAAATGGACTGAAGTAGTTCTTGATGTTATTAAACAATTAAAAAAGCACCAAAGTTTACAGTCTCGATCATTGACGTCATCCGTCTATGTCGTAGTCCGCCTAACAAAACCAGGTTATACTCCTATGACCTAAGGAGCGTTCTAGCGTAATTCATTTTAACAAAGAAAACCTTTGACACAGGTGAATTTTAGTTGTAAGGCAAAACAACGTAAAAAAAATCCGAGGCCAGGATTTGAATCCGAAACCTGTCTCCCGTCTCCAGATAACTCAGACAAATACAACGGTATCGTGAAACTTTTCCTACTTTTGGATTATTTTGTATCACAAACATAATGCACCATTTCAAGGTCCGTACAACTAAGTTAGTCTAGCAACAGATTTTATCATCTAAAATTTACTTGACTAAGATCTTAAAGGATTTTTTAATATGAAATCTTAAGTTTCACACAAAAACCAGTTACGACCCGTATGTGACCATATTACTGCTAAATGAGACTCGTAGGTCTTAATCAAACAATACTGGTGATAAAATTTAATATATCTGTACGAACCAAGTTTGAAGGCGGTCCTTAAATAATTTCCTTATAGTCCGATAATTTTGGATAGCAAATAAAAAATCATATTGATTGTGTTCCAGAGATATGGGAAACTTTCTTCGTATTTGACAATGCAATAAACAGCAACACGAAGATCAGCATACGTTTCAGTACTTCAGTTGTTTTAATTTTATTGTTTACAATGAATTTGTCTCTACATAACTAAAGAGAAATTAGTAACTACGTAATAAAGTTTCTGTTTAGGCCTTATGTTTATTCAGTGTTCGAGCATTGGAGTAGTGTTAGATGCGTTGACGCGTAATATCTGTCATTGCGAATTTTTATTGAAAACGACTTGCTGAGTGAGTTCATGTTACTACCTGGTCCATATTTTCCAGGAGTAGCACGCTGATATATCACCACCTGTTCACACAGAAAAATAGTACCACTCTAGGGGCAATTTTAAAATCTTTTTGTCTTTTACCTACAGTTCTCAAAGAATTTTTAATGATACACAGCCAAAAAGTTAATTGCTCCAAAACTAAATTGAAGTGTTTTGCAGAAGAAAATTCATTTTCAATCTTAAATATAGTTTTTTTTTCACTAAATCTTCTAAATTAAAGACCATTACAGTAAAAAAATTATTTAGTAAGAAAGTATTTCTATGTAAGTATTGACATTAATTGAGTGCTCCATCGTTTAAATGTGTATTAAATTTATATACATGCAACTAAATTGTGTAAGTACCTTTCCGTCACGTCATATGAACTGTGCATTTATGTACAAGGTCAATTTCAAAAGTAAGGACTCCAAAGATTTAGAAATACAAAATCAATTTTTTCTCCGTATAATTTATACTTAAATTTAAAGGTTGAGGAATTAAATATTTTTCTACATAATCATCATTTCGGTCTACACATTTTTGTAGACGATGTGACAGTTTTTCGCCCAATTGTAGGAGTTCACCGTCAGGTTTTTGAGGAAGCGTTGAACTTCTTGTTTCATCTATTTGTCAGTGCTGAATCGCCTTCCCGTCAAGTGTTTGCTTGGTAACGCTTCCGCAAACATTTAAAATAATTTATATGTTATACAGAATAAAATTATTTTGTATTTCTAAATTGTTTGGAGACATTACTTTTGGAATTGGCCTCATACTACTTTATTCGACGGGTTCTTTTATGCTAGGTTCCATTTACTATCGCTGTAAGTAAATAAAGAAAAGATAAGAGGACATAACTCTTAACACTATTTTTTACCGTTCCATGCAGAATACTATCAGATGTATAAAAACCTGATTTACCAATTAATGATAGTTTGAAAATTTAATAGAAACTTTCATGTGCCAAAGTAACAGTTCCCATTATGTGTTTTCAGTTTACTGCCAATTATTTTGACTGACAGTCGTTCAACAATCAGTTGGCTAACACAGCTATTAGCAGTGTAATTAATTTTCATATCGTTAGTGGTGATATATCTATCAGCGGATTGCAACACTTGCTAGTAATAATATTAAGTAATAATTTTATTAAAATTAGAAAAAGTTATGCATCATATTGCTTGACGAGATATTAAATTCGTTCCCCTTATTTGCGCAAGAAATAAATAAGTAATTTAAAATGCATTATTTGAATTAAAATGCAGAACCTCATTTATTTCTATCGAGTGTTTTATAAACTCATGTGACGAACATGGCAGCAGGAATAATTGTTTGATAGAAACGAAAAACAGTAGTCTGGTAGCTCAGTGATTAAGTCACTTGCTTTCAAAAGTTCGCTACTCTGGTCTCAGGTTCAAATCCCGGTGGGTGCAAGAATGTTTATGTGTTTCATTATACGAGCTACATTAGATCGTTTGGTTCCACATTAAACTATAGGTCCCAGAGGAAAGGAACTGGAAGTCCTACCTCTGACACAATGACTTAGTATGCCTCCCTCGGGAGTATACAACCAACTTTCGGGTTTTCGGCTAAGTTAGTTTTAGAAATGAAATATGTTAGGTATGTGTTACAGTACAGATTAAAGAAAATGCTGCTGCACTTCAGGAACAAAAATAAATTTCGTTCCTAATAATTTGACGGTCTCTCAGTAATATTATAACGCCAAAAAATAGACTTTACACTATTACAGGGAGGCAAAAACATCAGGCTTTACTGCAATTTGGAAAGAAGACATATTATAAAAACAACACAAACTCAGTAATAAAAAATGTGCAAAAAAAGTCTTTATATCCAGGCTGGGAAAGACCTATACAGGAATGTGGATTCCTTGCTGAACAATCGTTGATTATATTTTTTCCTTAACGTCTGTCTTAAGAAAGAAGGAAATAATGTTCATAGGACTGGAAAACCCATTCTACAGTGTCTCCATAAATATAATATCCAAAACCGATAAAATGATAAATAACTAGTACAAATAATAATATATATAATACTGGTTACATTACAAGTACAAAGTATTTCAAGTATTTCAGACAGCGGATAGTTAACGGATGTCTCTATAGCGATTCATATTTTGTTACTGAAATGCGGTTACAAACTTGGTGTGGAAAATGAAGGAAAATGGTAAAAAATCCAGCTTTGATTTGGTATTTACAGATGATCGAGTGATTTTAAAATGTTTGAGATAACAGTTATATGTAGAACACATCGGTAAACAGGATCTAATCTTTTATGAGGCTACTGATTATAATTATTTGTAAATCTGAGGAACTAACATGAATGGGGTTAATATTTTGGCCTTATATGAACTCACTGTTATATAGGCAAAATCATTTACATCAGATAAAAAATAGTTTGATTGCATAATTATCAAACCGTTGATATTGTGGTATACATGTTATTTAAAAAATCGGAACACTAACAGTGATTAAATGGTTATCTGCGATGGTAGTCTTAAATTTTTCTCAGTAAGCCTAACAAGGTGGATATCACGTTAATCAAACAAGGATTAAAAAAATATTTAAAAGAGAATAAATGAAAAATTATGTTATTTTTAAACTTTGCTATACTATACTGAAATCAGAAGCTGTTCTTCTCGTACTAAACGGAAATCAACGAAAATTCATTGAATTAAATTTTTGTAGTAAAGCAGTTTTAAACATGCCAAACAGCTGCTTGGAAAAATTAAACTCTTGCTTGGATTTTCAGAGTCATTGCAATTAAATACAAAGAGATCATATCGCTAAATCAAATAACGCAAGAACTGTTATACCAGGGAAATCAGTATATTTTTTGAAATCTGTGTCAAGATTTATGTTACATATTACATCAAAATGATTGACTGGACTCCATAATTCTTATTTCATAACTCCGATAATGTCATCATTTGTTGTTTTATTGAAGAGTTTTCACTGCGGAATAACAATGAAAATTAGATGAAAGGAGAAAAGAGGATTATATTAAAAAGAAGCCGTGAAACTTTTTTTTTTCAGTATTAACTTTTGACCCTCCGATTTTTAATCTTTTTTGTCCACTATGATTTATGCATTTGGAAAAACTTAAAAACTGAATTAACAATTTAGTTTCAGGTATTTATTAAAGTATTCAGAAATCAAATGACACTGCAACATTCAATACAAGAAAGCAATTGTTCGGGCACGGACCGTAGACAGCACTATTGGGTATACAAATAACTGTCTCATTATCTATCGGCCAGCAGAACATTACAGATGAATAAAATCCTCTCGTGTAGCTAGCCGAGTGAGTCCATCGGTAAACCATGACGTTTCGGCGGTGACAGTCACTTGACAATGGTGGCAGAGTTATGTTCGCCGAAACGCCATGTTTTGTCGATGGTATCACTCGGCTGGCTACCAGAGAGGATTTTATTCGTATTCTACGCCAAGAAAGCGTCCAGTGTTACAAATCATTACAGATGTTTTCGCACCTCAAAAAGACGGTGGAGCTTATCGTTGAAATGACGTGTTTTCACAACACAATCCAGCGGTACACCTGTGAAGATTTCATTGCAATCATGACATAAATCTGTAAAATTCCCCGACCATTACAAATCGCCAAGCATCCTGTGTTGTGTGTTAGTAGATGAAACGGTTTTTCACAGATACCTGTTAGATTAAGAGAGATTACCGCTGCCGGTATCAGTACAAAGTGTGTCTGCTTTGCCCGCAGCCGTCCATCCGGGTGCGGTTTTCGACGCGGCCGGAGGTGCGGGCCGGCGCGGGCGACGCGGACCAGGAGCCCACATCCGCGGTCGCCTCGTCGCCGCGGCAGCCGGCCGTGTCCTCGCTGCACGTGCTGCGCGCCCGCCGCGGGGTGGTCCGCATGCTGATCGCCGTCGTGTTCACGTTCGCGGCGTGCAACCTGCCGCTGCACGCGCGCAAGATGTGGCAGCTGTCGCCGTCGTACCGCGCCGACACGCCCTTCAGCGCCGTCTTCTCGCTGCTCGCCTTCCTCGCCACGTACGTCAACGCGGCCGTCGACCCGCTGCTGTACGCCTTCATGTCGCGCAACTTCCGCCGCGGCACGCACGAGCTGCTGTGCGGCGGCTCGCCGGGCGCGCAGGCGCGGCGGCGGCGCGTGCGGTCGTCGTGCTCGCTGCTGCAGCGGCGCAGCTCCTCGCGGTCCACCGCCAACTCGAGCATCACCAACGGCTGACACCGGCAGGCGGCGGCCGCGCGCGCGGCGGCGCAGCACCGCAAGGTGACCGCCACCGCCAGCGACCCCGCCGCCGCTGCCACCGCGGTGGGCGCCACCGTCGCCTGCGACTCGTACGACTGACACAAGCACGGGACGACGCTGCGCGTGCCCCTCAAGGGGGTCGCCACAAGGACGCTGTCGGAGCCGCGCGGCGCCGTCCTCTGCACAGACCTGTGACAGGTGGAGCCACACTGCGAGCTGAACTGTGATCATGACATTACAATATACACATTATGGTCACCTACTTAGTAACGTGTTAGTTCATTTTCGAACGCAACATAGTTGCGATCTTACGTGGTATGGATTCAACAAGTCCTTGATAGGTCTGGCACATTTCACGAAATCCCCCTTAAATTACAGACCGGTGGTTTGTAGGCGTGGCTCCTGGGAATGAGTATCTTGGAATTGGCGAGACTCGTTGGCTGTTCGCGCGCTTTTGTAGTGAGCATCAGTGGAAAGTTGTTGAAGGACAGTTTAACCACGAGTAGGCGACAAGGTGGAGGATTTCCAGAACGTGGAGGTCGCCGAATTGCCCACTCTGTAAAGCTGAACAGATGGTGATCTGTGGTAGACTTGACGGCAGATTACAAGGCTGGCACAAGCACAAGTGATTCGGGGCACCCGAATCGTTGCTGTATTGCGTTAAAAATGTCAATCATTATGATATTAAGTAATTTGTCATAATGTTTTTACTCATCAGTGTCCTGAAAAAAGATGTAGTACTGGGTTAAAACTGTCACAACGTTCGTTACTTACTGACCAACACAGTACTTTTTACTGAGAAATAAATCTGTCTCAGGTGATGTAGAGATAGCTTCCTCTGGTAACTACAAGTACAGAAATACAATGAAAAATGATGATATATCTGGATGCTACGGATCATTTTCTTCAGTTGGTGATGACATTGATAAATAAATACTGCACTACACTACAATGTATAGTTTATCGAATAGGCCAGTGCTAGTTTAGTTGTGAAAAAAGCAACAAGCAGAAAATCACCTGCTACTCCAAAAGCAAGCAAAAATCACTGATGTCCAGAACTAAAATTCAATTGTTTTAGCAGTATTTATTTATGAGTATGATGATGTATCTAGCTTATAAAACATTTTGAAAGGCTTAAAAGTAAAATTCTGAAACTTTTCGAAATTGTACCTGTAGTGAAGTCATTTGCTTGTATAATAACTGAGAGTATTTTAAAATGTTATACATTTTGTTATGAAGAATTCGACAAGTAGATTTAATCTGAACATACCACGAAGAGTGGCTGGATGATGTACGTAAATTGGCTGCTTACGTTTGAAGTAGAGCACTGCTCTAAAATTCCTCAGAGATTTGTGATTTGCACGGTCCAGTAGGAGGTATATCAGACACAATTGACACAATAGGTGTTGTGCGCGAATTAATATGTTCGTTCGTTACTTTACTTCGTGTACTTGTAGCACACTGATCAAATTTAACGAATCGAGGGCCATCATTTGGAACAATTCTGATATGAACTGATACTTTCACGCACAGAACTCATTAAGTAAACCGTTGTAGCAAACTAACATTTGTAGCCAATGTTCTAGATAATGCCAAATTAGCGTGCGCGTGTAACAGTCAATTGAGTTTACCAATGTGTTTTTCTACTCCAGCTCAACTTTACGTACATACTTTGCTGATCAGAAATTGATATTTCGTAGACTCACATTTCCCCGTAGTATTCCACTGCCGAACAACACGATACGAGTAAAGCTCTGGCCGCGGGACGAGGGTTAAAATCCCCGTCAGGACATCGAGATTTGGGTTTTCCATGGTTTCCTTAAATAACTGCAGGCGAATACCGGGACGATTCCTTCAAAATGCCACGAGTTAATTCCTTACACCCAGTCCTCTTCCGCCTCTAATGACTTAGACATCAACAAGTCTACTTCTGTAAATATCTCCTATAGCTAAATGATCCCATTAGCTTTCAAGTACACCATGTTACATCCAGATCAATTTTTACAACACCAAAAGTCATTTACTTAATTTAACATCCCACAATGAAAGTAGAATTTGGTTATCTTTTATTTAATTAAATTAAAGTACAATATTGTTTTTTCTTAGTAGGTCCTTTTAAAAGGCGTTAAATTTTACGTTGATCAGTTTCTTGCGTTTGCCTGGAATGAAGTAATAAACAAGTGAAATTTCGTTTAGCTGCATTCCATCCTAAGATATATATATACAGTTAACAAGACGTTTCAGTTGAATTGATGGCCCAGTGTTGAATATTGAATAAACCATTCTGAAACTAACATTTAGAATTCAGTGAATTTCCGGATTCAATTAATCGGAAGAACACGATGTGGATTACATGTTCAACTATACATATTTAGGTTATTCATCACAGGGAAGGCTCCTTGACAAATATCATAACCGAATTCCTTTACGTTCCTGGCCCATCATATATCTGAATCTTATAATATCATTTCCGTCGAGTTCGAACTCCATAATTCTAAAAGATAATTATTAAATTTTAATACAATGGAGGTGCACGTGCGGACTCGAAGAGTAAACATCAAGTGCAGCGAAGACTCCAGGAAATTTCTTTAAAATTTTTGTTTTGTTTTTGTTAACCGGGTTCTTGAACGAAGCTTTTAATTGGTTCATCCTGTCCTGAACGACTTATTAATTGAACAACGACTTTATCGCCACGTATTTGTAAATATTTTCTAATACAAAAACGACAGTCTGAATGCATTGGTAAGTGTGGTTTCATGTGATAAATATAGAATATAGAGTGGACAATACCACGCAAACACAGCACTTAATTTATAAAAGCTATGAACTAGTACGATCTATTAACTTTTAAATTTTTGAGAATAAGAAATCAATAATCTATTTGCAAAAAATAATTTTAATACAGGACAATTTTAATATTTATACAGTTAGCTGTAATCACTTGACTGCGAGAAGAAGAGCGTGGTGAATGAGCCGTAACTCTGGTTTCGCGTTCGGCAGACTCGGGTTCAAATCCGCGTCTGGCCAAACCAAGATTTTGTTTTCCCAGAGTTCCAAAAATCACTCCTGGCAAATAGCGGGATGGTTGCCAAATGTCTTCCCGTTCCTTTCCCGCCTCTAATGAGCTCGACGTCGTCGAGGTGTAAAGGCCTAAGCAAAAATAAAAAAAAAATACTTCTAGGAGCAAATTCCGTTTCGCCGAGCGCGACTCACTTAAAAACTGTTGGTTGGATTTTAATGGGATTTCGAACATTGGGCAGACTAAGTAAGGTCCCTAGAGTAAAATAGAGAATTTTGCATTTTGATGACACGTGCAAATGCTTATAAATTAAGACAAAAGTGTCCCCTCCATTTAACCTTAAATTACTAATCGAAGTTGTTTAGGGGTCGTATCAACGGCATTACGTTTCGTGGTTGTCAAGGTCACTTTTAAAATTAAATTAAATTAAATTGCAATGGAGCACATGCTCCGGTGGCAATTCTTTAAACACCCATCATCCCCGTTTTCTGCATCCACCTACATTTACCCCTTACAAATTTTAACTTTAAATTATTTCAACATTTTTGGCAAATTATTCATCATTTCTCTTGGTAACTTATTCTAATCCCTGACATCCTTACCCAAAAAAGAGAATCTTCCTACACCCATGTGCCTGAAATCGAGTGCGAGCTTGTGGTCATGCTCATCTCTTCCCTACCGAGTGTGGTGGTGTAACGGTTAGCGGTCTGGCCTCGCATTCGGGAGGATGGCGGTTCGAATCCCCGTCCGGGCATTCAGATTTGGGTGTTGCATGGTTTCGTAAATCACTCCAGGAAAATGCTTGGATGCTTCCTTTGAAAGGCCATGGCCGAATTCCTTCCCTTTCCTTGCCCACAATCCTTTCCCATCTCTAAAGACCTCGCTATTAGAGAGACGTTAAGAAGAAGAAGAAAAAAAAAACTCTTCCCTTCTCACACCAATATATTTCCATGCCTCATAACCAATATACGCCTTGTACACTCCCATGACCCTCTTCACCCTCCTCCTGTCTTATTCCAGCTCTTTTATCATATCTGTTACTGATTGCGTTCTGCTATAATTTCCAGAAACAAATCTATCATCCCTTCTTTGCACCTTCTCCAACTCCTGTATTTGATACTCAAAATGTGAGTCCCGTACTACACTACCATATTCAAGCAATGATCTGACCAAAGTTTTATGACCCAATTCCTTTACTTCTTTCGCACATCCCCTCATCACCCTCTCCAACAAATGCATAATTTTGAAAGAGCCGGGATAGGATGCGGGATAGGAACGTGAAGCATTTTGGCTGCGGTCTTTTGAATGAACCATCCCGGCATTAGCGTGGAGTGATTTCGGAAAACCATGGAAAACCGAAATCTGAATGCCTTGACGGGGATTTGAACCCGCGTCTTCACGAATGTCAGCTCGCCCACCGGGCTCGGAGCTAGTAGTGGGTATCTACATGTTGGAATTCCATATTTTCAACAACAACAAAAATATTTTGAAGGCGGAAATGAGTAACAACATCGTAATTTACCAATAGGGTAACTGCCGGTGACGGGACATGAAATTTTCCCGCTTGATCCTCCCAAACTCCGCTCCCGTCGGTTTCCATCAGTTAAATGGACTAAAGGACAAAAGTGCTGTGATTGATGTTGAGTGCAAACAATAAATAACCGGTTACAATGGATTCCGGCAGTGAAGTCAACGGCAATCAATGCAATACGTAAACATTGCGATGGAAACTGTAAATTGTGTATAACCACATTAAGAGCAAAACATCTACGAACCGCCTCGAGCCTGGCACCACAACTTGTTCGTTTTATGTACCTCTCAGCTATTTATGCGTTTGGAAGCTGTCGTTGAGTACGGTAGCTCAAAAGGTTTTCTTTTTCTGTTTGCTTTGGGCATTAAAGCCGGAGAGGATTGAGGCATGAAATGCAAGGGACAGGAAGGAATTTGACAAGGGCATTATCGAAGTAACCATACCGGTATTCTCAATTGGTTATTTTAGAAAACAAGAAATCTTGATGGCCGTACGGGTATTTGAACCTGCGTCATCCGTAATTCCAGGTCCAAACATTATCACTCACCCTTCAGGCTCAGTGATTTTTTAATATTGACGTCCTATTACAAAATGAGTTATAATAAAACTTACTTTCTGGCTGATATAATGGTATAAACTTTTAACTGATTGGGGTAATGTGCATATTCTGAAGTTTATTGGTTGATTGACTGAGGAAATTTATGGATTAAAATGAAATGTGAATTCCAGGAACTGTGTTCAAGAAAGACTAATAAGTCATGCCATTTCGCTAGTTACTTTCATAATGTTCTGGCATGATGTAACTCAGCCACTTATAAAACAAAACAAAAATTATAAAGCCATCCTATATTCCTTGATATTTTAAACGCTTTCGCTCGTTTTCTTTCCTCATGTACTAGTGCTAAAGTGCGTTTGGAGAAGCAAGATTTTTTCCGTACATGTAAATACAGGGCGTTCGCCGGAAAACGCTACCCTCCCAGTCTGTTGCCGTCGGCAACTTGCTCGGTCACTCGAGCCAGCAACTGCCGCCACACGGCACCGTGAATCACCGCACTGTTTAACACCTCCGCTGCCCCAACAGTGCAGTGACGCAGTATATTGGGACCCTTACATTGTTAAGAACGGTTTCTTTGCATTGTAGCTAGTTTGTGACTTCAGTCTCTTATTATCAGCGTTGTGAATAAACGTTTCTTCGCAGTTTGGCTGGTTTGGGGCTTCATACTCTTACTAATCTGTACCGTGTTTGAGTGTGAGTAAAATTATGGTACGTTACAGTTTGCAACAAAGAATATTTCTCTACGATACATATGTGAAGAAGAAGTCGTTTAAAAAGTGTCGCAGTAAATTTCGTCACGAATTTCCTGGCGCTTTACTGCCAGCTAAATCAACAATTCTGCGTCTGATTAAAAAAGTAAGAGAAACGGGTTCATTTTTTAACAAAAAGAGACTGTCGGTCAACCGTATTCTCACAGAGGAGAAAATTGACGATATCGCTTTTCGACTAGAACAGTCACCCAAAAAATCATTAAGTCAGTTAGGGCAGCGTGTGTCTCGAAAAATGTTCAGAAGATGTGAAATGTGCATTACACAAGAGGGTCAACACTTCCAGCATCTTTTATAAGGTAAGCTAATGAATTACGTCACATTTAAATGCTTAGCACATACAAGTTTATGAAGTTTATGAAGCGTAATTATTATGAAATAGTCCGCGGCCGACGGTCGAACAATGCCGGAAGATGAGCGCTCGCTCGCCGGGAGCAGTTTCTTCCTTGTAGCGCTAACAGTGGGTTGCGTTTCCCGGCGAACGCCCTGTACCTGTGGTGAATATTCATGACTCTGATTTAAGCTAATAACGTGTTACTTACTTATATACGAGTTCAATAAGTAATGTTTTTAGTATCACCGAGCATGGTGGGTGAACTGAAACACTCTGGCCTCACATTCGGGAGAACGCCGGTTCGAATCCCCAACCGATTATACAGATTTCGGTTTTCACGGTTTCCCGAAATTACTCCAGGCAAATTGTAGGGTGGATACTTGCTCCAAGTCCTTTCAAACACTAATGACACTGATGCCGACGAACGGCAAAGCCATAAGTAATGAAATCTTGATTATCATCCCCAGCCTAATAACACCTCCAAACAACAAGAAAATAATTAAAGATTTCAGATAATTGATCACTAGCAGTGTTCTGTTGAATACGAATCATTTAAGGAAGAGAAGTGTGTTATCTGAATGCAGTTTTTAACGAATACCTGTATTTCCGATGAATGAGTATTTTATTTTTCACAGCTCTTATTTACCGCTAAATGCAATAAATAAAACGTCTGTAAACGACAGAGAACAAGAATACTCAAAATTACGTATCCATTTCTACAAAATCCAGGATCTCCATAGAAAATTATTAGTCAAGTAAATGAACGCAATTCAGATAGGGCAACCGGTGAACATGAAAGCAGTGTAAAGATTATAGAAGAACTAACTTAAAATGTACTGATTGCAAAAGGTGTATTATTTGAGAATCGTTCGCGTCTTGCCGAAATAAGAGATCGTGTCCCAATAATAAATTAAATTACATTTTAAACTACGAAGAAAAACAACGAAATAACGGTTGATTTTTAAGAAGCCGTAAATAAATTAGAGTGCAGTGCTGTTTTCAGTTCAAAATACGTTTTACGTTATTCATTAAAAAATAAAATCAACTGCTTCGGTACTTAAACCCAAACAACGAAATAGACGTCGGCATTAAGAGTATAAAATAATATAAATATCACTTACACGTCATTCGATTTCTCACTGACTATTAGTAACTGATGAAATATACCCTTCACTAACAGACTCAAATAACAATAACAGTGGCTGTTTTATTTAAGCAGGGTAGAAATAATGTTCGAAGCAAGAAGCTAAGCGTCGCGAGAGGCTTCCAGAAATATCTTATTGTGGTTATTACTTTCTTCTTTAAAACACAATTCTTGCGGATAAAGGAGACAGCAAAACGTTTCAAGGAGTGCAATCAGACAGCACTAACAAACAGACGTCGAGACAGCAAGTGGAGCAGTTTTTTCCCCGACGCCACACGCTCGTCGTCCTCCTCATCCATTATTCACCGCCGTGGCCGCAACCCACCGGAAGAAACGCACTGCGCCGGAAAAACCATCCGGACACCACCGACACCGCCACCGACAACTGAAATTTTATGTCCACTCGGAAATGAAGCGCACGAATGGACTACGTGTAGAGAGTTTAAGGAAGCGGTTGCGGCCAGTTGTAGACGCGGGAATAAGAGGAATTAAAATTGTAAAAGTCTGTTTGTTACGTTTTCACGACTAAATGGCTAAACCACTCTTGATGGAATATGACAAGGAAATACTATGAATGATATAGGATACGTCTTTCTGAATATAAAACAAGTTTTGCCATGAAAGTTTTAAAAGTAACAGAATGGCGACAGTCAGATGGATGTCGTGTGTAAGACTCTGTAATGATATACTGGTGGCTCAGGCTTTGTTTTTCCCGCAGTCAGTTTGAGCATAGACATAACTTATTATTATTATAGTATAGATGTGGAATTGCACTACACAAGACTATTATTTTATTTGGTTATTGTAGGCCTCTTAGACAATAATCATTTCCCCACAAATTTAAATGTAGACATGAAAATCCTAACAACAAACAACACAAAACACAATATTTTAACTCTGCAAGAAAATTATCAAATTCAAAAAGCAATAGTCTCAGGAAAACACGTACTTAATGACCATGTTAACCTAACCAACCAAACCTTGTTCAAACTAATAAAAATCGAAAATGACGTAAAATAACATCAAACACACAAAACACCACCACAACAGTAATATAATACCACGTTGCGTGTCCACCATCCACCACACATGCACATTTAGCTAAAACAAAGGAAACACACACACACAAATTCAATTAAGAAATTCAAACTCGCCGCTCACTACACTACCGATAGAGCACCGTCAAGAAAACAGCAGAACAGCAAAAGCGCACACATAAAGTTTGACAATGTCGTGCATTGAAAACTATGCCTCAAAATTGATTGCTAGTCAAGTCACGAGAGCAAACTATACCATGTGCAATAGTGTAAAAAACAACATGCTGGTTGAGGTCGCAGGCGAGCAACGACCACACCTCAAAATGCAAATGTAAAATGTAAGTTACAATATAGAACATATCCTAGTATACTTACGTAAACAAAACGTTTTGCACGATAGTCCAAAACGGATATAAAAATATTAGTTATCAAACTGTTATATGAATATAAGTAATATTATGCTGCCTATATAAGAATAATTTTGGTAAATCTAAAAATCATTGTATTCAAAAGTCAATAACAAATCACAGATTACAGCAAAACTGTACGATGAAGATACGCGTCCGGAAAATAAAAACAATATCCAACAGTTGTAATGGCGTATTATTAAACAACAAATATTATTTTATGTTTGTATGTAGCTACTTCACCGGTCAAAGGATAGCAAAACTAAAAACTTTGTGTTCAGAATGGCGTTGAAATAAGGTATTCCCATAAAGTGACATGATTTTTTAATCACTAACAAAAGTCTGCCGGTGGAACTGTAATAGGTAGTCTCCCGCTATTGAAAATATATTACAAATGGTTCTCTTCATGAGACAGGTTCAATGGTAGAATGGTAGGTGATGACTTCCCTGATATATTATATCGTCATATTGTCTTTGGGATCATATTATATCGACTTCGTGCTTTTTGTGATATCTTTTACATACATTACACCTATCTATATCCTAGTATTCTAGTAATAAAATTCCACGCCTACAAAATCGCAGGTATTAGGTACTGTGAAATTAAAACAGAGAGGCTATCTCCTTTATCTGGGCGACTGATGGTGTTGTGATTTTGGCCATTTTAATGAATGTAACATTGCTGAATTTTAGTGTCTTTACGTAATAAACGTTTTAATCTGTCTGACCTGTACTAGTACCTTGGACCACATTTTTATGATCTTTCTATCTTTCTTTTACTGTAAGCTTACACTTCACAGCCATCTTTGAAAGATGTTAGTCAGTTATTCTTAATTCTTTTATGGTATCATTTAATTCTATATTAATAGAAATCTCTCGTTTTACCCATTTTATTTCATTGCGTATAAGATCTGCTTTGGTTCACCCCATAACACTTATAACTAACATCTTAGATGCTCTTCGGTTTGAATCTTATTTCATAAAATAGCTTTGGAACTGCCATTATCTTATTCGTAGGGCTTTTGTAGTAAGTTTTTCACTCAGTGTCATTTTAATGTTACCATTCACCTTAGAACAGCTTGATTTATATTCAATGTCAATATTTAAATTCTCGTTTCTGTGGCAGGCAGAAGCCTACCAATAGTATTTGAATTTCCGTTTCGCTTTCACAGGTTAAAAAATAGTATGTTGTCGTTATTGAATTTAGAAGATGTTTTCATTTTGTAGATATTTTCGTGAGTGGGTGATAGTGGCCTAAACATCAACGAGGAATAACTCGCAAAAAGTTGTGTTCCCTTGTTTTTTTTTGTTTTTTTTTACTACTTTACGTCTCTCAACAGCGAGGTCTTTAGAGACTGGTGTTCCCTTGGATATGGATTCCTTATGACTCCAGAGCCTTTCATTTCCTTGTCACACCTCCAAAATGTAAAACAAACCATAGTGGAGACGGACATTAACCGCAAGCAACCCCTCGGTTTGTTTTTAGTTGCTTTTCAGATTCGTTATTTGGATTGTCTAAATTTATGTTGGTGTGTCTGAACAATCTTTAAAGATCAGTATTTACTGTTCTGGAAGATTTTTTTCCACAAATACCGAGCAATTTATTTCGTTTTACCTTATCATAATTCTTGGTGTTGTCAATAAGAAGGACATGCTCGGTTAATTTTCATAATTTCATGACGAAAAATGTTATTTATCGTATGTCCTTTCTAATGATGCGTAGTTTATATCCTCGTCAATTTTCATCAAGATCGGTTTAGCCTTTCAGTCGTGAAAACGTAAGAAGCAGGCAGGGTTACTTAAGAATTTACTATTAGTATAATTATATTAATATGAATTGTAAATGAAGAAGAAACTTGAATGAAAAAACAATGCAGTTTGGAGAGAATTACGGTTATAAACCGTGGGACTTACGACTTCAAAATCTGGTATTCCCTGCATACCTACCACCCTTTCTTTGATCAAATGGGCAAATGTTTGGGATGCCCCACAGCTCTCGCCTAAGCAACACACGGTTCTAGCCGGCCCTGGCAGTGTATAGGCTAGCACGTCTCTCAACCCAAAGGCCTCCGGTTCGAGTTTGTCCTCTAGTACGGGTGGTTTTAATTAAGAGTTGTGTTCGTCTTATGCTGTATTCACTGTAGTGTACTTAATATCATAAAAGAAACCTGACACAACTTTTTTTTTTGCTGTCGTCAGTCTTTTGACTGGTTTAATGCAATCCTCCATCCCTTCCTATCCTGTGCTAACCTCTTCATCTCTACATACCCGTTACAACCCACGTCCTCAATTATCTGCTTCATATATTCTAATCTCTGTCTTCCTCTACAGTTCTTACCTTCGACTGTTCCCTCCACCAGCAAATTAACCAACCCAGTATGTTTCAATATATGACCTACCAGTCTGTCTCTTCTTTCTGTAAGATTGTTCAACATACTTCTATGCTCACCCATCATTTCCAAAACTCGTTCATTTCTTCAAGTCCATGTCTCGCTACCATAAAGTGCTGTGCTCCACACATAGAGTTTTAAAAAGTTCTTTCTAATTCCTAGATCAATATTTGAAACTAAAATGTTTATCTTTTTCATGAAGGCTCTTTTTGCTAGTGCTATTTTGCTTTTAATATCATTTCTGCTTCGGCCATAGGTTGTAATTTTGATTCCGAAGTAACAGAATTCACTTACTTCTCCTATTGCATCCAATCCAATTTTTATATTTAATCTGGTGTCATTTCTGCTACATTTCAACACTTTTGTCTTGCTTTGATTTATATGCAGTCCAAAATCTTCCTTCAGTATTTTGTTCATGCCATTCAGTAACTTCTCAATATCCTCAGCCCTCTCTGCTAACAAGACATGTCATCAGCAAATCGTAGCATACTGATTTTTGCTCCCTGAACACTTATGCCACATGAAATTTTTCTTTGTTTTTACTTTCTTTATTGCTTCTTCCACATACAAGCTGAATATTAATGGGGACAGACTACAACCTTGTCTCACACCCTTTTTCACTGCTGCATGCCTCTACTTTCATTATAGCCACTAGATTCTTATATAGTTTATATTCTTCTATCTCAATACTTTAGACCTGACTTCTTTAAATTTTTAAAAATCTTGTCCCACTTAACATTTTGTAAACAAAAAAAATATTATTATTAAGAGCCAGCTAGCACAGTTCGCAGACTGATGCTGAATCTCACATCCGATGTTTTGAAAGCATCTCTCAGTGATCGGAGACAGGGCCACTAATGTAGCACTCTGTATTGAATACGTAATAGCCATATATTATTTACTGACAGCCTTACAAGGACAGTAAATCTGTTGTTTTTTCTTGGAATTATTTGCCTCAGTGTTGAGTATACTATTCCCAAACGATAACACACAATCCGAACTTATTTTAGAGCCTTCCAATCTTAAATTCCGGCAATATTAAATCCCTGCGTATATGTTTTCCATTCTCTTGAACTTTCTGCACTCATTTCAAATGCTTCCTTAGCTTGCAGATTTTCTATACTAGTGTTTGCCAGTGTATCGCATCTCCTTTTCATTGTTGTTTTCCCTTATAAATTAATTCCTTCAGTACATTATTTTATTTGATATCTCGATATTAATCTTCCTATATTTTGTTTCATCCTTTCGTTTTCTTATGGAGAATGGCATCTGATTTATCTTAAGGGGCAGTCCACTTATTCAGTAGTTGTATTTTATATTGTATTCTAGTCCATTTCAATTTCAATGCGGCTCAATTGCTCTACTACTCGATCACTTTGTTATTTATCATTAGCTTAAATTTAACTGGATGGAAGGAGAATGAACCAAAAACAGCGAATGAAATGATGTCGTACAACCCATATTTTCAGTAATGATTATATCTTAGTACTTCCTAATGATTTCGTACTGTCCATGGACTTAAAAAATATTAATTTTATTTTTACACTACTATTCAAAATCTGAAACGTCAAATATATTTTGCTTGAACTGTCTTCTCAAGAGAAATATAGCACGATTTGACATTTAGTCACGTATACAATCAAATTATACGAAACCACTATTATAATAATCCACTGTGCCACTAATACAACATATATATCTGTTCTGAGGTAGCAAAATTAAATGAAAATTTTCATGCACGAGCTTGAAAAAGGCGAGCCATCATCTCTTATGGGACGTGAAGATTTCTTTTCGATACCCAACCGCCAATTTTTCTCACTCTAACGATCCGGACTGGGATATGGAGCTTAGCGGTAAGCTGTTTACCTGAAGATATAAAGTGCTTCGGTTCAAATAACAGCGGGTCGTGGAGCTTCGCAGACTTTAACCCTGACGTAATACCTCCAAGGAAGTTTTTTTGCGTATTAAAAGGTATGAAAATGCTCATTGATCGCAACTGGATTGCGTGAAAGACTCTTTGAACCGGTTCACGATACGTGAAGTTTCTCTGGAACAGAAAAGAATTATTTATTCATTGTTTTCTGTGGGGGCAGTAATGAATCAAATAATATTAATTTTAAAACAGAAAAAAATTCTTACCACAAACTTGAAAACGAGTCTCCACAAGCAAATTAGCATTTTACAGTATTTTACCGCATTTTATGTATGTTTGCACATCATTCATCACTTTGCTACAATGGCGTCATTACTCTTCTACGTCTATATTACACAGTTCCCTGTTAAATTTCAGTAAAGAGCTTTTTAATATTCTTATTCTTTTGGTTTCAGCCAATATGAAATACCTAGATTATTTAAATACACCTCTTATAATTCTATTTGATTGCATTTACTTGCGATAAATTTTTTGACATCTCATCTTACATTTTTCCATACCAATTTTGCCTGATCCCAAGACGTTATCAAAACATACAGTTCTGCCTTATTTCCAAGCTCGATTATCTGAACGAATACCTTAGTACAACCACTGCATCGTTACAATATTCTGACATTCAAGAAACAGATTTATAACTTTTTTTCGTTTGATCGATATGAGTTGTAAGACTAAGCCTGCAATTAAGTTAGTAAATTGTTCCCTAGCGACTAAATAATAGTCAATATACTTTTATTCGTAGCGATTCACTACAGTACACATGTTTTGCTGTTTAACACTTGCTGCAGACACATACTATATTCCCACGGTTAGCAGCTGGTGTTTTGGTAACTTACTGGTGTTACTATGTCTTTTAAGAATAAACTAAGCTGCCAGTTTCTGTTGCCAGACGATTATTCTGCCGATAAAAAGTTATGGCAGTATGTTGTCTGCAACATAAGTCATTTATTATTTTCCCAGGCCGAGTACACGGAATGTAGTTAGTTAGCTTAACCATACATATAAGGAATGATGTGGGACCCTTGCAACATCAAGAAGTTCAATGTCAGTGTGTATAATGTTACAGCTTTCTTTATTAAGAATACACGGTCACTTCCTCGTCTACCCTTTCCTTAAATTCTGAGTTACTATGAAACATTTTTTGTTCCCAATACCAAGTGACTGGAAACATGCAAGACGATCCTTATGAAAATAAACTATTTATTGTCTTTCGAGACTGAGATGTTCCTATTACCCTGGAGATGACTTCAACAACACTAGCTTTCACTACATTCAATACTGTAATCTGGTGCTTATCGCTTCCTTTTTGAAATCAGAACTTACCGTTTTGGTTTTCCGTTTTCTCTTCGCGTTTTGATTAAGAGTTAAGAGTTATTATTTTCTGCTGAGGCCGTTCAGCTTTACAACAAAAAAGGTCTTAAAATCCATAATTTTTTTTTCCTGCATACTAATTTTTAAGTTACTTGGACATATTTCCCATCAAAAAAGATTATATTTGTAAAAATTATTTTTAAGAAAAAAAATAAGGTTCCTTCTTTTTAAATAGACACACAAGTAAGTTCTTTGACGTTGGTGGCTAACATAATGTTTTTGTCGTTTGAAAAAATGTAACAAATGCAGTAAATATACGGTTACCGTATTCTGCTTTTATTTTTACTCCTTTTAATACTTATCTGCTCTAGCCAAAGTGAAGAACTATTCCTGAATACTTATAACAAAAAATAAACTGATGCCAAACAACTTCTGGCGCTGCTCAAAAAGCCAACCACATTTCTGAATATCGATTAAGATCAAAAAGACTAAGGAGGGCAAACAAGTCAATTCTTGTTCCAGTTCTGCTTCTATGGATGTCACATTCCGTAGAGAAATATTTGAAAACTTATTTCCGGGAATCCGAATCCTTCGTTTGATTTCGGCAATTGTAGGATATTATTATAATTATGATTTTGTTATTGCATTCAAAAAATCGACGACCGCTTACAAATTGCTACACATATTTTTATTCACAATGGCATATAATGATTTTACATGTCGTGATTTGAATGTATTCTAAGTGGATTCCTCTGAAACTAAGTTTTATTGCAGTGTAGCCTGATTTTAAAAGTGATGAATGAGTTATATTTCAATACCACATTTAACATATAATAACACGGCAAGACGTACAACATGTTTGATATAGAATAAAAATCAGGTTAATCTAGATTTTAAGGTGAGACGTTGTTTGTCTTTAGTATTTAGAGATAATTCAATTCTCTTTTCCCCCGAGGATGTTTAGGTTGTACGTAGAGATTAAATTTCAAGGACTAAAACCAGTTTTAATGAAAAATAAGAATATATTAGTAAGTTTAGAAAAATCATACCACATTCTTCATAACATGGTAAGCAAGGTGCCACATGTATCTCTTGAACATTGTCAAGAATTTCACGATATTCCAGTCTCAACGTAATATTATAATATTCAAACTCCGTTTAGGAACTGAAGCAAAACAACTAAAACTACTAGTACTATATGTTTTTGTAAATATGTTATTAGATTCTTAGTGTCCATCTAACAGGTTGTTGTTTGGAAAAATATCTAATTTGGAAAAACACTATCATGTAGCATCCAGTACTTTTGCTATTCGGACGTGAAGAAACAGACATAGGAAAAACGAACGTTGAAAATCGATGTTTTTGCTGCATGTTACATATTAATTCGCCGCTCCACAATATATCCTTTTGTATTTTAAACGTAGAGAAATTTTCACTTTTTAATAGCCTGTATTCACAATGCTTCCTTCAATTTGTGACAAATTTTACAGCAGAAACGTCAACCAGCAGTAGGTAAATATTCTTAATCGCTGGAAATTTGTATTTGTGAAAAGCCTTGTTTGTTCCCTTACCTTTGTAATTAAGACACATCTTTGTCGCCTGTAATGATGGCTGATAAAATTATTATCTCCCATTTTTCGAATAAGTTATGAAAATAAAGGGTTGATATTAAACGTAGCAACCAGTCACAATTTGTTGTTATTATATTTATTTAATTAACCATTACCGGTTTCGGTTGATATCACCAATAAATCATGGACAAAATATTATTAGTTATGAAAATGTTTGCTATGTATCATCATTTTTATGTTTTCTTAGAAAACTCGTTATTTACATATCAGAAAAAAGTCAGATTTATTTAACCTAATATCGTCTAATTAGAAGGAAGACCAACATATTAATTTTATAAAATAATGTACCTCACAAACGATTACTGTTTTGAAATTCCAGTTCGGTTAGGTGCGAAGCTCCAATAATTATTTTGACAAAAGTCTTATTAGAACAGAAACTGAATTATTAATAATTCACAGTTTCATGTACATGAAACAATAAATTATTGGTTAAATATTTCAATGGACTAACAACAAGAACCCTAAAGCTACAACGAAAAGAATAATAGCATCGCTTCATGTTAAGATGCTAATAAAATCAAGTTGCATGCAGGTGGAAATGAAATCCGAGATTGCGTGTCAATTTCACGTCAGAATGCCATTTAAGCATCTCAAGACAGCTGATTAATTCCGCATGACGTTCAGCTGCCGTCTTTAATGACTTATTTCCATCTTTGGCGTTTACTAGTACTTGCTCGTCGACCTTATAAATACACACCATATTTCAAAAGTAATGTTTGTTTTTCTCCTAACTGCCTATGAAATTCGAAGTAGTCATGCTGTAGTAAGTATTTTCTGTCTTTATCTGAAACCAAATAAATTTCTTAGTTTTGTCACAGATGTAGACGGGCTAGCTATAATGCAAAGTGGCCTGCACCTTACAGTGACACAAAGGCTCCTGGATCGAGTTAACACCAAATCCATTGGGAAATCAAAATGAAATCACGCACGACCCATCTCCTATTCCAATTATCGCTTTCCGTGTCCCTCTGTCAGATTTATTCAGGGCGCCCATTTCGTTGCTCTTACTTCGGAAGTCATTTCACAAAACTTGTTACCCGTAGATGACACTACAAGATAACGTGCTTGTCCGTACTGAAGTGCATCAAGGTGCCCGTATAATAAGAAAAAAGACAGGACTTTGCCAACAGACTCTGAAACAGTTTATTAACAGTCAGTAAGACAAAATTCAGAGCACAAAGTTTGGCGAATCTTTATCTTATGCTGTAACAGAAAACGTCGAAATCGCTAACTTGAATCCACTTTCATATCGGATAGTCCAGTATCCTAGAAAATAATACAACGAAATAGTTGCTGTTCCAAGAGTACTTAAAAGTTTGTTGTTATGTTTAAGAAGGCCCGTTTTCTTTCAAACGACACTGGATAATTGATCCGTATACATTGTTATATTTTACGTAATTTGTGCTGTATGTGTATAGTACAAGATGCTTTGGTTAAGAAACGAGAACCTTTGTAAATGGTTACATTTTAACATTGAAAATGTTTAGATTAAGGCTACGAAATAAATTCTCACGATTGTTATAATTGTTGAGCTTACAGTAATTGTTGTTTGAAGATGATAAACTTCTTTTGACCAAAATACTGTGTTATTGAATTGCAGATTTAATATTTCTAAATATAAGATAGCTGTAGACGAGGAAATGTTCTATTCATTTTCATGATTATTTTTCCTCACAAAACATAAAAAAGCGCCGATTTTTACATGAGTACAACTTTACTAATTCTCATTTGTTTTGGCTGAAGTGAAACAAATTATTTTCAAAGGAAATAAACTTGCTTACAATTGTAATGTTACATGTGTTACAAGTGGATGAATTGTATAAAGCATACCGATCCTTTTTACGATTAATTTTCTTCTTAAAACAAAACATCAAAACGTTCCGATTTTTCAATGATTACAACATTACTAATACTTGCTTGTATTGCCTGAAGTGATAAACATTGTTTTAAATGGAAAAAAAGACAATATTTATAATGGTAATGTTACAATTGGATGAGCTGTAAAAACCATACTGAGAAGTATAAATATGATATTAATAAATCGATTCTTTTCCTGCCGAACTATAAAGTATTCATTGTTATCATTTTATTTTCTACATCATTTGTACGTTTTTAATATAGTGAAAACTCTTCAGAAAACGCTTCAGATCATAACATAAGGTTCTGAAGAGTATGTTACAACCTGTAATCATAAGCAAAATAAAAACTGTCAAGCCGCATGCTACTAAGTTTTAGTTCTTTGCTACATGCCGATCGAATTCAGTACAGAAAATGTATGCAATGTATTTGTTTTCTACTACAGTATTTGCGGACAGAAGAAGATATACCGTAATACTAATTTGTTAAAAAATTGAAATAAATAAGTTTTTCGTTGATCGAGGTTTTGTAACTATGCCTCTTCTTGTAAATCTATGCGATCAATACTGTGTTGAAGACACGTTAATGTAAATATAGTAGATTTCCATATTACTTGTCACAATCATATAAAAATGCCTAATAAGTTATAAAATGAAACTCCTTACAACATTAATTTAATTTGTGATCTAGCGCCAAGCCTGCTGGATGAGTGGTAACTCTCTTCCTGGAGTTCAAATTCCCGACCGGCAATCCAGATTTCGGTTTTCAATTACTGCAAGCGAATGTCGGGATAGTTCCTTCAAATGCCATGGATTAAGTATTTCCCGTTCCTTGTCACCAGTTCATTTCTACTTCTGATTACCTTACCGTCAACTACCCGTAAATCCCGAAGCAAGAAACTGACCAACTGGAAGTGATTGTTAACAGCGTCTTTACGTTTGCCTAAATGCCTTACATTTTCCTGTCATAAGTATTACATTTTCCTTCAAAGTCCATTTGAACTTTTACATCCTTGTCACCATCTTAAGTTTTTTCTACCTCGATGTAGTGAAGAAACGTCGGTGATACATGTTATGAACATCACACATTCAAGAGTTGCTGTGTACTTGTGCAGTCTTGTCACGTGTTGGTGCTTCGGATGGTGGAGCTGCAAGTAGCAATTCCACGACGCGCCGGTTTACGATCGGAGCCTACAGCCAATCACACGACCTCTTCCTGCTACGTCTCATTTTCTGACCTGCGTTCGTTGCAAAGTAGATATTCCAAACGGAAAAAGGAGGAGAGAAACAGAAACAATGTTTCTCAAACGTAACCCTGTGAAATGAAAGAAGGGAAGTATCTGATACGAATCCATTGATCAATAAGTATATACAGATATTACTGACCATCTGTGACACACAAAACCGTATATAGGTAAAAAAAAATAAAATCACTAATGTAGATGCAACATTAGTGGAAGACATTAATATCGTATGATATTTCAATTCCCAGATTTCATACGATTTTCAGTATTTTGTGTCCCTGATATTCATTTTAACTGTTCTGAAGAAAAATTCTAAAAATGATGACACCTCTGATACTTTAACAATTACATTACAATTCAGTTTCATTTATGTTGCCTGTCTGATTAGATTTTACTTTTACATCCAAAGCGAATAATCTTTCTTTCAGGAAATATTTTTGGATGTCTGTAGGAACTAAAGGAAGACAAAAAATTAACAATAAACCTGAACGGTAATGTTAGATATCAAAATACACAAATGAAAGCAATTATAGTCAGCTAAAATATTCCTTGCCGTAGCACCGTAGCATGTTGCCAACATGGTATCTGAACGAAAATAGTGAATATCACATTCAGAAATTTATAAATGACATGTTGGAGATCCTAACATCTACATAGTTCTATTTTAACAATATAATTTTTTATGCCTCCATCTGATGAGACATCCAAGATTCCAAATAGTCACCTTTAATGCCACTTCCGTTTTATGCCATTGAATATCCCTCTCAATAACACCTTTCAGTGTTCTGGTGTAAATGAATACCCAAAAATTCAGGAAACACGACTAATTACAGAATTTATCTGTCACTCAGTTCTTCCAAGTCGCGTTTCGTAGTATATACTATTAGGTTTTAAGTGGAAAAGGGTGTTTGTGGATTATTCATCACTATGATAAATAAAGATGATAAAGTTTTATGTTCAGGTTCCTCGTTTACTTCCAACAGATTGAATTTCTTGAAAATAAAATAGTAAGAAAGTATTATGTGCGTGTAGAAGGTATATAAAAACAAAGTTTTTATCGAAGCATTACGGCTCGTAAGCTTTCTAATTAAGAGTTCCCACACACAGCATGTTCTTCCATCAACAACTTCTTAAGAAACATTTCACCATTTTCACAACACGCAAAAAATTCAAAAGAGGTTGCAGTTAAATAAATCTATAACTATTGCAAGTGATTTCTCTTAGCAGAAATTTACGATTGACACTAGAGTTCAGCACGCATATTCATAAAAGTAAAGTTTATTGAACGTGGTACGTGTTTTAAAGCAAGTCCGGAACGACATAATTCCCTCGCCAACCAGAAAAGGCATTCGCAATTTTTTTTTGCCATTTACATGGTTAATAATTCGTATGGCAATGTGGTCACCAAGTTACATAATCATAATAATTAATTCCCTTGATTAAAGTCGCCTGAAAGCCTACGTATTTCTTTTAATTTTTTTCTTAAGAAAGATTTAATTTGTGCTTTAAAGTTTCCATTACTAATTCGCAAAAAAAGATCGGAATTTAAGCAACTCTGGTAACTTTATAATGTTCAGATATGGAAAGTAGTATTTATGTATCCGAGCTTCAAATTTTTTTGATTTATTTGACTTTGAGCACCTGTTGAACACTAAGAAAAGGTTAAGAATATCAGCTTATTATGGGTCCCTAAGACAGAGAATCTGTACTATTTAAATGATAGGTATAGACAATGAACAATTTTCCGGTATGTATATATGACCGATACGTTTCTTATCAACTACCTGGTGCAGAAGCTATAATTGAAACTGTATGAAATTTCTTCTCACTTCGGCCAGATCGCTGCGTGTACTAGTCAGGTAAGGCCACACTTTGCATGTAGTTATCTCATTTTCGCCCCTTGTACATTACCTTAAACCCCAGTGTAATGTTCAGCGTGTTTCCGAACTCCACGCAATGAATCTTTTGGTAAGTATTTTGGAGGTTTTTCGACAATCCAGCACGAGATTGATCCTTTCATTTACAGCACAAACAAGCTACGGTTTTTCAGTATCTAACATGACTTAATATATTACAGATATTGATTCCATTATTTTTTCACGTTCACCACCTGCACCTGAGTAATATGGACGTCGAATTTTCTCACTGAAAGGATGAATAAAGGAATAATAAATGAAGGAATGGTAGTACATTGCACCAGAGGCAATGTACCGATATTAAATTCATTATGTTTTCCTCCTTCGTCACTCGACGGCCTCATGAAGATAACATTTCTTCCTGGGAAATTATGGCTCTTCATCAATGAAGTTCACAAGGATAGCAGTTCTTTTGCTATTATAAAGCAATTGAAAGAAAAATGCACTGTATTATTTGAGGAATACCACTACTATTAACAAAAAATACCTTTGAAGTAGCGTTAACTCAGCCTTGTACCATAGTGAAAAACTATCAGTACGCTTCAGTTATCTGAGGATATTGCAATATTGGGAGACCAGAACAAGTATACTAACAAGAAACGAGTTTAAAAATAAACTGGGAGAAGAATTTTAAGTATTTACCAGATCATTAATCCAATGGAATTACTATTACATATAAGTTGTTGGAACACCTGTAGTATTCACGCTTTCCTGCTCCCCTGGTATAACTGCTTTGTGTATGTGTTGCAGGTTGATGTTTATTTTGTGTTTGGACACCATGTTAAACTGCAAGTCCTTTAAAGGTAATGGGTCTCATTTAGATGGTTGTGTTCTGAATCGTTAATTGTAACTTATAAGCATTTCTTAATTAGAATGGTTAATTAGCAGCAGGAAAATCACCAGGTCAACTCCCGAAGAATTAGATGATTTAACATTTCCACTCTAGATGAAAATACAGCGTGTTATGGATGAGAAGGCCCATCTCGACCACATTTAAATGTTAAAGTCGAATATAATTCATTGATTTAGATCCGCCAAAATTAATGAGATCTATTGTTATCACGAAATGATAATCACTGTTCGGAAGGAACCACTCGATTTATTTCGCATTGAATTTGACAGCAAATATGAATACTCAAACATTAGTAACAGCACTTCTTAAAAACGTACAAACACAAATTATAAACTCTCCATAATATAGAGCTTTTGACGCTCATGCGTATCTTGCTACAATAGACACGCCACTCTCGCGCTCAGCTGTTTAAAATCGATACCACCAAATATCTTGGTACTACTTATCGATATTAGATTATTCCAATCCCCAGAGACAGCTTGTGGAATCATACACAAATCAATTTGCATACATCTGAACAATCTTTTCTAAATACACATAATTAATTACAGAAATAATGATGTTGGTATGATGTGATACTGTCACAAACTCGTTGGAACAAAAAAATCAAAGCCAAACGGTTTGGTCAGTACAGTAATTTCAACGTGCAGTGCAGCTGTAATTACGGTTCTCATAATTAGTTGAACAAAGAAATTTTATCTTTAACACTACAATAGCTGGAATATACTATCGCGTAGTAAATTTTTAAAAAAGCATCTCACTCGTTTTCAGAAGAAACAAATTAAACTACAATTCAAGCAAAACGTACATCGACGATCATAAATCTCAACAGCTAGACTCCAACGTTTTTCCTACATCAGTAAACGTGTTGCACTCTACATTTGTGTAAACAATCCCAATTCGGAGATGACAGTTTTAACTGGCTAGGATTTCACTGTGTACCAATTCACACTTTCCCAGCGTTGTAGCCAGTAAGCGTTTATCAGACTGAATGGCCGCGTTGCGTGTAATCGGCCGTGCAGTCCCGTGTTCTTGTCACGGAGCTGTTGACGAATGGGCTGAGGCGGCAACAGACCATTCAGAGAGACTGTAGTCTCGTAAATCATCACTACTGGCCTGAGCTAGTACACTTCACAAGTCAACACCGACCTTTAAATTATAGTACTGCTAACACCTCCAAAACAGAAATAAAAGAAACATTCGTAAATTTTTAAAAAAAAAAAAATGACATTTGCCTGCCGACACTCAATAACGTGACTTGTATTTTTTTTTAATAGGACTTGAATGTATTACGACAAAGTTCCACTCATTAAGCGTCTTCCGTCTTCACCGTAACCTAATCTAGCGGAATCTGTGTGTGAACGGTTAAAGCTGTGTCGTTTGTGATAAATATCAATTTACATACAATATATAACTTCTCAGAGGAGAAAATTGGAGACCTTGCCAGCGTCCGTGTAGATCGTTATGGGAATCTCCCTAATAAACGTAATCACTGCAACCAGTACAGTAGGTTCAATGTTTCAAAATGGCGTCGTTCTACTGCCCTGATCTCAGGATTGTGTCTGTAGCAAGTAAAACTAACAGGAGAATATTTTCCTTCTAGCGGTTGTTGCCTGAATAAAGAAACAAGTACATGGTAGTTATAGCTGGTAAAAGTAAAGCAGCTTATAAGAGGCATTCGAATATCACTAATGTGGCAGAAAGAAATTGCAACCAGACATGGTTGCGTGGATTCAGCAATGTATGTGTATATAAAATACATTAAGAATCAGCAGTAAACATGACATCTCATAAATAGATTTAAATCATTCATAGGTGGTTGATAACACCAAGCCGACTAAGAGCTGCATAGAAGCCAATGATCGGAATCATGACGGGAAAATACAGAGGTAAAAGAAATGATAGGAAACAAGGCAGAGTTTAGAGGAAAAACATTTACTCAATCTCATAATGTTACAAGAGATGTTTAGAGTTTACAACATTACTTTCGGCGTTTGCGTTACACCGATGGATCATGAATTGGCGGCCACGGCTTAAAAAATCACATTTTTCATGTTTATCAAAAGCACCACAGATGATTCTTGCAACCAGATCCATTTCAGAGTCGATATGTGTTCCATACACCACAGATTTAACTGATCCTCAAGAAAAAAAATCCAAACTGTTTAAATCAGGAACCGTAGAAGTCAAGCAACCCATATTTTCCATTATGCACCTCATGAACAGCGCCCCTATCGAGCAATAGTGACGTTTCCAGTTTGGATCCATTTGACGCATACGTTAAGATAATCACCTCGACACACTAGAAGAATATGTGGCATTTAAACCGAATAATTCATTCTAAAAGAAAAATAAATCATTTCGTATCTATTTCATCATAGGGTCTATTAATACAATTTTCACTGTTAATGTGAAATACTTATTGCGATTTTAGGCTGTTATATAAATTAAAACCGAGTGTGGTGGGTGAACGGTTAACGTTCTGGCCTCGCAGTCGGGAGGACGTGGATTCGAATCCCCGTACGGGCAACCAGATTTGGGTTTTCCATGGTTTCCCCAAATCACTCCAGGCGAATGCCGGGATGCTTCCTTCAAGAAGGCCATGGCAGAATTCCTTCCCGTTCCTTGTCCCAAGTCCCATCCCGCCTCTTAGCCGTCGACGAGGCGTAAAGCAATAATTAAATATATATATATAAATTAAAGACGTAAAATTTAGTTTAGGCACAATTCTTAACTATTTGTGATGCTAATACAGTAAAATTAGAATCACCGCATCAGATACAAGAATATAAAAACACGGTCGAAGGTCCATCATAGCTTCATGAACCATTGCTAAGAAGTAATAACTGCCAGAAAACAATATTGATTTTTCTTATTATAAGCAATTAATATCTTACCTTTATAGCAATCTCGTGATAATTCAGTTTGTAAATGTTTTCTTCTTATTTATTTGATGTAACAACGAAATGTTTCTTTCCTCAGAAATTTTAAAGCTAAATCATATTGTTGTTTAAAAATAACATTACAAAAGTTTTTAATGATGTTTTTCGTTACGCAATACATAAACTGAAAAAAAATAATAATTCATGAGTGGTATAAACCGCTGTGCAGACAGAAGCCATAAGCAAAGAACACCGAAAGTCTTCTCGTAAAAGAATGAAGGAGTGGCTGGATCTAGAAGACTGTAAAATAAGCCTGAGGCCGTAACGCTGCTGCGTTTTAGGCAACCGTAGAAGAGACCTGATTTTATATGGTTACCTCCGGTAATCTCTAGGGAAAGAACTCCATTTTACTTTATTTTCATACAGCCAGCATCTTTCTCAATTTTATGCTTCCACTATCTCTTGTATTACCAAATTTATAATTTTTTAGTCTCACCATTTTACTTGATCCAGCGTTTCTCAAACCTTTTCAGCCAGAGGCGCAGTAAATTGTCAAAAATTATACGGGTCTAAATTTTTTTTGGTGTACATTATTAAGATCTGAGCCAAATTGTATTGTACTTCTTTTATATAATAACTCTAAAAACATTTTTTGACCCTACGGAAATACTGTTATAAAATTCGAAATGAACTCTCAAAAGCGAATTATGTATTGAGCAGATTTTTAATACTTATCAGTGTAATAATATAATAATTTTACTGTAAACTGGCCGCTACTCTAAGCTACCTATCCACATGCACAAAATAAAATAAACTAGACCTGTTAAATTTTATTTTTGTTTACTTCACTACTCGTAAGCTACCAATCCTACAACATACCGCGATCCATGAAGCCTACAAGACCCTCGGAAAACGGTCATTAATTTAATCCTTAAACTAACGGTGCTCTTGCCAACTGGAACTGAATAGACGATTGCAGGAACAATGCTATCCTAACCTCATCCTGATAACCCAAATTTTTACCTAATCATTGAAATATCAGTGGATTTTGAAAATTTCGTCTTAATAGCTGATACTCGCTGTTGGCCTTACACAGTATGAATACGGTTTCTAAATTTTTAATATTCCGCCCACGGACTTCTTGTACTAATTTCACGGACACTAAAGGTCCGCGGCCAGCAGGTTGAGAAACACTGACTTTGATCTTTTGAAGATTTTTTTCAAGGTCATATGATTTAGTAAATCGTGTACCTGTAACCTCTTCGCTTCATGTTAATTTCTGCCTGCGAAAAACAAGATGTGAGCATGGGCCATTGTGGAATCAGATACTAATAATTATAATGAATCACAGCTTTCTTATCCATTTCCGTGATTAAGCATTTTTAAATTATTTTTGTCTAAATGGTCAGTTAACGGCAAAACAAAATAAAAAAAAAGTTGTGATCATATTACTAGTCACTTCAAATAGGACCGCATTGACTAAAGTGTTTTACCATTTAATATTTTTCAGTTCTGGAGGAATCATAAGTAGACACGTACTAATATATAAGAATACTAATACGTTATATGGTGTTTCACAGAAAGAACAGTAACGCCACCTTCCTTTTTGTGGTCTGCCCTGCGTAAATACAGAAAAAATACTACCAACAATTAAAAATTTCGAATATCTAATGAGTTCAGATGTCGTACGATTCAGGCACAACATAATTTAACCCTGTATATAATACTGTAAAATAATAAATACAAGTGATCCCTACCGATAATATCTTGTCGACAACCGTCGATTAGGTTTTGTTTTTCATAAATACAATCATAAATATGTAGGTGGAGTGTAGGAGAAATAAAAAAAATACTTTAAAACCAAAGTGGATGGGGTTTTCATAATTTGAAAGCTTATAGTCTAGCTTCAGATCTGGGATATATCTTAAGACGCTAAACGAACAGGGGACGGAGCAAGAAATTATAGTTGGTTTTTACAGAGAACGAAGATCGCATTGCATCGTATATGAGCAAAACTTTACGAGATTCTCACACGAAGATCACAACAGAAATACATATCTCACTCTTTGGATTCTGTTAATATTGTTTTTTTAATAAATAGTTTTAATTATATATTTCTTTTCTGAAATAGTTATATTTCGTTAAAATTTACTGAAAACGTGAATCAAGACACTGCTTCAAGGATTAATCTTACAACAAGCGCAATGAAATTGTGAAGTTTTATTTGTGGCACACGTTACAAAGATAAATGTTTATGCTCTGCAAACTAGAAGAAAAACAAATGGCAAATGCATTACTTCTCAAACAAAGGTGCGCCCGGGCAAAGTAGCTGGAAATGCTAGTCGCGAAATAAATTTAATACCTGCGAATTTAGTAATGTGATACATAACAGACGAAATACGCACAAACCCTTAATGAAATTTTATCTTTCTAGTCTTATATTTACGCAAGCTCTTTAATTCTGATAAACTCCCCCCCTTTCTTGTTACATCCTTCCTCTTTTCCTTATTGGCCCTGAGGCTCGTATTGTCTAACTGGAACGTTTCGGGGCTCCATAGAACCATAGCTACTGTTTTATTAATCTCTACTATTAATGAAATGATTCATAATGGACATAAAAGGTAGAACATTATTAAATATTAATCATAATACGGTTTTTGTAATTCATTAGCGGAAATTAGTAGAAACAACGTGAGTATTTCAAGAACTTTTTTCTTAAATTATATTCGGATTACCAATTCCCTTTGATACTAATGCCACTGAATTAGTAAATTAAGTCTTTGTTGTAGTAAACTAACACAGGATAGGGGTGAAACGTGAAATGATAATGAATATGGTTTGTGAGCAAAAGCTATTTTCAAGATTTTCCAATTTATTTTAAGCATTGATTCACAGGTTAATTGTCGAATACAGTAACTTAAGCTAAACAAAATTGCGGATAATATGTTTGATTTTTATCCGTAGCTACAAGATTTCTAGCAATTACTTCAAATAAAATGTTAATAATTAAAATGTTTAAATATTGTAATTTTTTACGTACCCTTGGGAGTTTTTTCCATTTCTGTGTCGAAACAATCTCCAGTAGGCTTCTAGATTATAGATGTAACTCAAAAGTGGTAGAAAATTAAATCAAATCCGGCCATGCCACAATGTAGGATCGAATTTGCAACCAATATGACATATCGGTGCAGAGAAATCACAAGCGCTATCGGAAGTTCTATTGGTGCACAGTTAGCTGTGCCAAGTGATGATGGGATTTATTTTCATATGTTTCTATCACTTGTGCTCCATTTCCAGTTGTCACATAAGGAAATTATAGTGTTTCTCTTTTTAGAGCAGTCTCCTCCCATTCGTAATTCTTTACAGAGCATAGTGTCAGAAGCATCAAACTTTCGGCAAATTTTTTTTTCACTTTCTGCCGAGCTGTTTCGTGTGTCAGATATGACGTATAGTCGCCGTGATGCGAGAGCTTAACTTTCCGAGCCGTGAGAGATGTGTAGAGTGGAGAGGGGACCCACCCCCGCCTCACCCCCTTCCCCTTTTCACCCCACTGACTCGCTCCGCTCCACTTACTGCTTGGTCGCTATCGACTCAACAGTCGACACACGCTTCGTGCCTCCTGGTCGCCAACAAGTTGCTTCCCGCGAATTTCCGTATCGACTTCTCGCAGCCTTCGACGGGAATCCGAACTCTGGCGCAGCTCGAAATTTTCGCCAAACAACATTCCAGCGGAAAGCGGGGCCGAAACTTGCAAGCCTTGGCCAGGAGACCAATGCAGTTCAATAGCCAAAAGTGCCTGCCTTTCAGTAAAAAATGTGTATAAAATACAGAGCATTCAATTTCTCTAACCTGCACGTTTTACTGAATATGTTAGCGGCAGAGACTAAAATTGAGTGAATGGACGCACATATTGCGGATTATATCAGATGGAAGTTCAAATAATTACGGCAGAAAGTGATATTTACGTTACGGAGACATACAAGGATAAGGGATGTAAGCTCTAAATCGTATTAAAACATGAAAAGAGGTATTAATTATGGAAAGTCTTCTTAAATAATAGCATGGTTACTTCATGGTTAAGGCGGCTGACGGGAGACCGGAAGATCCCCCGTTTGAATCCCTGTTTCGGCGGGCTTTCCAAAGGCACTCAACCCGACTTTTACCAGCTTCCTGTGTAATGTGAAGTACACCAGAAATCGTTAATGGTTCGGATCCACGTTAAAATATTGTAGGATTGTAACAGAGGTCCCCTTAGCAGATGCGGATGCAGATGCGGTGGTTCTGTGATTGAAATTCGCGGATGCGGATGTTTTGCGGAAGCAGATGAATAAATCTGTAATTACTTAGATTTTAAAATCTTATTAAAAATTAACATAAACTCCAAACAAATAGGTATATTTTTATCACAAATTCTACATTTTGCATAAGCAAAGTCTATTTCCATCTAACACTATCATGTTATTTTCTGCCTCATCTTTCAGCAACAAAAAAACGTTCGATGATTTAACGAATGAATTAAATTATCTACATAACTACGCGTCAACAAAACAATCTTTGTCGTATGGACTTTGTGGCTCGGTTAACTGAAGCATTAAGCACAAGATCACGCCACCACACTTCTCCGTGTCAGCCAGCCGCCTTTCCACAGTCCAATTTTTTAGGACATACGATGATCAAGTTTTTCGATGTATGACTCTTGTTGGATCGTGAAAGGGGCTGCAGGACTATATGTAGCACGTGTTGTACTCGCAGACAAGCAACACGGGTCTCTGGCGTCCAACAAGCTATTGCGTTGGATCTTGATTGGAGGAAACATTCTACAAGTGTGTGGGAAGGGTGTCGCGGTAGCTGATTTTTGTATAGATTTTAGTATAGAGTTTAGCGGTAATGAAGGCGAAGTGCTTCCAAGCCAGCACAGTAGTACGAAGGGTTACACCGCTCATATACAATACCCGCGCCAAGGACGCTGGTCTGGCAGTCCTTACTGTGGGAACACTGTATAGCACGGGGCTTACACACTATAAGCACGTGAACCACACGCATGATCGTCGTGACAAACAGCAAATGAGAGGAAGGCTTTCCCCACCTTCCGGAATCGAGGGCGCCTCTTTGCGCACACGATTCGCCCCAGTCCGTGATGTGAAATTTCGTGGGGCAGACCTGTTACCATCCAATTAGGCCATTTTAGGTATTTTTACTATCATTCTCCCTCTGCTGCCTTGGAATGCATACTGCATTAACATTGGATCCTATAGTCCACTATTCCAATATCAGGAAACACCGATTTCATGTACCAATCAATTGTAACTGTACCACACAGCCGCTTTCAACAATAAATCAAGTAGCCACAACTCTTCATATCATTTCAAGGAGCACCTTCGTCCTGATTTTACGCAAATTAAGTCTCTGTGTATGTATTTTTATCCTAGCCAGGAGCTTACAGATGCCGACTGGAAACCAGAAAAATCTCAGCCGACAGTAAGTAGATGCTAGGACGGACCCACAGTGGGTAAGTTCGCCACTCAATCGGTCAACACGCGACAAGGTCACTGGTGCGCCGTTAGAAAGTACGAGTGGTAAGGACTGCTTGAACCTTTTCTAGTAGCGTGAATGGGTGAGCGCAACCTACGGTAGATCTACACGGAAGTCCTACAGGTTGGACCGTGAATAGGCCGCTTTACTTTATGCAAAAACAAACTTGTAAATTCGTTTTTAGGTAATAATATCGTTCAGTTCATTGTTACTTTTATTACAGTATCTTAAGAAAGGAAACAACCACGTGATTACTAACTAAGCGACGATAGGGTGATTCTCGAACAAATAGAAAAGAAATATATATATATATTTCTTTTCTCTTTGTTCGAGAATCGCCCTATATATATATATATATATATATATATATATATATATATATATATATATATACCGGTATATATATTGAAATGTAAACAAAACATCGCCATACTTCCGCATTAAAATTTGCGGATGTGGATGCGAAAGCGGAGATGGAATTTCATGCAGAAGATTCGCACTTGCGGATGCGAAGCTCTGTTACATATAGTTCTTTTTATTCGATATGATTACTAGGTTAGGTTCGTTACATACGACGGAGGCACATGAACGGAAAATCCAAACTCTGTCAGTAGCTGGCCGAACCGTTCAGGTAGGCCTATATCCCGCCCAGTAATAACATGAGCATAATTATTATCGTTATTACTATTATTATAACATACAGTGCTTGACAAAAAAATATTAGTATTAAACGGGAAATTAACTTTAAAGGGGAACACTTGTGGCAAAGTAGTAGGTATTTTTTTAAAAATTGAGTGATTTTCTTCACCACAAATGCTTAACTCCAACATAAAAAATAAAAACCCGGAATACCGAACTTGACTTAATCTTCTCAAATTAATTTCTCCAGATGCGTCGGTCTTGCTTATCTTCCTCAATATGGGCCGTCCTCTTATCCTCCTTCCTTCAACTTTCCATTCCTGTACAAGTTTTGGTTTCCTAGTATCTTCCATCCTTCTTACATGGCCATATCATTCCAATATTTTTCGCTCAATAAATTCATGCAAGTCTTCTTTCACTTCCATTAACCTTATTATTTCAGTATTCCTTACTTTTTCTCACCTTAAAATTTTTGATGATCTTCTCCAGAAATACATTTCTACTTCTCAATATGTTTTCGGTTGATTGCACAAGTTTCTGATCCGTATAAGACTAGACGATTCAATAATGACTTCAATATAATTCTTTTTGTTCTATTCATAACATTCTTGTTCCATAGAAATGAATTGAGCATCCCGAATACATTACGGCCATTAGTAATTATTTTATTAATATACATGTTTAATTTTCCCTCTCTTTCTAAAATTGAACCCAAGTAGCAAAAATCATGTACCTTTTTAATTTGTATTCCATAAATGTACAATTCATCTAGATCGTTTGTATTCATCAAAGTAGTTCAACTATCAATAACTAAAGTACGATGTAGACAGACCAGTCGTATTGTCGCGGTAGCTGATTTTTGTATAGATTTTAGTATAGGGTTTAGCGGTAATGAAGGCGGAGTGCTTCCAAGCCAACGCAGTAGTGTGCAAATTACACCGCTCATATACGACACCAGGCTCAAGGCCGCTGATCTTGCGGTCCGTACTGTGGGAAACTCAGCCAACACGGCTAGTACACGAGGCTTACACACTATGAGCACGTGAACCACACGCGTGTTCATAGTGACAAACAGCCAATGAGAGGAAGGCTTTCCCCACCTTCCGGAATCGAGGGCGCCTTTTTGCGCGCACGATTCGCCCAGTCCGGGATGTGAAATTTCGTGGGGCAGACCTGTTACCATCCAATTAGGCCGTTTTAGGCATTTTTCCTATCATTCTCCCTCTGCTGGCTTGGAATGCATACTGCATTAATCGGATCCTATGGTCCATTATTCCAATATCGGGAAACACCGATTTCATGTACCAGCAACTTGTAACTGTACCACACGGCCGCTTTCACAATAAATCAAGTAGCCACAACTCTTCGTATCATTTCAAGGGGCCCCTACATCCTGATTTTATGCAAATTAAGTCTCTGTGCATGTACTTTTTCCTAGCCAGGAGCTTACAGATGCCGACTGGAAACCCGAAGTACCTCAGCCGACAGTAAGTAGACGCTAGGACGGACCCACAGTGGGTAAGTTCGGTTCTCGCTCGGCCAACACGCGACATACCCACATAAAATCAAAAATGACTCAGAAGGTGAAAAGATACATTCAATGGAAGGGTATGGAACAGGACATCAGAGAATACATTAGGAAATGTCATAGCTGTTAACAAAATAAATTAACAACGCGCAACACACAAATGCCGCTTGTGCTAACCCAAACACCAGAACAAGTCTTTGAAAGATGTGCTATCGATATCGTGGGGCCGTTCCCCCTTTCTCACCAAGGTAACAAATACTTACTCACCTTCCAAGATAGTCTATCGAAGTTTATGGCCGCGGTTGCTGTTCCCGCACAAGACTCGCGCACTGTTGCCAAAGCTCTCGTCGAGGAAATCATACTACGCTACGGGATCCCATCGCAAATTTTATGTGATAATGCGGGAAATTTCATTAGTGACACCCTAAAACAAGTGTGCCAACTTCTAAAGATAGAGAAAATTCACACCTCAGCATATTCACCACAGTCCAACGGTTCGCTCGAAAGACAACATCGCACTATCGCAGAATACCTTAGACATTACGTAGATAACGATCAGCTGGACTGGGATTCCTGGGTCCCATTTGCCATCTTTGTAATAAATACTAATATCCACTCAGCTACAGGTTTCTCACCTTTTGAACTATTCTTTGGACGCGTGCCTAATATACCGGGCATTCTGCAAAGAGACCCTACCGAAGTTGTTTACTCATATGAGGACTATGCTACAGAGCTAAAGGCTAGGCTACAAAGTTTGCACAAGCGAGCCAGAGAAATTAACAAAGAGGTCAAGGAGAAAAATAAGGAATACTTTGATAGAACCCAAAACGCCGTTGAATTTAAGGTCGGGGATAAGGTTCTCCTTAAGGACGAATCCATCCGCAGGGGACGAAGCCAGAAACTAGGAACCCTTTTTGTTGGCCCATATAAAATATTGGAGCTTGATCTACCGAACGTAGTTATCCAAAGGGGGCGTTATAAACGGGAAAAAGTACACGCTAATCGTTTGAAACCATATAAATAATCATTTTAGTCTTTGACCCCGCAAGCATAACCTAATAGCAGTGTCCAAGCCATGCAAATAATGGAAAATGGGACTCCGATACGATTAATAGGACAGAAGTTATTAGTAAACACAGCCACGTGGCCTGTATGTCAACAAACGCACGTGCTCGGGAGGCCCGACCTCACACGTCACAGATAACAGCGTCAAGCCAAGATGGCTGCGGGGCTCACGTTGCGTTCCGCAAGCGATAAGCGAGGCCGCCTCTAATATCACAGCAGGACAACTGGCCAGCTGAGCTCAACTCTGATAAGGCTCCGCGTACTCGCCCAGGCGAGCGGTAATATCACGAAACCTTTCGTCCCGAACTAACACACAGTACACGCATTTCCAACATTTCGCGTACTATACTAGTATAATATTCTATAAGGAATTTACACAAGGGGACTTCTAAGGGATGTTTTTCTATTTTTGCAGATGATTTGGCTACGCTACCTCCTGATATTCCTTCCTCCGACCGTTGCAATCCAAGATAAACACAGTAGAGACTGAGCAGCTGAAACTGCTAAAACTTAACAAAGAGCTACTCACAATTGTGAAGACATTTTTGTCGAACTTCAATCATTCAGTGGCGAGTGTAAGCCGAAATCAGGAAGTTCTAATGAATGGCATGAGAAAAATGCAGCGTTATGTCCAAAAATTTTCTAATCATACTGATATCGCCGTTCGACGGTTGTCAATAATGGTCGCAAGCAATGAACATTTAATTCGAGCAGTAGCCATTCTCCAGGGCATCCAACGGGAGTATGATCTCTTAGTCAATGCTATTGTTAATTCCCAAAGGGGATTGCTTCAACCACACCTTATTAACCCGGTACAAGTTGTTCAGTATTTGAATCTAATTAGGAACGACATCGGGGACAAGAAGTTTCCGATTCCGTTGACTGAGGAAAATGGTTACTTGCTCCTGAGAATAATTGATATCGATGTATTCTTGTACAAAAATATTTTGACTTATGTGTTAAATGTACCTTTAGCTGAAAATAATGAATTCAACCTATACAGAATACTTCCGTTACCTATAGAAGTAAGTGAACAAGGTCACTACTTGTTTTTACAAGCTGAGAAAGAATTCTTATTGATTGATCAATCCAAAAGACTTTATGCCAAACTAGACAGTGAACAATTAAAATGTAAACAAATGACAGACACTTTAAGTATTTGTAAACAAAATTTCATATTGCAAGCTACCCAAGATGGTTCCCCTTGCGAGGTGCAACTCTTACAACCAATTCGAGCGATTCCTCCTGATTGTGTAAGGAAAGTAGTCGCTCTGAATCACAGCATCTGGACCGCCCTTGGCCATAATGAATGGATTTTTGTTGCCCCAAGAGATGAGGGCTTAACTATTTTATGCAATAACGGGCATCCCACAGACGTCATATTTAAGGGGACCGGGAAGTTAAAGTTTTTCAACAAATGCCGAGGTTATGGGGCCCAGATGCTCATTCAGTCAGAGTTAACCCTCAGAACCAATGTAACCAGTCAAGATATAATTCCTAATTTTAAGTTAGAGTTAGATTGTTGTGTAGTGAATAGTGAAAAACTCAATATTACCGAGCTCCCGTTAAATTGGAACATTGAACCTGTTGGTAAACACCTCAGTGATTTGACAGTAGCCGGTTACAAAATTGAGGAGCTACAGGAGGAAATATCTAAACAAGAACAATTCAAAACAAATTCATACCATATGTCGACATACTCTATTATTTCTTATGTTAGCATAATTTGTATAGCTGTAATTGTCATCTTCTGCATCTGTAAACATTGCAAGACGTGCCGAGAGTGTTTCAAATATATCTGGCGCAGTACAGATCAGTGCTGTAGCAGGATTTGTATTAATAATACAGTCTTGACGCCATCTAACGTAACAGAAGTAAGGCATGTTCGGCATGTGAAGTCCAGACGACCTCTACATAGGGATGTGGAGATACAAACAGATGAAGAAGATGACATTGTAGTTTTTGAGCGTGAAGATACAGTGCCTCAGCGTAGTCTGGAGGTACCAGATCCTGAACCACGAACCTCCAGATCACGCAGGCGTTGAGCATAAGTAAGGAATTCTTACTATGGGGGTAGTATGAACTTAGCAACATATTTAGTAGATTATAAAATTCTATGATTATAAGTGTTGTAGATTTTAGTTCTTGTTAATTTTTCATTTTTGAATTGACACTTGCGGAAGATTTTTCGTCTTTAAAGACAACGAAAAATCTTTTCCACGCGGCGGAGCTGTCGCGGTAGCTGATTTTTGTATAGATTTTAGTATAGGGTTTAGCGGTAATGAAGGCGGAGTGCTTCCAAGCCAACGCAGTAGTGTGCAAATTACACCGCTCATATACGACACCAGGCTCAAGGCCGCTGATCTTGCGGTCCGTACTGTGGGAAACTCAGCCACACGGCTAGTACACGAGGCTTACACACTATGAGCACGTGAACCACACGCGTGTTCATAGTGACAAACAGCCAATGAGAGGAAGGCTTTCCCCACCTTCCGGAATCGAGGGCGCCTTTTTGCGCGCACGATTCGCCCCAGTCCGGGATGTGAAATTTCGTGGGGCAGACCTGTTACCATCCAATTAGGCCGTTTTAGGCATTTTTCCTATCATTCTCCCTCTGCTGGCTTGGAATGCATACTGCATTAATCGGATCCTATGGTCCATTATTCCAATATCGGGAAACACCGATTTCATGTACCAGCAACTTGTAACTGTACCACACGGCCGCTTTCACAATAAATCAAGTAGCCACAACTCTTCGTATCATTTCAAGGGGCCCCTACATCCTGATTTTATGCAAATTAAGTCTCTGTGCATGTACTTTTTCCTAGCCAGGAGCTTACAGATGCCGACTGGAAACCCGAAGTACCTCAGCCGACAGTAAGTAGACGCTAGGACGGACCCACAGTGGGTAAGTTCGGCTCTCGCTCGGCCAACACGCGACAGTATAAGGTGAACTTTAAAGCATGCAGACGTATTTTTTAAGTTCGAAGACTCGCTTGATACTTTGCACGAAATGGCAGCTGCTCTACAAATGTTCAAAAACACTGTTACTGTTCACAGAAACTCAAGAGTCACACATTATTTGGTGATGAGAGGTTGGCAGAGGTGCTTAGGCAATACAGGTTTTAAATTAAAAAATGACACTGCATGCTAACTTCTTTCAATGAAAAACGTATTTCGCCAACGTTTAAGGATAAAGTAATATTTTCATAAATAATAGAACAAAAAATTTGGGATTTGAAATGTAACGTTTGTAGTGTAAACATTTCACCATCGCCCGAAAACTTTGTTTTCTAATTATGTATACCTGTTTTCGACTGTAGACATAAGTGCTATGGACAAACTATGGAACCTGATATATGACAGACTAACTGATTTTCTAATTTTCTAGTCACAAAACACCTCTTAGGTCAGCTATTGAACGAGAAAACAGTGAACATTGTCTGACAATTAGTAGTATAGGTATTTTTCTGAACAGTAGGTCTGACTGAGCTGGCACTAGGTCTCCCTTCTTTCATCTCTCATCAAAAACACTGCAACGAACACACAAACCATCACAGTCACCCACACCTACAACAACACTTGTGAACACTATCACACTGGGGAAAGCAAGTTGTAATCACCACAGTTCAGCTTCACAGACGTTGCCTTGAAGGGGTAAACATCCACTATGGTAATTACGTACGCTCAGATACGAACAAGTCGGTTTAATAGTAACCTGTAGTACAATACAATACAACACAGTTTATTCATTTTCCATAGGTAGCATCATAAGAGACTGGCTGTGTGGAAAGTTGTCAATTTTCAGTTAAAGGACTGCATAACAAAATAATACATACACTAGAAGATGTACAGTCATAGCATACACGGCACGCTAATTACGTCAATTACATTTACACAATCTACTGGGATTTATGTTGTGGATACCTTAGAAATAAATTCTTCGACAAAATAGAAGGAGTTGTTAATCAAACATTCTTTTAATTTTTTGTTGAATCCAATTATCATGGATTGGGAACTTATTGAAGATGTGTATCCCTAAATATCGGAACCCACTTAAAAAAGAAATGACACCGACTTGTAATCCTTGTGAAGATCATTGTTACTTCTAGTGCCATGATTGTGTAGTTTACTGTTGTTTGGGTAATTGCGTAGCGTTCTGGAATCTAGTGGCATTACCTTGGTTGCGTCGCTCTGAAAGTAGCCAGCAGATACGCTCGAAACAATGCCCAGAGGACGCTACGCTAAATTTACTACGTAATGTTCACTGTTAATCTTGAGTAAACAGTTTGATATATATTTTGGAAATGCTTTCTGAACAGATTGAAAACTTAAATTATTCTGAAGCTTTCTCATCTAAAGTTACCTAGCAACCACATTTAAGAAACTTAATAACTCTATCACAGGGTAGTACTTACTTGGCGGTTGTGTTACCTGCAGTTGAAAAGACTTTTTTTAGCTTGAAATCATATTGATTCTAAGTTATGTCTCTTTTCGACTCGTGGAAGGAGAGTTTCAGCCCCACCGAGCGTGGTGGGTGAGCGGTTAACGTTCTAGCCTCGCATTCTGGAGGACCCCGGTTCGAATCCCCGTCCGGGTATCCCTATTTGGGTTTTCCATGGTTTTTACAAATCACTCCAGGCGAATGCCAGGATGCTTCCTTCAAGAAGACCATGCCAAATTCCTGGTCCCCAGTGCCATCCAGTCTCTAATGACCTCGACCCTCGACGAGGCTTAAAGCCATAAGTAAAAAAAAAAAAAAAAAAATTGAACCTTGCAATGTACGAGTATCATTACAGCATCTTTCAAGTAAACTTCATGTCGTTTTCACAACCCGAAGGAATTCGGCCATTACCTGTTGAAGGAACCATCCGTGCATTTGGCTTGAATGATTTTGATGGAGCAGGGTAACCCGAAAATGGATGGCCTGTTGGTGATTTGTTCAATTCAATGCTTGTAAGGAGCATTACCACTCACCCACTGTTCTTGATAATATTCGAAGGGAATACAGAAGGAAAGAGATATTGAGGTAGACCTCACTCCAAGTACAACGGATTGAAGCCCAAGACAAAGCAGCATCACGTTTAAACATAAATAGTATAGGAAAGACACAAACGCTGTACATCATCATTTGGATCATTATAGAAAAAAAATTTTATCCTTCTCCTTAAATAAGAATTTCTGTGGTTTCGATAAGCTACAAAATTTAAATTATTTTTCATATTCAGATAACATCAAAGCAGTTACGGCCTACTATGTGTCCTCATTCATGTACATATGCATTGTAACTAACGTGCATTTTGATGAGAAATTAATTTCAAAGTTAGTTCCGCGACTCGTATCTGAGACGAGGTTACCAAACATATTTCCAGCCTCACAGTGAAATCACCTGACAGCTCTGCCAAGTTAACACCCTGGTTACATTGCGGGTAAAGTTACATAACTGCCGCCGGGAAATTGCACGTTCCACGTTTGCCCGTACTGCCGGGAGGGCTCAGGCACACACGACAAATCAGAACGGCAGCTTACATGTATAATGCGGAATATGACCGAATATATACGCAAATAGGTTGGAACAGCTCCAAGCACGGGGATAAACAGATTCGCCCCCGATGATAACACAGCGCTCTCAAAGAGTACAACTGTCGCTTCTGTTTTACAAGCCGTGTGTTACAGTTTTACCGCCAGGCGGATTTGATTCCACAGAACTAGTGTAATGCCTCTGTGACTTCCGTAACATCGGATTGACACACGACGGCAAACAACGATGAGTAATCGATTTAAGTATCTTATTAGGTGTCTCGTGGTTTAATTAATATGAGAAATATAATTAGTCCACTATCCAGTTTAAAATTTTAACTTGTTTTTATTTCTCGAAGACATAAACAACTTCAAAGATACTAGCCACACGTATTCATTAACTCCAGCGATTACATTCGACACTTCTTCCAAAGAAAATATCATCAAACACTCTCACAGTACACGTAAAACTGTTCGCTCAAAACTGTCTTTGCCTACGTAAACAGTGTCCATAAAACTGTCTCTGTAAAACTTTCTCTGAGTGTCTGCCGCTCGCTTTATATATGTTTCATCAAAAGTTCTAGAACATTACAAAGGCTTCTGACACATATTTCTCGAACTTAAACAATACTTAAACAATTAAAAACATATTAAAAATAATCAGAATTAATACATAATCGTTTACAATCATTAAGAAATGGTCAGAAATGAAATTTAAAGATATTTAAACACAAAATTATCCACATAATTCGTTTTAAACTGTAGTAAATTGTCATTTAAACATCGTAGCTCACCTAATACTTGGAATTACAACCATTTAAACAATTCTCTTGCATAGTTTTGCCCTTAAAAATATTAAATGGTATTTACATAATTTCTTTTCATAAAACAAAGTCCATTTACACTGATTTACAGTAAATTACAAAAGATCATATTCAATCAAACTCTAGGTTTCTACAAGTGCTTGATAAAACACATTTCAATTTAAAGTCTATGTTTGAGGGCTGTTACAATCTGAGCTGGTCTTAATATCCATTACCGGTTTGAAATATGTGATCATTAACAGTCACTTCAAGTTAAGTACTGAAGTTCCATTTGATACCTCAGGCGTAATACATATTCTAGTAACAGTCTCTTCTTATGCATTAGGTGAACACCACAATGATTCCTTACCTCATATTGTTCGTACTTATAATATCTGTTGCTAGTAATATAAAATTCTTTGTACCATATTTTTACGAATGAAATCAAATGTTCCCTTTTGTTCCTTATGGTTTTACGCCTCTTCGACGTCGACATTGAGATCATTAGAAGGAGTAGAGCACTGTGGAAAAGGAATGGAACGGAGTTCTGCCACTGCCTCTTCAAAGAACCCTCCTGGATTTCGCCTATGAGTGAAACTATAGGAAATCGAAGAAGTAATACAGGAAGTGAAAGAAAGATTTGAATGTGGCATAAGTGTTCAAGGAGAAAAGATCAGTATACTACGATTTGCTGATGACATTGCCTTGTTAGGAGAACAAGTTTTCAATATCATGAACAAAATACTAGAGGAAGATTTTGGACTAAATATAAACCAAATCAACACAAAAGTGATCAAATGTAGCAGAAATGATACCAATAATAGTAGATTAAATATAAAATAGGGGTCGGATTCTATAGAAGAAGTTAGTGAATTTTGCTACACAGGAACTAAAATTACAACCGATGGCAGAAGTAGGAATGATATTAAAAGCAGAATAGCACTATCGATAAGAGCCTTCATGAAAAAGATAAATCTTTTATTTTCAAATATTGATCTAGGATTCAGAAAGAACTTTTTAAAAGTATATGTGTACAGCACAGAAATTTATGGTAGAGAAGCATAGACTTTAGGAACATCAGAAAAAAGAAAAATTGAAGCAATTGAAATGTGGTCCTATAGAAGGATGCTGAAAATTAAGTAGACTGATAAAGAACGAAACCAACGAATTTTGGAAATGATGGAAAGAAGTTTGTGGAACTGTATTACCAAAAGAAGAGAAAGGATGGTAGGTCACATTTTGAGACATCCAGGACTTGTTAGCTTGATAGTGAAGGGAACAGTAGAAGGTAAGTACTGCAGAGGAAGACAGATATTAGAACATATGAAGCAGATAATTGAGGATGTGGGTTGTAAGGAGACACACCTCTTCCAAGATAGGAAGAGGTGTGGCCAATATGTGCACAGGTAAGAAGTGATATAATCATTTATTGCCGGGTCACACTAGAGATCAAGTCAGGTCAGTTCAGATCAGATCACGATCCAGTATTTCGCCAGTAGCATTCACACTTACGGCCAGGTCAGATCAAATAACACTTTTGAATAGTTATTGTTTAAACCTTACAATTTGTTACGTTCAGTTTAACAAAATCGTTGGTTTTTATCAAATAAAAGAGATCAATGAATCGAATTCTAAATTTTTGGAATCTTACCATTCACTGAAACTCCGATCATTCTATGAGACATTCGTTGCCCATGTTGATCTGATCTGACCTGACTGATGCGGTCAGATCCTCTCAGCCAGGGAGCACTCCGGCCTTGACCATTGTTGATCGTTGGAGGTTGACCTGCCTTTCCTTGACCTGACCGAACCGTGTAGGGTGAATGTTTTCATGGGATTACGTGTAGAGTGATTTTGATCTTTGCTCTGGCCTGACTTGATCTGTAGTATCAACAAGATACTTTGGATTGGGATACGGAGGGAGACCAAAATTTTTGGACACCAGGAAGGAAAGTTATTATCCTGAGACGTGAGGAACCCAGGTAAATCAAAGGAACTGCTGAGATTAAACTTGATTAGATGATGAGAAGCAACGCAGATATAATCGAAAAAACATTTACTAGGACGGGATCCAAATTTGCTTCAGATTAAATGTATCTTCTCCGACATCTCTAGTGGATCGAAATAAGAAAAAATGAATACTGTACAAAATTCAGGAAACCATTATAATTCGCTTTATATTAATAACGCATCATCCATGTGGGATACACTTATTTTTAGGCTTAGTACTGAATTCTAGCATTAACGTTTAGACTACAGAGGGGAATGGTTCAGAATGTGTTTTCACATAATTTCTTAGTATAGGCCAAGGGTAATTTCCCTGCTGCTTCTATATAAGGAAAAAACATCGTTTTCCAATATGGTAAATCCATAGATTTATAGCTGTAACATTGGAATCGGAGATAAATCTTTATATATAAAGATGAATGTATGTATGTTTGTTTGTTTGTTGGTTTGTTGGTTTGTTGGTTTGTTAGTTTGTTTGTTCTTCATACAAATCCACAGTTTTTATAAGTTCTCGATGAAACTTTGCACACTTATCCTTTGAAACAAGGAGAAAAATACTGTCTACATTTGGTTGAAAAATTATCTGTATAAATAACACATTTGTCTCATAACTTCGAAATATGGCGGTAGACAGACACTTTGGATGTGGACGACTCCGTACCGAGTTTCCGCGTAGTGGCCTGGCAGCTGAGTGCCCAAAGCGCTGGCTTACGAACGTCATGGTCTCCGGTTCGAATCTCCGTCGGGGATAAGATTTTTAAAAATTGTTTTTCATCGTAAGAGTCAGGCCTGGGCCGTAGGTTATTCGGATTGAATGTTAAACCGTAGATATTAGAAAGTTAGGGGTGCAATGCGAGGCAAATCGTAGGTATTCTTGTAATGTTGTAGGTGTATACTCTTTTACGTCATAATGATCCCTCAGGTTTTGTTCGCAGTCAGTGTGTAAGTGTGAACCACAGTAATATTATTATAATTAGGGATGTAAGTCTCTGTCTTTTTGATACGTTATGACTCCCAATTGGCTATATCGTTGTGATGTAATTTTATAAGGAAATCTGTATGAAGGGCACAGGATATTGTTTGCAGTGTGATTAACAGTTGCAGTCACGAAATTTTGAGACCTTATCGAATGGTGACAGAAATATGTTGGCAATTGATTCTCATAACTTGGAAATACGGCGATAGTCAGACACGTTGGATATGCACGTCTTCAGACCGTGTTTCCGTGTAGTGAGCTGGAAGCTCAGTGGCTTAAGAGCTTGCTTACGAACGTCGAGGTCTCTGGTTGAAATCTCCGTCGGGGATCAGATTTTTAAAAATTGTTTTTCATCGTAAGAGTCAGGCCTGGGTCGTAGGTTATTCGGATTGAATGTTAAACTGTAGATATTAGAAAGTTAGGGGCGCAATGCGAGGCAAATCGTAGGTAGTCTTGCAATGTTGTAGGTGTACACTTTTTTACGTTATAATGATCCCTCAGGTGTTGTTCACAGTCAGTGTGTGAGTGTGAACCACAGTAATATTATTATAAATACGGAAGTAAGTCTCTGTCTTTTTGTTACGTTTTGACGACTAAATGGCTATGTCGTTGTAATGTAATTTTATAAGGAAATGTGTATGAAGGGCACAGAATATTTTTTCCAGTATGATTAACAGTTGTAGTCACGAAATTTTGAGATCTTATTGAATAGTGACAGAAATATGTTGGAAATTAATTCTCTTCAAGAGGCAGGTTCGACGGTAGAATGATATAGCGATAGCTTTCCTGTCATATTATGCCGACTCGATATTGTTTGGGACTAATCCTTCGTTACCAACAACTTACTATATTTAATTCTGGCAAAAAAATTCTTAATCCACGCGTACGAAGTCGCGGGTACGAGGCTAGTTACATATAAACTTATTACATTTTTAAATAATTCAACCATTCCTTAGAAATGAAATTAGATAGATGAAAGTTCAACTAAACTTGCTTGTAATTTTTGAAATAAGTCGTATGATTAAAAAAAAAAAATAGTTCTGAACACATTCAACCGAAATCAAATTCAAATCGAGGGTGATGGTGATGTTTTCATGATATTTATCACAAAGATAAAATAGGAAAAACGTCATTCTGCAAATGAAATTATTAAAACACTAGCAAATTAGCGAGATAGTAAAATGCAAAACAATGTCCTCCGCTTCATTTTTAACTCTGAACCTTTACCAGAACAAAAAACAAAACTGTTAATTCCTTGTGAAAAGTAATTGTTTTTGGTGCGTATTACGAAATCGTTAAACGGCTCCCTCAAAAATTTTAATATTCGTTCGTTTTAGAACCCTTGTATGTTAGGACTAGGATTTGTAAATTTAATTTTCCTACCTCTGGAAACCAAGTAATAATTTAATCGATTTCAACTAAACGTAAAGCCTGATAAAGTGTAAATTATTTATGGCTACCAATAAAAATATTCATGAGAAATAAAAGGACATTTAAAAAAAATTCAATCTTTTTAGCATCAAACAAACTTGACAGGATAAAATTAATATAACTCTGCGCAATGACAGTTTGTAAGTACATAATCGTTGTAATTATATCAAAACGATCGTCAAAAATGAAGTAACATTATTTCCTCTTTCCCATACATTTAATGTTTCAGCATCTGAACATACGTCATAGTTGAAATATTGAAAACTTTACAGTTTTGCGCAAAACTGATTCCTGCAGAGATCTCTCATGATCCGTATTTTGGTTGTCTGCCAAATGTTGATTTACAGTGAGTTTCAGAAGAATAAAGTGTAAATATTTGTGCAATAAAGAAATGTTTCATTTTGCAGTTCATAGTTTCTAGTAAATATTTGTCCGGGTATGTATACATAAAGTTAATAAATCGAGGAGCAGCTAAAAATGTCTCCACAAACATCACAGAATTTGATATTATTGGTCGAAGAGACTATGGTCTACAATCGATAACAAATCTCTAAAAAATTAGCAGCAACTAGGAAATGAAGAAATAAAATTCCGATTTGGAGGTTTTACATCAATTATACTCAATGTTAATATTCAGTTCTTTGTTAAAGGTAAACGGAACAATGATGGAATCACTCATTCTTTACGCCTGTTTATCTGTCGGCCTCAAACCTTCTAAAAAGTGTAACTTATACCATCTGATTCCACACAAAATTTTGGTTCAAACTATCACAGATATGGCTATAACTTAAAATTTGTAAAAATCATGGCCATTAAAGTAATTATAGTGGTGTGTCGAATAAAAATATTATTTAGATAACTAGTACCAAATAATAAATAACATACCACCGAAACTAAAAGTGTTTGGATATTTTATTTATTCCACCATTTATAAGAGTCGATTTCGAAAAAATGTGTTACCCATGTTTATTTCCAAAGTTACTAATTCGTAGATTCTTGCATAGTTTACTGGGATATTTACTCCTTTAACGATTATACAAAGATTACAGCAGCTGATCTGAAATAGTGGAGTTTTTTAAAAATATTAATAATAAATGAGTAGGTTTAGAAAATATTATTCTACAGTAAATATGTTTTTTAATAAAACTAATATAAATTTTAATGAACCATATTGTATGTTCGGCACAAAAGCGCATAAATGTTCATGCGGACAGGCTTGATACCACGATTTGGTAGTGACTAGGGTTCGGATCTACATAACAAGTAATATTTTCTCCTGTCTTCTTTTTTATATAACACTGATTAAACTCTTCTAATCGTATTTAAATGTATTTTATAAAGCATATAAATGAATATTCAGGCCATTTTCCTAGTTTTGGTCTTATTATGATTATATTTATGGTCATATGGTAATATGGTAATATTTTAAGAAAAAATCTCGTAATTGTTTAATAACACCGGGAATTCCCTAGAGTTAAAAATGAGAAAAAAATATTCACAGAACTGGACGCCAATTGGAGGAAAAAACAAAGCTGTCACTGAATTGGTGAAAATTCACTAGTCAAGAATTATCATTCCCTAAACGTTAATGTTCCGCCCGCCTTTTAATCTGGACATTTCAGCAGCAGCATGCCTGTGTCGGTCCGCGTCAATCAATGTCTCATTGTCATCATTACTTTTGAAAATATTCCTTAGTCTTCGTTAAATCTGTAGTGGATCAGTTAACCGCTATGCCGGAAAAAAAAAATTCTGAATGTGCTAAGTTATGGAGTTACGTAAAGGAACTTGGAGAGGAGTATTTCAGTTTAGACGAAAGAGTTATTTTCTTTAAATTTTTGTGAAATTAAAGTGCCTTCACTAAAACGATTTAAAATTTAATTTCCCAATGATGAAGTGAGTGCACGGAAGGAAATTATGCTGTCTACATGAAAGTTAAACTACTAGATAAAATAAATTCATTATTTGTGGATCTTCCGATATTTATGCCACCTGTTACTAAAATAAATGCCATTTTCTGTACGTTATTACCACCATTACTTTGAAATGGATGGGAATTTCAAACCACGAAAATACTTATACGAAAAAAAAATTATTATGTTCCTTTAGCGAACACACAGAAAAATTATTGCAATTGTTTGAAAGAACGAATTTATGTCTTTTTTTTATGTAATGTAGAGATACTATTCATCCATGAACTACAAATTTTTTTGGCGTTTCCTAAAAAACTTTCGTCGGACTGTCAAACCTAATTAAGTCAATTTAAAATAAGATCTTTGAAAATTGGTGTACGGCGTATGACAATTAATCAGAGTGTATGGTCCTTATCGGAAATTATGGTTTGTGTTGTAAATATGTTTGAAATGTGGTAAGGCCATAGAGTATATTTTAACTTTGATAATTCAGTTTGAAGGTCCAAGACGCTAATAAAGACAGCGAGGAGCATCTTTACTTAAAAAAAAAAAAAAAAAAAAAACCATTGATGAAGAGAAGAGTTGAAAATGAAATTGTTCCATGAACGGGTAATAAATTTAATGAAAGAGGACATTTTTTAAAAAACAAGCTCTCAATGAAGTTGTATTTTGACTAGTAGTGTGTAAATGTTAAATGTAATGGATACAGAAATGAATGAGAGTTATTATATGCTTTGTAAGACATCGTGTAAAAACAGGAAGGTATGTATCATGAAAATAACCGAAGATAAGTATCTTATCTTTTCAGTATGAATTACGGCAATAAATTGTATACATAATGATCTAAGGAAATTGAATTAATTATTCCAGAAAGTAAATGAATGAAAACTTCAAAGTAATGATTTTTCGGATGTTAAGGTGTCGGATTGAACCAGATATTTAAATCCAGCAAGAAGCAATTCGAATAACGGTAAATATCTGGTGAGTATATAGAAGGAAAAAAGTAAAACAAAAAGATACGTGAGGTTGCATACGAACATACAAGAGGATTTTGGCAAACAAATCAAGTGCAGTGTGGCAAGCCGTATCAGGTGCATATTTTGGGTTTAGTTCCTGTTATCACTGTGCATTTACAGGTACCAGGGAATCATAGGATCAGTGACGTAAATATATGGCATTGATTCGCTCTGCATCACAACACGTATGCTGATTCATTCAACACCACTGTCGTCACAGAACATTTGTTCACACATAGTCGCATTCAGATCGTGCTCATATTCATACAATTTATAATTTTTTCCGACAAAGCATTTCTGTCTTCTGTTATTCCTTGCCATTGTTAGTCTGTTATTCCAGAAGATAACCATTAAAGTTCTTCGTTCTAATGAGCAGCGACTGACAATTTGATTATTAAAGTCAACGACTATCTTCTTAGATATCCCTGACAGTGCAGTCAAGGTATTGAGAATCCATCCTGAGGAAATCATGAAGGAAATAAGAAAGCTGAAAAAACATAAAGGGGCTGGTGAAGATAATTTTACTACAGATATCTTAAAGATAGCCGGATGTGACATTGTACCTTATCTTGAAATATTATTTAAATTGAGTCTAGACACTTGCTGCTTACCACAGGACTGGAAAAGTGCAATAGTAGTACCGGTACATAAGGGAGGGGTGAGAAATAGAGTTGAGAATTACAGGCCAATCAGTTTGACATCAGTGGTAGGTAAATTAACAGAAAGATTGAGATGCAACCACATCAGAAATATATGTGAGGAACGTAATTGGTTTTCAAACAGGCAACATGGTTTCAGGCAAGGATATTCATGCGAATCTCAGTTGGTGGGATATATGCAAGATATTTCAGATGAAATGGACAAGGGAGGCCAAATTGATAGTGTAGCACTAGATCTGTCTAAGGCGTTTGACAGAGTAAGCCATAAAATGGTAGTAAATAAGGTAAAAACCATTGGAGTGGATAAGAAAGTCATTTGCTGGGTAGAAGAATTTTTAAAAGGTAGAAAACAGAAAGTTAGGGTAGGAAATGTAGTATCAAAAGAAGTGGAAGTAAAAATGGGTGTGCCACAGGGTAGCGTATTGGGACCATTGCTATTCATTATTCTAATGAATAATTGTGTTGATTGTTTACTATCTGAAATTAGATTGTTTGCATAATGCTGTATAAAAGAATCAAAACGATAGACTATAGAGGATTGTAAACAGTTGCAGGGTGATCTGGACAGGATATCTAATTGGGTTTGTAAACATGGAATGAAGATAAATGCAAAGAAGAGTCAGCTTATTAGATACACAAATAAAAAACAAAAGGTTAATTATGAATATAAGGTGGGGAAATAATTGCTTGCTGAAAACTTGAAATGCAAATATCTTGGAATTACTTTTGATAACAAACTTAACTGGGCAGGACTCATAGGACAGGTGGTAGGAAAAGGTTTCAAAGTTCTGCACTTGTTGGAGAGAGTTATGAGGGGATGTACGAGAGAAGTCAAGGAATTGGGTTACAAAACTTTGGTCAGACCATTGCTCGAATATGGTAGTGTAGTATGGGACCCTCATTTTACGTATCAAATACAGGAGTTGGAGAGGGTGCAAAGAAGGGCTGCTAGATTTGTTTCTGGAAATTATCGCAGAATGCAATCAGTGACGGATATGATAAAGGAGCTGGAATGGGATTCATTGCAAGACAGGAGGAAGTTGTGGAGGGTCATGGGAGTGTACAGGGCATATACTGGTGATGAGGCATGGAAAGATATTGCAATAGGTATGAAAAGTCGTGTATGGAAGGGAAAAGATGACCATGACCACAAGCTGGCACTCGATTTCAGGCACAAGGGTGTGGGAAGATTCTCTTTTTTAGGTAAGGGTGTCAGGGATTGGAATGAGTTACCAGGAGAAGTGATGAATAATTTACCGAAAACTTTGAAGGAATTTAAAGATAAAAGTTGTGGAGGGCAAATGTAGGTGGGTGCATGATAGGGGGAAGATGGGTGTGTAGGGAAATTGCCACCGGAGCCTGTGCTCTATTGCAATTAAATTAAATTTAAAAAAAATTAAACCTTGGCTTCAGGTACTGGGCTTAGGAGAGGCTCTGTACGTCATTAAGAACGCCTTTTCAGGAAGATTGTTGCTCATCCCTCGTTTGAAACTTAACACTGTAACACAGAACCCATTTCACCAGGTCCTCATTATTTGAATGATTTCTTAAGTTAATTTCAATTTAGTATCCTCATTTTAATAATTATTTGTCCTAGGAATCTGTTATTTAGGTTTTGCATGAATTGTGCCAAGACAGAGACTGTGTGAACAGCTCCACAAAAGACTAGATTTCTCTCGCAGTTTATTTATGTGCTCTTTGTTACAAAAAAAATTTTGCTCCACCTAGCTGAAAAAATTTATAAGATTTTATTCGAATTGCATACAAATTAATAGTACACGCAGTATCCCGTTTCAAGTGTCCTATTATTTCCATTTTCCATTTATCGGGTTTGGACGAACTCAGATATGACTAACATCCATATAGAATGAGAATTATTTAGCAGTAGGCTGAGATTAAGGTTTTTGCTTTATATAAATTATTTTAGTGATTTGAACCCCATAAATTCCTGAACTACACAGAATAACAGACAAAATCTGCAAAAATACAATTTAGTATGTGTTGTTATCTTACATATCTTATTATAATCATACCGTACCGTTTATTGGCTAAGTATCTTGCTTTAGAATTAAGGTACCTAGTTTTAAGACTACCAAAATCTATGGAGACAAAACTTAAAACTTAATGACACGTATTTCATTTTCAACTGTGCCAGATAAAATTTATGAAACTTCTAGGATGTGTAATAACTTTGAAAATAGCTACGAAGACTTTCATGGCGTTCCTGTCGTTCTTCTAACACATACCACAGATTTCAGACGTGGTTTCGCCGAACTAGATATTTATTTTTTTTTTTTTTACTTTCGTATTATTTTTCACTGAGTGAGAGGATAGTTTTCGATTTAAAGTAAAGAAACTAGTGAAAGGACAACGCTAAACAAAGTAATATCTAGCATCAAACATCCAAGATCAACTCCTGCAGCTGAATACACGTAAAGTTGATATGACATGATTTTAAGAAAGCAAGTTGGAAATTTGCATTCTTTTTACATTTATTCATATTTTCAGTACACCTGCACGAATGTTTCGCAAGTAAATTTAGAAAACTTTTAGTACGAATTTAATTTCACCGTCTATTCCACCACAATTTAATTAACTGCCACTGATTGGATTGTTTCGTATTTTGTCAAAGCCGAGGTCACTGCAGCCTAGAGTAGGTTGTGGGAACGGATCTGGAATGAAACCGACCATTATCTTCTAGAATAGACCACCCTATCATTAACCTGGAGTGATTTTCGCAGGGCATGGAAAACAGAAATCTGGACTGCGGAATAGGGACTGAATCTGGATTTTCAAGAATGCCAACTTCAAAAGTTTGTAATGTTTTATTTCAGCGTTTGTTAACACTCAGCGTTATGTTAACATGAAAACACCTTGCATTTCACCGATGAATGAGTAAGTACAATACAAACTATCGAAACAACAATCATCTTAATGACTATTGTGATTGAAATAGGTGCGCATGACATGTTTCCAGATTAGCAATCATCAAAAGTGCAAAAATACAAAAAATTCAAGATGACAACGTTCCAGAATTAAATTTGCTGAAAATGGATTTCATTATCCGTTCCATATTTAGATTAATGATTTCTTCAGGTTGCCATTATGGCTATTTTCTTTCTAAAAGGTAGTCCCAAACATTTAATTCCCATCCATTACGTGTCGTATAATGGAGCGTCCATAAACTACGTGGCTCCGTCTATGGCGGGAGGAGTTGGCTGGTAAGCTGTGCTTGACAACCTGAGAGGGCTGGGGGGGGGGGGGGGGGGTGTTTGCTAGACAAGCCACGTAGCTTTTCATTCATATTATTTGTCACAGTTAAAATAAAGTGTGGAACACATAACAGCATTTGAATATTAGAATATTAATTTCCGTCATTTAATTATCTTCATATGTAATTTACGATAGTCTGACAAGAGAAAACAGTACAAAATTATTTCTTGAATCAGTAGTGGAAAATGCTGCGCACCATGCAAGGAACGGGGGTATTGAGGTGTCGGGCTATTTGGGGGGGGGAATATTACAGGAGGCCAAAATGTAGCTACGTAATTTATGGACGCTCCCTAAGGTGAAATACACACTTGGAAACGTTATTCGAATAACAAATGCGGTAAAAGTTGTGAAGCTTACACATCATTAATTGTGATCATACTGAAATATTTAAGGTTATAAGAAAATATCTGCTATAAGGTGTGATGTAATAGTTTAAACAAGCTTCTGTTTTCTGAGAAATAATACTATTATTTGATATATTATTGGAGAGACTTACTAGATGTGTTGTTCTCAATCGTTTGTGACACAAAAGATTAACTACAATAGCAATTAAAACAAAATCAAATAAAATGGGGCAATTTTAGCCATTTTTTTGGGAAAACTGTCTCGATTATTGGAACTTAAAACTTATTGACACAAAGTAAACGGTGAGCTAGCCGAATTTATTGCATTACTAGCAGAGTTCTCTGCGTTGCTCGGTATGATCTAGGTTGCTTTGCCCACCCAGTAAACAATGAAGTTCATAATAGAGGCCAGTTTTCTGCACTTGTGAATCAAATTTCATGTCAGTCGCTCAATTTTCTACACTTATTTAAACGACTAACCTCCGGTGTAGCAGAAAAGAGATGGGGTTATGCCTGCAATATTTTTAGCCATCCAATCAGGAACATGTATACCAAGATTCGTGCAGCAACAGAAACAATACTTTTTTGCTGGAAATGTGGTAAAGACAGAATTGTTCAACAATAAATTATAAAAATACCGGTAATGCCAAAACTAAAGGTTTTAGTCAGTTCACTTTCATGTTCAAATCCATCAGAAATGCCTTACTTCTCGTATTAACAGCGAATATAATTTGACTTCTAAACCCCAGAGACTATAGCTGTGCGGCCTGAGATCAAGAAAAAATAAAGTTCTCGGAAGATCCTACACTAAATGTTTTAAGCAGTTCACTTTCATGTTCAAACCAATCAAGTAGGCGTATGTGTTACTTACTATCAACAGCGAATATAATTTCACTTCCAAACATCAGAGATTGTAGCTGCGCGGCCTGAGATTGTAGCTACAGGAAGCAAAGAAAATCTCGAAAGGTTTTCATTATATTATTAAAATTAATTTATATATTTTACACTTTACGAAGTTTTCCCTTCTCATTCCTAAAAACCATAATTCAAGAAACGAAACGTTACTTACGATAATATGGCAAGTATGAAGTATGCATCTAGTTTGTATTTCATCTTCGGTGTTTCAAGCAATACGTTCAGATTTTCACTTACTGCTCCTCGTTATGTTGAAGCATGAGACGTACCAAACAATTCAGTTGAGATTCTAATCTTTAAAACGGTGAAAATCCCATCGAAATTTGCACAGTAGCTTTTAAATTTTTCTGGAACCAATATACCCAGTTTTTATTTGATAGATATACACTGATCAGCCAGAACATTATCACCACCTACCTAATAACCAGTATGTTTACCTTTGTTACTGTTAACAGCGACGACGCGTCTTGGCATGGAAGCAATGAGGCCTTGATAGGTCGCTGGAGGGAGTTGGCACAACATCTGCACGCACAAGTCACCTAATTCCAGGGAGGGGAGGGGGTGATGAGCTCTGGCGCCAAGTTCAATCACATCTCAGATGTTTTCGATCGGGTTCAGATCTGGCGAATTGGGGGGCGAGGACATCAATTGCAACTCGCCACTGTGTTCTTCGAACCACTCCGTCACACTCCTGGCTTTGTGACATTGCGCGTTATTTTGTTTAAAAATGCCACTGACGTTGGGAAACATGGTAGTCATGAAGGGGTGTACGCGGTCTGCAACCACTTTATGATACTTATTGGCTGTCATTGTGTCTTGCACGAGCTCCACTGAGCCCATGGATGCCCACATGAATGTTCCCCAGAACATAATTGAGCCGCCGCCAGCTTGTCTCCGTCCCGCAGTACAGGTGTCAAGAAGCTGTTACCCCGAAAAACGGCAGATTCACACCATCCCATCGGCATGAGGAAAAGAGGTATTGGCATTCATCAGACCATGCAACTCTCTGCCACCGTGCCAACGTCCAGTGACAATGGCCCATTTCAGTCGTAGTTGCCGATGTCGTGGTGTTAACATTGGTCGTCGGCTGCGGAGTCCCATCATTAGGAGTATTCGGTGCACTGTGTGTTCAGACAAACTTGTACTCTGCCCAGCATTAAAGTCTGATGTTAGCTACGCTACACTTCGCCGCCTGTCCTGTTTTACCAGTCTGCCCAGCCTACGACGTCCGACATCTGTAACGAGGAGTGGCTGCCCAACCCCTCGACGTTTATACGTGGTTTCACCTTGGTTTCGCCACTTGTAGAATACACTCACCACAGCACTCCCCGAACACCCGACAAGTCGTGCAGTTTCCGAAATGCTCGGGCTGAGCCTTCGGGCGATCACAATCTGCCCTCGGTGAAACTCAGATAGATCGCGCGCCTTCCCCATTCTAAACACGGTTAGCACGCTCACTGATACTACATGCACCATGCGTGTGTTATTCCTCGTCGGGTGACGCTGCTATCACCTGGATGGATTCATATTGACAGTATTTAGGTGATCATAATGTTCTGGCTGATCAATGTAGATTGAACAAAACCTTATACGAGTTTGACAAATATTATGATTTCTTATTTATCACAATTTAACTAAACGCGAGTGGCAAGAGCCACAAGATACATTCTGCCTCGACAGATGCAGTGCATGCGTGCTTGCGTGAGCAAGTCCGGACTGCCGCTTCGTCCTACGCAGGTGCGTGCCTTGCGTGCTGAAGATACCGGCTTTCCTGCGCACGACTTGTTTCTGTCTCCAGTGCGGCCTACCCGACCCGGTTTCAGGTAATTGCCGAAACAATTCATGTCGTTCGTTAGGGACCTCTAAAATTGTTCCTGATTGTTCGCTTCATACGTGGGGTTCGTGCTGACATCAAAATAGATGAAGCCATAATTCGTTTGTTCCGTTCCGATTAATTTTATTCAAAATGTTGAACCCTATTAGTTCAAGAAATCGTCGTAAATCAGGGTGTGGCTATCTCTGATTCCAGAAGCCACACAGTCAAGACAACAGTTTGAACTGTCATCTAAGAAACGAGGAAACAAGCGATATTTGCACTTCTGCATGATATATGTCTCAGAGTTTTCTTTTCTAATTTACACATTTTTGGCGGAAATTGAGTCATGGTTAGCTTCTCCACACCGTGAATATGGATAATCTGAGAGCGTTATTCAGGCATGAGTGAACGGGATAAAAATTGTAACTACTCATAATTTTTCGCAACTGAATTGTTATACATCCACCCAGAGACTTAATAAACCGAAGCAGGTAAAAAACAGCAACAAATATCTTATCAAAATTGCGATTAATGCATGAACAAAACATCGGAGATTATTTTCCTGAAAATGTGCTTTTTATACCTTCTCATGACATCGTCATTTTGTTTAGTCAAAAAAATAAAAAACCATTTTATATACAGATGAAGGTTTTCCCCGCTAATGAGCATAATGTATCCACCCTGCAGTTATTAATTTGCGAGGAAATATTAGCCCCACTCCCTCTGCACATTACTCAACTTCTTCTTCTTCTACTCCACTACCTTTTCCCAACATTAGGGATCGGCTGACTCGATGAGTTTCCTCCACTTTTCTTCAGCTTCCTCTGCACATTTCTCGGCAAAAATGGAACATTTCGTCAGTGGAACTTATTTATGGTCAACAGCATCTAGAAGCATAGATATTGTGTATGTGTGTGGGTGCATGTGGGTAGGTGTATTATTATTATTACTCCGCGATTCACTAAAAGTGTGTGGCGGAGGGTGAGTTGCACCTATCCAAAAGGGTGATAGTTTGGAAGGGATATACGGGACATGGCAGGAGGCGCCCTTGGGCTATTGTGAGGAACCATCCCAGCATTCGCCTGGAGTTATCCGGTAAAAACATGTATAACCCAGATCAGGATGGCCGGAGTGCTTTATCGAAAGCTACTCCTGTAGAATTTTAAGTTTACTCGCCCGGCAAATCCTTTCTATTCCATTCCCTAATCGCTCGTGGGAAAAATGAGTACAGAAATGAATCGGTTCTGGTAGTCATTTCTCTTATTTTCGCGGTCATTCCTAGATATGAATGTTGCTGGTAGCAATATTTGCTGGCTGGCATTCCGAAATACGTCAGTCGTGAATTTTTCAATTAGCTTCCGCCGAGAGAAACGCCTTCGGTGTTCCAGGTCTTCCCAACCTAACTCCTTCAACATCGCACTTACGCTTTGCCTCCAACTATATATATCTGTCACGAATCGGGTGGCTCTACTTTGGACCTTCTCTAATGCCTCCATTAACCCCTTTTGATGGGGACCCCATACAGAACAACAATACTCTAAGTGAGGACGTAATAGTGACTTGTATACAATCGATTTAACTTCCGGAGTGCATTGATTTAAATTATGACCTATAAATCGGAGCTTACGATTTGCTTTCCCCATTACATTCTCGATAATCTCATTCCACGACAAATTATTACGAATTGTTACCCCTAGGTATTTAGCGGAATCTGCCGTTCTAAGGAAAGAATCGTTAATTGTATATTCATAGTTAAATGGTGTCGCCTTTTTACTTACACGCATGAGTTGGCACTTTTTAGCATTTAACTCCAACTGCCAATCTTTACACCACGTAATTATTTTCATAATATCGTCTTGTAACAAAGCGCAGTCGTCCTGGGTTTTGATTTGACGATAAATAATAGCATCATCGGCAAATAATCTTTTCATCCCCCCTATTATGTCCCATAAATCATTAATGTATATGAGGAACAACATAGGTCCTATCACGCTTCCCTGGGGAACCCCGAACCTCACTTCGGTACGTGATGAACGCTCACCGTCGAGAACTACACACTGTGTTCTGCCCTTCAGAAAGTCTGCAACAAAGTCGCAGTGTATGTGTGTAGATGTTTGGGTGTGTGTGTGTGTGTGCTAGCGAGATAGAGAATTTAGTGTTTTTCTTGATATGATAGTTAAAACAAAATACTATCACCAACATTCAATAGTGATGAGGTTGATTCGTCACATATGCAAATTACGAGCAAACGAGATAGGTGGGGCACAAGAACTAAGGTTATTCACTGTTCAGAGCGCAGCATTCTAACATTGTCGAGTGACTATTAGCCCTGGTAGGTAGACGCCGCTGAGTGGCTTGAGTCCAAGGTTTGGAGGCCGGCGCCGCATTGTCTGTGGGCTCCGCATATAATACCAGACCTGCGGGGACCTGTCAGCGGTCAGGCACAGGAAAACCACTTAAAGCACTGTCGCAAGGCCAGGACGGCTATTAATCTGCCAACTGGCGCTGGTCTTCTTGTTGCCCGCCGCGATTTTCTGCTCGTTTCCAAATCCTCCCGGCTCCCGCAGCTGAGCTCTAATTGGAAGTGCTTGCTACTCGGCCCGCTGAATCCTCTTTTCCATGAACTACAGGCTCTCCATCGATCTGCTGCTTTACTGGTGGTATAGAATCCTGACATCAGCAAAGATTTGAAGAAACTTAAGAGCATCTTACGTCACTCCTGCCCAATTTTATGATAATAAGATGTTGTTTTCATCATCATCATTTTCCAGCTCCAGTCTCCCAAGTGCTGGTCACGAGCACTCTCGCTTCTTCTTGTTCATGAATAACTGATGTTCATGAATAGTCCTCCAATCATGCCCTAAGTCTTCCAGATCCTTCTTGATTTGGTCTATTCATTTCTTTTTGGAACTTCCCAAACGTCTGTTCCCTTGCATGTGCCTTTTCTCTTCTTTCTTCCTTCACCCTTTGAACATTTTCATACCTCCTCGGGCGAAAACGCTGTAAGGATTTCACCACACTAATGTTTATAACGGCCTCTGCACGTTTGATTTCCTTTCTTATTTTGTCCTTTCGTATTCTCTGAAGCATGGCACGTACAAACTTCATTTCAGATACTTGAAGTTTACTATTGTCTCTTCTGGACAGGGTACATTTTTCTAGTGCTTAAGTTAAAAAGTTAAAAATAATGTCATGAAAATTTTGTAATAAAAATTGTAAATGTATAATACTAAAACGAGTTTATAAGCATCTGCGAAGGGCCAAAAAGTAACTGATGGTGATGATAGAGCAAGCAAAGAATAAAGTATGAGGCAAGAATGAAAAAAATTCACGGATTCGTCGAAATAATACTGCGTAAACCCAATGTATAATTTAATTAAACTGAGACAAGAATAAATAACTGTATTTGTATAAAGTATTGTTATTATTATTATTATTATTATTATTACTTCGAGATTCACTAAAAGTGTGTGGTGGAGGGTGCAATTTACAAATCCGAAAGAGTAATAGTTTGGAAGGTATATCCAGGATATGGCAGGAGGCGCCCATGTTCTAATGTGAGGAATCGTCCCAACATTCGCATGGGAAAACCATGGAAAACCCAGATCAGGATGCAATTGGCGGCGATAATTTTCGGAATCAATGAAGTTGTAAAAAAATTATGAAGTGATAAGAAAGTGAAAAATAAAAGTTGCATGTATTTAGTTTCTGTAAATCATTTTAAAATCACATAAATAATTTTTGATGAGAGGATTAAGTACTGCAGTTCAGAGGTAAAAAGGTTTTTTTTCAGCTCAAATAGAAGAAGGATTTCAAGATTTGTCTTGGAAATGTGACAAGAAAGCAATCATCACAGAGGTAACCTGATATGGGGTATTCTCAACCTCTCTTGTTGGCATAAACGAGATATAGCAAACCAAATACTACACTGTATTAATTAATTAGTTAATTAGGGCACATCGTCAATGTTAGAGTAAAGATATAGAACTGCAGTTACAAAAAGTGTGTCTGATTCTGCATTTCATAACTGTACAGTTTTAATTCACGAATGGTAATTATTAAAAAGATTACTCACACACGCATATGTCGTCGTATATGAACATAGAACACAAAGCCCCCACTAAGGTTGAAGAGAGACTGTCACAGGCCCTTAAACTATTGTTCATCTCTGACAAAATATGATTATCGTTTGTGAAATGCGACATGAACTCTGCTTAGTTCCGATTCCACTTCCCCGATAGCCCTAATTGGATAAATTACTCAGCCACAACAGAGACGGTTTTGAACAACCTATAGGGGTAGTAAAATAAAATATAATTTTTTATAACGCTTAAGCAAAAACATGAAGAACCCAGTGAGTTGAAACAATTGGCGTACCAACCACCATGATTATGATTTTTAGGTGTTATCCGTAATCATTAAGGTACAGCACTAAAGGGTCTACAAATATTATAACACAACGAACAGTAGCACACTAGTTACATTGTTTACAGACAGATGAAAAAACTCATTGTCATTCTTAGTTACGAATTTCGATGATCATATCCTCGTTAAAAAAAAAAAAAAAAAAAAAAAAAAAAAAAAAAAAAAAGGCTTAAATATCGCAGCAGTGACGGTTGGAAAACTGTTCTTCATTTAATTAGGATAGATAAGATCTAAAACCACTACATCTCAACAATTAAAATCGCGCATTGGTAAGTAACTGTGATCTTCGTTAGCTGTTGAGATGTTAACCAGGGTTTCAGGTCTGATGTTAGAGGTGATGGTAAAAATATTCAGCAAAAAGTCCCGATGTCGAACCGATTGCAGTTGTATGCTTTCCGTAATGGAACCACAGCAGTGAACAATACGCCAGTGCCAAATGCTAACACAAACAAACGTGGTGAACATTACTGCCCGCATTGTTTTCGTCAGTCACAATGCAAAACGGTAATAACCATTGTCCTAATGAACGACGCAGGGTGGTATTTAGGCATGGATGAACGGGATAAAAATTGTAAATACTCATAATGTTTCAAAAATGAATTATTATTCATCCATTCAGACGAATTTAATCAGTTAGTGACTTCATAAACTGGAGCAGCTAAAAACAGCAACAATATTTTACCATAACTACGATTGATGCATGAATAAAATACCGGCGATGATTTTTCCGAAATTCTAGTTCTATACAACGAATAGCCAACTATTTCTCAGACTGTATTCCAGAGCCAATTCAGAAATTGTTACAAGGAAGAATGTTGATAGTAACAAAACAATACACTGAGGTACTCACAGAATATAACTCACAATAATCCTGACTTAACTACTCCGGGAAATTCTACAATCTAAATCACATATTTGAAACCTATTCCTTAATATTAAATGTGTTTAGTACAAAAAATTAACGTCGAAACATTCTAATACTATCGTTTCTGTCTTTAGAGTTTTATATCACTGGACTCTCTCTCTTAATTTGTACCCTGCACTTGAACGATAAAATTTGAAATATTGATTGCAGCTGTGCTACACAAAAACACAGCAGCACTGTTTCATTGTCCTGCATATCAAGGTCACTAGGCAACGTATATTTTAATCAGCGTTTATTCGAAAGTTGTTTCCATAGTTACGGATTCGAATACGTCAAGTTAAACTTCAGTTCTTGTTGATATGCTTTGGATGTACGAACAAATCTGTGACACCACACCATCCTTAATGTTTGACATCGTTGAAGCTTTTTGACCATTTTGGTAAGTGATTTACGCCAACAGAAATTTCACTATCAGAGTAGTTTAATTGTCAATGCCTACTAATTAAGAGAAACAAAGTCTATAATATTCACTCTGACTATCAAGGGGATATTACGATATCCGAGCCACTGAAATTTTACCGATTTGATGGTTGATTCTTATAGATCTCGACGAGACAAATCGAAAATGAAGAATACATTTTTTTGGTATTTCGCTTACTTTTCGAGATATCACATCTTACATAAAGGGAAATTTACACTTCACTACTACCCATTATCTAAGAAATAAGTATTGTTACCTGTTTGAAATTTACGCAGATATATACTAGAGATCATTTTTCCATAAAAAAATTAATTTCGTTTATGTTTTCGGTGTGCAAACCCAGAAACGACGAAAAAAAACACACTAATACGTTACGCTGAGCGCTACCATTGTGTATCAAAGACATTGCTTTACAGTAAGCCTCCAACGATATTGTACCACAGATATTGCTGTCATACCTAGGATATTATTAATTTTACAAATCTGGCATGGCTGCAAACTTGTTAGGACGAAAATAATTAATACGGTAATAAATGGCTCGGAGTTTTTAGTTTTGCTTTTTATTTAAGTATTTTATTTAAGAAGATATATATTACATTAGATTTCACTTAGCAGGCAATTAATTACATTGAAATGGAGCACACGCTCCGGTGGCAATTTCCCTCTTCCTCTTTTCATGCACCTACCTATATTTTCCCTATACAAATTTTAACTTTAATTTCTTTCAATGTTTTTGTAAATTATTCATCATTTACCGTGGTAACTTATTCTAATACCTGACACCTTTACCTACAAAAAGAGAATCTTCCCACGCCCTGACATACTCAAGGAAGTATATCACATGCAAAATGGACGAGTAGCAAAAAGTCGCCTCAAGCGCTAGCAAATTCTCCCTGGAAACTTCCGCGTAGAATTCATGTCTGTAAGGCCCGTGCGTAGAGCGGTAGCGGTTAGGTTGGAATGTCGACAAACGAACAAGCAAATTCACTCTGGGCAACCACCACGTTGTAATGACATTTGTGAGTTCAGGTGAGTAAAGTGGTTGTGGTTAGGTTGAAATGCGACCTGGACCAGAAGGAAAATGTCGCCAAAGGAACAAGCAAATACGTCCTAGACAACTACCACTTTGTAATGACATTTGTGAGGTCAGGTTAGTAAAGCGGTTGTGGTTAGGTTGAAATGCGACCTGGACCAGAAGGAAAATGTCCCCAAAGGAACAAGCAAATACGTCCTGGACAACTTTTTTTTTTTTTTTTAACAGTTTAACGTCCCTTTTTAACAACGTGGTCTTTAGAGACGGGAAAGGATGGGGGCAAGGAATGGGAAGGAATTCGGCCATGGCCTTTTTGAAGGAAGCATCCCGGCATTCACCTGGAGTGATTTGGGGAAACCATGGAAAACCCAAATCTGGATGCCCGGACGGGGATTCGAACCGCCGTCCTCCCGAATGCGAGGCCAGAACGCTATCCGTTACACCACCACGCTCGGTCCTGGACAACTACCACGTTGTAATGACATTTGTGAGGCCAGGTTAGTAAAGTGGTTGTGGTTAGGATGAAATGCGGTTTGGACCAGAAGGAAAATGTCGCCAAAGGAACAAGCAAATACATCCTGGACAACTACCTCGTTGTAATGACATTTGTGAGGTTACGTGAGTAAAGCGGTTGTGTTTAGGATGAAATGCGGCCTGGACCAGAAGGAAAATGTCGCCAAAGGAACAAGCAAATACATCGTTGGCAACCACCACGTTCTAATGACATTTGTGAGGTCCAGAAGTTGTAGTTAGATGGAATGCGGTGTGGACCAGAATTGGTATGGCTGTACTACGATGATGATAACGTTGTAAGTTTTTTAATTGTAGTTAATAACTAAGTAGATGATTTTGCTGTAGAAAATGTAAACATTTTCTACACCCAGAACGCACCACGAGGAGGTATCATCTATTGCGTTCCTCACACACGTAAAAGGTGTACAGTTTTTTTTCTTAAATAATTGATTAATTTGTAACTAAGATACAAATGTTCATTTTTTTTACGTGTGCTTAAAAAGTTACAAAAATTTTAATAAAAATCGGTTGGTAAGTCATCGCTATTAGATACAGCTTCCGATATTTTTGAACTGATGTCTTCGTTGTCACTTTTATCCTCTTCGTCGAGACGAAATCTTTTTGCTCGGTGAACCAAAAATCCAAGTTCTGGGTCTAAGATGGGTGGATCAAATTCTTTTAACGTCAGTCCTTGTTTCACCTCTCCATCTGTGAAGCCTGGGTACACTTTTTTGATGTCCAGTAGAAATTGCGTAATTCTAGAACCTTTGTCTTCAAATTTGCTTAATATATTTTGCCTGTACCAATACAGTGCCATATATTGGTGGAGAAGTTTCGTAGATCTCCTACATTTTATACTCCTCTTCAATAACTTGTTTTGGTTTTCCAAATCATTAATAGTGTTGGTCTTATCATATTTGTTCACAAACTCTCCAACACTATGGTTTGTTTGCAAATGCATTGTTGTTTGAAAGAACAGTTTTTCAACATCACTGTATTGTTTTGCACTGTCTGTACAAATTTTTGATGTATCATGATGAACGTATCTGTGGATGTAGGGCACAATTCCTTTTTGCTTTTGGAATTAACTTTAAAAAATAGGCCACACTTAAGTTTCTTTGCAATACAAACCCAGTACAGTTATTGTCATTTGTTCAGTTATACGGTCACGGTTATATTTTCTTTTGGTAAGAAAAGTTTCATCAATCTGCACTGTCTTACCTTCGCCGCCGAGTACCGTATCGCTGTGAGACGAGATCACTTCGGCTACTTCTCTACAGTAGTACCGCGACTCAGTTCTTTCCCATTACTTGCACAACGCCAAGACTTGAGATTTTCACACACATCTGTTATTTTCATATCAATGACAAAACTGACAATGATGGCTACAATTTCCCGAAATGAAATTCTACAACTTGATCCGTCAAAGAATGTACCTGCACACGGGTTGACAGTGTTGCGGCACCACTTCTTGGCGTTTTTTATTCTTCTGGAAGAACATCTCCATATCCAGCCAAGCTTTTTCTCTGATGCGTTTTGAACTTTCATTGGTAGGCCACAGCATGCTGGCGGAGTTGTGTGGCACGAAGGAATTAATTTCATTTCTTCTAGAAAAGAAATTGTTTGTTCTTCCGTTGCAATCAATTTTGCAAAACAAGTATATATATTGAAATTATCTAAAAGCGGGTGTAATAGACTGTGTTTATTACTCATTTCAGCAGTAGTCATGCAACGAACAAATGCTACGATTTTCACTATGTTGATAAGAATGTTGTTATATCGACGGACCATAATTGAAATGGATACTTCAAATTGATGGCGCTGTTTCAAATCTATATTTACAGAGAATCGTACTACGGTTATACATGAACACCTACATATGGTTTCATTGCTCATTACGATAAAAATACATACTACAATCTGAATACTATATAAAAATCAGAGTGAAAAAAAAAAATCATTTTCATTTCAATATGTTGGCTGCCTTGCGCAATATTGTTTCATTAGTTTTGCAGACAGTACAGTAAATCTGTGATGCATCATGGCAGTATCACCGCTGATTGTAACTAAATGTGTCGTCCGCTTTTTCCGCCTCTGTATACGAAACACTTAAAACCGATGGATTTTTTTGGAACAGGAATGAACTCTAGTATATACCTACCTTACATTTACACAGGTAATAATACATATTTCTTTTATAATAACTTGTGGAGAAGTGCCTATGTTACTTTCTTTAAGATCTCATATCTCGAAAAGTAAATGAGATACCAAAAAAATGTATTCTTCATTTTCGATTTGTCTCGTCGAGATCAATAAGAATAAACCATCAAATCCGTAAAATTTCAGTGGCTCGGATATCGTAATACTGCCTTACTTTTGTATACAACTATCAAACGTTTTCATTTGTATAAGTCTCAAATAAATTCGGTCCAAGTTGCCGCCGTATTGTCAAGCAATCTTATTCTTTTTTATTGTATCTCCTTCCTTGTTTCTGTATATTCTAACTTGCTACGGCTCGAATGTGACCTGTTATTCTTTGCTACCAGGCACAAAAAACACCATTAGTATTTTACATGTACAGTTTTAGGGAATTCTACGATAACTGTGACACCGCAATTTGATGATGGATTCTTATGTAACTCGACGAGACAAATTTAAAGTAAAGAATAAAAGTTTTTGATATCTCACTTAGTTCCAGAGATATTTTATCTCAAAATAGACGTGGTTAGGCTGAAACGAGGCCTGGAACAGAAGAAAAATTTCGCCATATCCAAATTTGATTATGAATTCAAATTATTTAATATCTCGATTTGTTCACGAGATATTGTATCGGAAAAGTGAGGAGATTAGGGTGAGATCCGGCCTGGACCAGAAAAAAAATTCACCAAAACCACTTTATCTACACGGTGGAAATGCACTATAGGCATTTTATTTTCTTCCTAGATGTTGCTGTTAGGTTGAAATGCGGCCTGGAACAAAAGAAACTTCATCAAAAGCACAAGAAACTATACCTATAACGGATTTTTAACATGCTGTATCTCGAAATCCAAGAGAGATATCAAAAAAAATTATTCTTTATTTTCGATTTTTCTACAAGAATTCTTTATAAGATTGTGGCGCCACGGTAATGATAGAACATTCCATTTTTTATATACAACAAATACATATATTATTTAATATTTATAATTATTAATATACTGGCGTGACGTATAACCTTTACAAGTTGTAAACCGTAATATTTGTGGGTATGAGCAAAGAAAGAAACTGGTATTCAAAAGGATTTCGACTCACGTACTTGACTGGCCATGTTTGAATAATTGTCGTTGTTCCATAATTAGTTGAATGCTGGAATAGTAAAATTTGAACATTAAAACGCGATCGCAGAACAATAAATACTTAATCAATTTTGTACTAATTCATAAAGAGGAAAATGTAGTTACATTATAGCCAAACTGCAGTAGTAAAAATTCTTAATTATTAAATAGCAATATGTGCAGAAAGGAATTCATCAATTTAACATAGTGGTGTCTGATTTAATCTCTGTTTTGTGGTTTTTCGATGTTCCGTTTTAACGTCGTTACAGAAAGTTCTTCATACCTAGTTAGTAGTCTACTCGACAGCTTTTTTAAAAAAAATAATAATGAAGATTCGTTGCAGTGATGTAGATTTAGAGTTAAGTAGAATTCCGGACTAGTACGTTTAAAGGACAACAACATGCGACTAACTCAACAATTTCTTAAATCAACATACGTCGTCGATTATCCATGTGCAGCAAAAGCACACTAACTTATCACCACAAACATAAATCTGTAAGCTCTCGTTTCCGTTCCCTTTCGATCACGCTTCACTAAAAAACTGCCGACTTGACTTGAATGGAATTTTCATAGTTTGGAAGCGTAAGAGTCCATCATAAAAACTTTGGTATGTCCTATGATTTTACGTGAACGGAACAATAAATGTTAAACAGTTGGTAAATTGAAAACGTAAGCAACAGAGATCACACGACATGGAAGATGTATACTCCTTTCGTAATCTGAACAGATTGTTGTTGACTGCGTAAGTTTGGATATGTACCAATACGGCACTCGTTAAGGCAATTTAAAATATTAAAAATTTAATTCATCCTGACTTGTGTGGGCGTAAATTTTTCTTCACATATGTGAATTGTGAGATCCCCGTGAGATATGCTATTATTTACATATATTTAATAAAAATTGTCCTTCGTGCGTATTTTTTCCACCGAACTTTTCATCCATAATTATTGTATATTATACATTTTCTCTATTATATATTGGGATCTGATATTGGTTCATACATTCAGTAGTTTATTTCGTACTAGACTTGTATTTGAGTGAAATTTATAATAACATACAAGCTTTTTTAGGGGTTTTCAACGATGATCAAAACGTTAATTGTTGAAAGAATGAAGGCTTTCCCGGTGTATCAGCTGTACAAAAACCTCCCCGGGCCTCCAACCGTTAGGAACACGTCAATCTGATGCGACGTTTCGAAGTCGTACTTCGACATCATCTTCACGGGAAGATTAATTGAATTTATTTTATTATTTTTGGCTTTATGCCTGGTCGACGTCGAGGTCATTAGAGATGGGATGAGACTGGGGACAAGCAACGGGAAGGAATTTGGCGATGGCCTTTCGAAGGAAACATTCGCCTGGAGTGATTTGGGGAAACCATGGAAAACCCAACTCTGGATTCCCCGGATGGGGATTCGAACCGCCGTCCTCCCGAATGCGAGGCCAGAAGGTTAACTTCTCACACACCTCACTCAGTCTTAATTGCTGTTATTTTCAATATTAATTGCTTCTTTAAACAAAAGCTCGGCAGCAAAACTTGACATTTAAATATAAGAATTAAGGAGATCATAGGAAATTTTAAAGTTTATTTAGTTAATCGCACTGGGATTGAATTTTGGATATTATAAAATTTAATTCGTTACGGTACCGGTAAGAAACGTGTCTCTTTTAAACTGCAAATACTGTTAACATAATACGACAATCTATATATATAAATATGAATGTTTGTTTGTTTGTTCTTCATACAAATCCACAGTTTTCATCCGATCTCGATGAAACTTTGCACACTTATCCTTTGAAACACGGAGAAAAATACTGTCTACATTTGGTTGAAAAATTATCTGTATAAATAATACACGTTGTCGCATAATTTCGAAATATTACTGATCGGCGATAGACAGACGCGTTGGATATGGACGTCTCTATACTGTTTTTCCGGTTAGAGGTAAGGCAGCTCAGTGGTTAAAGCACTAGGTTACTAATGTTTGGGTCGTGATCTCCGGTTCAAATATCCGTGGAGGCTAAGATATTTAAAATTGTTTTTGATCGTAAGAGTTACGCCTGGGCCGTCGGTTATTTGCATTGAATGTTAAACTGTAGATATCACAAAGTTAGGGGTGCAATGAGAGGCAAATCGTAGGTAGTATTGCAATGCTGTAGGTGTATACTTTTTTACGTTATATAGATCCCTCAGGGGTGATTCGTAATTAGTGTGTGTGTAATCTGCAGTAATAATATTATAAATTCGGAAGTAAGTCTCTGTCTTTTGTTACGTTTTGACGAATAAATGCCTTTACCGATATTGACGGAATTTCACATGAAAATCTGTAGGAGGGCACAGGACATTTTTTTTCTGTATAATTAACAGCTGTAGTCACGAAATTTTGAGAACTTATCAAATGGTGACAGAGAGACGGATGCGTGCGTTAGTCTGTAATGTTACGTCGCTTTCTCAAGCTATGCTTCTCGCGCTTTTTGTTAGTGTATAATTTGTTAAAAATTTCGTTTTGGAGAAACAACGTATTAGTTTGTGCTTAGTGTCTGCTTAAATGTTTCTGGCACCAGTTTATTTTACCTTCTTTTCTGACATGCCTTGCGGGCGTAAACTGGCCTAAGTTGTAGCTCTAGCAGAGAGCCAGCATCTTAAGTTATTAGAACCAAAGAATCGGATGCTCATGCTGAAGAAAGAAGAAACGTCCAAGCTGAAATAAACCTGCCCTTAGCTAACAACCACCCCTCCTTCCACATCCCCCCACCTTCGTTTGTTTTTAAATATATTGGAAATTGATTCTCTTCAAGAGACAGGTTCGATGGTAGAATGATATAGTGATAACTTTCCTGTCCTACTATGCCAACTCGGTGTTGTTTGATACCAATGCTTCGTTATCAACAACTTTCTATATTCAATTCTGGCAAAGAAATTCTTAATCCACGCGTACGAAGTCGCGGGTATCAGCTAGTTATAAATAATATTCATTTGTAAAGTGAAAGAGTAAGATATCCCTTTCAGCAGAACAGAATAAATGTGCCTTCCGTCGACCAGGTGTTTCTTCGGCTTGTATTTCTCGGCTTCTTCCAAATGGCGCTGTTCCCTGGAAGTGTGGCAATCAGCCTCCTCTGCTTGTATGACGTCGAATCGATGTCGAGTCTGGCCCCGTTGTTACCAGCACAACACAGTCGGGGCCCTCTACAATAGCTTCTTCCTTTACAAAAAAAAGTCTACGTAAACATGCATACTGCTATAACAATTTCTGGGAACTGAAACAGGACCTTGAGGCATTACCAAGAATAGCCATATTGAAATACCTTCAAGCTATGATAGAAAAAAAATATATATATGTTATTCGTTTATATAATTGTCTTCTGTTTTCTCCATTGTTTATTGTGGTGTCTAATGTAGTAATTACTTCATCTTAAACTTGTATTACATGCACAAATAATTTTGAATTTGACGTATAATGCATGCTTAGCAACAAGACGCGTACAGAAAATTCTCTCACGACCTAGAATATTTACGTAATATATTCAGACTTAGCTACTTCTTTCGCGGCTAATTTGAAAACACTCCAAAAACAAGTGATTGGCGTATTTCCTCCGAATGAATCATCAGTATCATTTTAATTCACAAAGCAGTAAAAGTTTCTGCAACCACATTCTATATATCGGTATTAACGGATTCCCATTTTTTGAATTTACCAATTTCAGTAGTCTAGAACCAAACAGCTTTGTCAACACATCTTTTTCTCCAGTACCGCTATTCAACTGTTTGTTCGGCTGCACAGAGAGGAGCAGACACTTCCAACTCAAACCTGGAGAAATTCGAAATTAAGAAGTTGCTTCTATTTTCTGCGACATGAAATTCCCCGAGAAAATTGAGAGGCGGCTCACCAAGCAAGCTTGCTTCCCACTGGAGGGTTACTCAATACAACTGACAGATAACTTTAAATAGCTGAGCTGTCGTTCACAGTTTAAGTTCACTTTTTTCTGTAGAGAAACATTGAAAAATGTCAGACGTCTTCCGAACACCACTGAGGTACCAAATACACAGATCCCTGTTAGTACTGCTCCTACCGAGGCAGCTCAGCTGTTATTATCACAATCTTTTAAATACGCCATTCAAAGTTATGAACGCTTAGAAAGGCGCTCTTTCTCGAGGGCCGTGCAATGTAGCTAGCAAAAAATAGGTGGATAAGCGGTAACGCCCTGGCCCCCGCGTTTTCGGGTTTCGAATCCCCTTCACGGCATTCAGATCTGTGTATTCCATGGTTTCCCAAATCACTCCAGGTGAATGCCGGGATGCTT